>LR738709.1:515285918-515329083 GCA_902687465.1 Secale cereale
TCCGTGCGCCGCCTATCGGTTAGTCACCTCATCACCACTCGGCCGATCCGTGCGCCGCCTATTGGTTGGTCACCTCATCACCACTCGGCAGCTCCGTGCGTCGCCTCTTGGTTTGTCACCTCATCACCACTCGGCTGCGTCGTGCGTCGCCTCTCGGTTGGTCACCTCATCACCACTCGGCCGCCCCGCGCGTCGCCACACGGTTGGTCACCTCATCACCACTCGGCCGCCTTGTGCGTCACCTCTTGGTTGGTCGCCTCATCACCACTCGTTTGCCCCACGCGTCGACACTTGGTTAGACACATCTACATCGTCCGACCGCCCCGCTCATCGCCATCGGTCGAACACATCTTCACCACTCGGCCACTCGCGCGCCTTCAGATAGATAAGTTATTCTTCATGCACTACATTATGTTATTTCCGCGTTCCCGAGTATCCTGTAACCCACACATTACGTTGACTCAGATGCCACGCCGCCGAGTGTACCTCTATACTCCGTTGCTTATTTTGACATACTTGCTTAGTACGGGTTATTTGATTCCCGAGTCCAACTTTCATTTTAGTGTGTTCGTCACTCATGAACACCATGAGTTCTTCATTTCGAGTTTGTGTCACTCCTCGGGGGTTGCAACTCAGTCGGAACACTACACTTCCGTTTTATCTGAGCTAGTACTCCAACGAGTTCAGTCGGATCCTTCACTTCGACATGTTCGAACGAATTCTTCGCTTTTTCAGACTCTTGCTGGTTAACTAGCAAGCCCCTTGCACTCCCAGCAGGTGTCTATGGGCGTTATTCACACAAATTATTTCAGCACACATCAAATTTCCTCAAGAAATTGTTACGTTGGCTTGTGCTATTTTTCATGCACAAGTTACGCGACCACTCGACGGCACTGTGCGCCAACTTCATCGCTACTCAGACTCGGTCACCGTTCCGATCTTAGTGCACCGCAACACCGACCTTGTCGATCTGTTGACTTCGAACACATTCAGCCGACCCCTTCGTCGAGCCTTCTTCATCGTATCAACGACATAGACCTCGTCGTCTCGTTGGGCATGAGTCAGATAAATCTCTTTTACAATCAAACTGCATACTTTATGCCTTTGCAAGTTTTCCTCTTTCGAGCATCTCTCGGAAGCTCCTCCTCACCTTTACCCGAGTCCGACTCGACAAATTACAATTTATCCATTCAAAACTATATTACTCATTTTCCGACAGGACCACGGGCGAAGCCTATAGTATGCTCGGGGGCTACGCCACACTCGGGGGCTACGCCGCACTCGAGGGCTGCAGCTCATTCGGAATCACACTCTCCTGAGTGGTCGAGTACTTCAACACCAGTCAGAACCTTCACTTCAACGAGTGCACCGGATCTTCCACTTCGATAAGTTGCATGATCACTCAGGCCCCCTGTACGCCATCTTCGTTCCTACTCGCAATCAGTTGGCAACCGGTCTTCTTGCACCGCAACCACGCTACACCGACCTCGTCACTACATTATCTTCGAAAGCATCCGACTAACTCCTCTGAGGATCATTTTTGCCGCTTGGTGGCACATGTCTTCACTTCAACCGCCCAGCGCGTCGTCACTCGGCCGCTCCTCGCGCTTCCACTCGGTCTCCCCACGCGTCGCCACTCGGTGGAACACACCTTCACTTTGACAGCCCCGCGCGTCGTCACTCAGCGCCCCGCGCACCACCGCTTGGCCCCATGCATGTTGCCACTCCCTAGGACACGCCAACATCACTATGACCGCCCCGCGCGTCGTCACTCAGCCGCCCCGTGAGTCGCCATTCGGTTGTGCACATCTTCTCCATTCGGTCGCTCCGTACGTCGCCACTCCGCCGCCCCGCGCGTCGCCCTCGGTTGTGCACGTCCTCACCACTCAGCCGCCCCGTGTGTCGCCACTCTGTGGAGCACGTCCTCACTTCGACCGCCTAGCGCGTCGTCACTCGGCCGCTCCGTGCATCGCCACTCCGTGGGGCACATTTTCACTTTGACCGCCCCACGCGTCATCATTCGACCGGACACGTCCTCACCACTCGGCCGCCTGTGCGTCGCCACTCCGTGAGACACGTCCTCACCACTCGGTTGCCCCGCGCGTCGCCATTCGATTGGTCACCTCTTCGCTACTCGGCCGGCCCGCGCGTCGCCCCTTCGTGAAGCACATCTTCACTTCGACCGCCCTGCGTGTCGTCATTCAACCGGACTCGTCCTCACCACTCGGCCGCTCTGCGCGTCGCCACTTTGTGGGACACGTCCTCACCACTCAGCCGCCCCGTGCATCGTCATTCGGTTGGTCACCTCTTCGCTACTCGGCCGCCCCACGCGTCGCCACTCTGTGGAGCACGTCTTCACTTCGGCCGCTCCACACATCGCCACTCCGTGGGGGCACATCTTTACTTTGACTGCCCCACGGGTCATCATTCAACCGGACACGTCCTCTGAAGGAAATATGCCCTAGAGGCAATAATAAGGTTGTCATTTATTTTTCCTTATATCATGATAAATGTTTACTATTCATGCTAGAATTGTATTAACCGGAAACATAGTACATGTGTGAATATATAGACAAACAAAGTGTCACTAGTATGCCTCTACTTGACTAGCTCGTTGAATCAAAGATGGTTATGTTTCCTAGCCATAGACATGAGTTGTCATTTTATTAATGGGGTCACATCATTGGTGAATGATGTGATTGACTTGACCCATTCCGTTAGCTTAGCACTTGATCGTTTATTTTTACTGCTATTGCTTTCTTCATGACTTATACATGTTCTTATGACTATGAGATTATGCAACTCCCAAATACAGGAGGAACATCTTGTGTGCTATCAAACATCACAACGTAACTGGGTGATTATAAATATGCTCTACAGGTGTCTCCGAAGGTGTTTGTGGTGTTGGCATAAATCAAGAACAGGATTTGTCACTCCGAGTGTTGGAGAGGTATCTCTGGGCCCTCTCGGTAATGCACATCACTATAAACGTTGCAAGCAAAAGACTAATGAGTTAGTCACGAGATGATGCATTACGAAACGAGTAAAGAGACTTGCCGGTAACAAGATTGAACTAGGTATTGAGGTACGGACGATCAAATCTTGGGAAAGTAACATACCGATGACAAAGGGAAGAACGTATATTGTTATGCGGTTTGACCGATAAAGATCTTCGTAGAATATGTAGGAACCAATATGAGAATCCAGGTTCCGCTGTTGGTTATTGACTGGAGATGAGTCGCGATCATGTCTACATAGTTCTCGAACCCGTAGGGTCCGCACGTTTAACGTTCGGTGACGATCGGTATTATGAGTTTATGAGTTTTGATGTACCGAAGGTAGTTCGGAGTCCCAGATATGATCATGGACATGACGAGGAGTCTCGGAATGTCCGAGACATAAAGATCGATATATTGGAAGCCTATGTTTGGACATCGGAAAGGTTCCGCATGGTTTCGGGCATTTACCGGAGTACCGGGGGCTACCGGAACCCCCTGGGGAGTGAAGTGGGCCTCATGAGCCTTGGGAGAGAGAGGAACAAACAGCCAGGGTAGGTCGCGCACCCCTCCCCCTCTAGTCCGAATTGGACAAGGAAGGGGGGCAGCGGCACCCCCTTCCCTTCCTCCTCTCCCCTCCTTCCTTCCTCTCCTACTCCATCTAGGGAAGGGGTGGGGGGGGAGGAATCCTACTCCCACTAGGAGTAGGACTCCCCTAGGGCGCGCCATAGAGAGGGCCGGCCCCTCCCCTCCTCCACTCCTTTATATACGAGGGTGGGGGGCACCCCATAGACACACAAGTTGATCATTGATCTTTTAGCCGTGTGCGGTGCCCCCCTCCACAGAAACACACCTCGGTCATATCATTGCAGTGCTTAGGAGAAGCCCTGCGTCGGTAACTTCATCATCATCGTCATCATGTTGTCGTGCTGACGGAACTCTTCCTCGAAGCTCTACTGGATCGTGAGTTCGTGGGACGTCACCGAGCTGAACGTGTGCAGATCGCGGAGGTGCCGTACATTCGGTACTAGGATCGGTCGATCATGAAGACGTACGACTACATCAACCGCGTTGTCATAATGCTTCCACTCACGGTCTACGAGGGTACGTGGACGACACTCCCCTCTCGTTGCTACACATCACCATGATCTTGCGTGTGCGTAGGGATTTTTTTGAAATACTACGTTCCCCAATAGTGGCATCATGAGCCAGGTTTATCCGTAGATGTTATATGCACGAGTAGAACACAAGTGAGTTGTGGACAATACTAGTCATACTGGTTACCAGCATGTCATACTTTGATTCGACGGTATTGTTGGATGAAGCGGCCCGGACCGACATTACGCGTACGCTTACGCGAGACTGGTTCTACCGACGTGCTTCGCACACAGGTGGCTGGCGGTGGCTGGCGGGTGTCAGTTTCTCCAACTTTAGTTGAATCAAGTGTGGCTATGCCCGGTCCTTTTGAAGGTTAAAACAACACATACTTGACGAAACATCGTTGTGGTTTTGATGCGTAGGTAAGAACGGTTCTTGCTCAGCTCGTAGCAGCCAGGTAAAACTTGCAACAACAAAGTAGAGGACGTCCAACTTGTTTTTGCAGGGCATGTTGTGATGTGATATGATCAAGACATGATGCTAAATTTTATTGTATGAGATGATCATGTTTTGTAACAGAGTTATCGGCAACTGGCAGGAGCCATATAGTTGTTGCTTTATTGTATGAAATGCAATCGCCATGTAATTGCTTTACTTTATCACTAAGCGGTAGCGATAGTCGTAGAAGCAATAGTTGGCGAGACGACAACGATGCTACGATGGAGATCAAGGTGTCATGCCGGTGACGATGGTGATCATGATGGTGCTTTGGAGATGGAGATCAAAGGCACAGGATGATGATGGCCATATCATATCACTTATATTGATTGCATGTGATGTTTATCTTTTATGCATCTTATTTTGCTTAGATCGACGGTAACATTATAAGATGATCTCTCACTAAATTTCAAGGTATAAGTGTTCTCCCTGAGTATGCACCATTGCGAAAGTTCGTCGTGCCGAGACACCACATGATGATCGGGTGTGACAAGCTCTACGTTCACATACAACGGGTGCAAGCCAGTTTTTGCACACGCGGAATACTCGGGTTAAACTTGACGAGCCTAGCATATGCAGATATGGCTCGGAACACTAGAGACCGAAAGGTCAAACGTGAATCATATAGTAGATATGATCAACATAAGATGTTCACCATTGAAAACTACTCCATCTCAAGTGATGATCGGACATGGTTTAGTTGATATGGATCACGTGATCACTTAGATGATTAGAGGGATGTCTGTCTAAGTGGGAGTTCTTAAGTAATTTCATTAATTGAACTTTAATTTATCATGAACTTAGTACCTGATAGTATTTTTCATGTCTATGTAGTTGTAGATAGATGGCCCGTGCTGTTGTTCCGTTGAATTTTAATGCGTTCCTAGAGAAAGCTAAGTTGAAAGATGATGGTAGCAACTACACGGACTGGGTCCGTAACTTGAGGATTATCCTCATTGCTGCACAGAAGAATTATGTCCTTGAAGCACCGCTAGGTGACAAGCTTGCTGCAGGAGCAACTCCGAACGTTATGAACGTCTGGCAAGCTCGTTCTGATGACTACACGATAGTTCAGTGTGCCATGCTTTACGTCTTAGAACCGGGACTTCAACGACATTTTGAACGTCATGGAGCATATGAGATGTTCTAGGAGTTGAAGTTAATATTTCAAGCAAATGCCCGAATTGAGAAATATGAGATTTCCAATAAGTTCTACAGCTGCAAGATGGAGGAGAACAGTTCTATCAGTGAACACTTACTCAGAATGTCTGGGTACCACAATCATATGACTCAACTTGGATGCAAAGTTGAGGACGATAATGTTATTGATAGAGTTCTTCAATCACTGCCACCAAGCTATAAAGGCTTCGCGATGAACTATAATATTCAAGGGATGCAGAAGACAATTCCCGAGCTCTTCGCTATGCTCAAAGCTGCGGAGGTAGAAATCAAAAAGGAGCATCAAGTGTTGATGGTCAACAAGACCACTAGTTTCAAGAAAAAGGGCAAGGGAAAGAAGGGGAACTTCAAGAAGAATAGCAAGACAGTTGCTACTCCGACGAAGAAACCCAAGTCTGGAGCCAAGCCTGAAACTGAGTGCTTCTACTGCAAAGGGACTGGACACTGGAAGCGGAACTACCCCAAGTATTTGGCGGATAAGAAGGATGGCAAGGTGAACAAAGGTATATGTGATATACTCCCTCCGTCCTGAAATACTTGTCATCAAAATGAATAAAAGGGGATGTATCTAGATGTATTTTAGTTCTAGATACATCTCTTTTTGTTCATTTTGATGACAAGTATATTCGAACGGAGGGAGTACATGTTATTGATGTGTACCTTACTAATGCTCGTAGTACCACCTGGGTATTTGATACTGGTTCGGTTGCTAATATTTGTAACTCGAAACAGGGGCTACGAATTAAACGAAGATTAGCTAAGGACGAGGTGACGATGCGCGTGGGAAATGGTTCCAAAGTCAATGTGATCACCGTCGGCACGCTACCTCTACATCTACCTTCGGGATTATTTTTAGACCTGAATATTTGTTATTTGGTGCCAGCGTTAAGCATGAACATTATATCTGGATCTTTTTTATTGCGAGACGGTTATTCATTTAAATTAGAGAATAATGGTTGTTCTATTTATATGAGTAATATCTTTTATGGTCATGCACCCTTGAAGAGTGGTCTATTCTTGTTGGATCTCGATCGTAGTGATACACATATTCATAATATTGAAGCCAAAAGATGCAAGGTTAATAATGATAGTGCAACTTATTTGTGGCACTGCCGTTTAGGTCATATTGGTGTAAAGCGCATGAACAAACTCAATAGTAATGGAATTTTGGAATCACTTGATTATGAATCACTTGGTGCTTGCGAACCATGCCTCATGGGCAAGATGACCAAGACTCCGTTCTCCGGAACAATGGAGCGAGCAACTGATTTGTTGGAAATCATACATACTGATGTATGTGGACCGATGAGTGTTGAGGCTCGCGGCGGGTATCGTTATTTCCTGACCTTCGCTGATGATTTGAGCAGATATGGGTATATCTATTTGATGAAACACAAGTCTGAAACGTTTGAAAAGTTCAAAAAAAAATTAGAGTGAAGTAGAGAATCATCGTAACAAGAAAATAAAGTTTCTACGATCAGATCGTGGAGGCGAATATTTGAGTTACGAGTTCGGTCTTCATTTGAAACAATGTGGAATAGTTTCACAACTCACGCCACCTAGAACACCACAGCGTAATGGTGTGTCCGAACGTCGTAACCGTACTTTATTGAATATGGTGCGATCTATGATGTCTCTTACCGATTTACCACTATCTTTTTTGGGTAATGCTTTAGAGACAGCTCCATTCACGTTAAATAGGGTACCATCTAAATCCGTTGAGATGACGCCTTATGAACTATGGTTTGGCAAGAAACCAAAGTTGTCGTTTATTAAAGTTTGGGGCTGCGATGCTTATGTGAAAAAGCTTCAACCTGATAAGCCTGAACCCAAGTCGGAGAAATGTCTCTTCATAGGATACCCAAAGGAGACTGTTGGGTACACCTTCTATCACAGATCCGAAGGCAAGATATTTGTTGCTAAGAATGGATCCTTTCTAGAGAAGGAGTTTCTCTCGAAAGAAGTGAGTGGGAGGAAAGTAGAACTTGATGAGGTAATTGTACCTTCTCCCGAATTGGAAAGTAGTACATCACAGAAACTAGTTCCAGTGATTCCTACACCAATTAGTGAGGAATCTAATGATGATGATCATGAAACTTCGGATCAAGTTACTGCTGAACTTCTTAGATCAACCAGAGTACGTTCCGCGCTAGAGTGGTACGGCAACCTGGTTCTGGAAGTTATGTTACTAGACCATGATGAACCTATGAACTATGAGGAAGCAATGATGATCCCAGATTCCGCAAAATGGCTTGAGGCCATGAAATCTGAGATGGGATCCATGTATAAGAACAAAGTATGGACTTTGGTTGATTTGCCCGATGATCGAAAGCCATTGAAAATAAATGGATCTTCAAGAGGAAGACCGACGTTGACGGTAATGTTACTGTCTACAAAGATCGACTTGTTGCGAAAGGTTTTCGAAAAGTTCAAGGAGTTGACTACGATGAGACTTTCTCACCCGTAGTGATGCTTAAGTCTGTCCGAATCATGTTAGCAATTACCGCATTTTATGGTTATGAAATTTGGCAAATGGATGTCAAAACTGCATTCCTTAATGGATACCTCAAAGAGGAGTTGTATATGATGCAACCAAAAGGTTTTGTCGATCCTAAAGGTGCTAAGAAAGTGTGCAAGCTCCAGCGATCCATCGATGGACTGGTGCAAGCATCTCGGAGTTGGAATATACACTTTGATGAGGTGATCAAAGCATATGGTTTTATACAGACTTTTGGAGAAGCCTGTATTTACAAGAAAGTGAGCGGGAGTTCTGTAGCATTTCTGATATTATATGTGGATGACATATTATTGATTGGAAATGATATAGAATTTCTGGATAGCATAAAAGGATACTTGAATAAGTGTTTTTCAATGAAAGACCTCGGTGAAGCTGCTTATATTTTGGCATCAAGATCTATAGAGATAGATCAAGATGCTTAATTGGACTTTCACAAAGCACATACCTTGATAAAGTTTTGAAGAAGTTCAAAATGGATCAGTCATAGAAAGGGTACTTGCCTGTGTTACAAGGTGTGAAGTTGAGTAAGACTCAATGCCCGACCACTACAGAAGATAGAGAGAAAATGAAAGGTGTTCCCTATGCTTCAGCCATAGGCTCTATCATGTATGCAATGCTGTGTACCAGACCTGATGTGTGCCTTGCTATTAGTTTTGCAAGGAGGTACCAAAGTAATCCAGGAGTGGATCACTGGACAGCGGTCAAGAAATCCTGAAATACCTGAAAAAGACTAAGGAAATGTTTCTCGTTTATGGAGGTGACAAAGAGCTCGTCGTAAATGGTTACATAGATGCAAGCTTTGACACTGATCCGGATGACTCTAAGTCACAAACCGGATACGTGTTTTTATTGAACGGTGGAGCTGTCAGTTGGTGCAGTTCTAAGCAAAGCGTCGTGGCGGGATCTACATGTGAAGCAGAGTACATAGCTTCTTCAGAAGCAGCAAATGAAGGAGTCTGGATGAAGGAGTTCATATCCAATCTAGGTGTCATACCCAGTGCATCAGATCGAATGAAAGTCTTTTGTGACAATACTCGTGCAATTGCTTTGGCAAAGGAATCCAGATTTCACAAGAGAACCAAGCACATCAAGAGACGCTTCAATTCCATCCGCAATCTAGTCAAGGAGGGAGACATGATGATGCCACAGACCTAGGGTAGGGTCACGGGCCTGACCTAGATACCCCACCCAAGGTCACTACCCTAGAAGCTCAAGAGGCAACTCGAAGACAACGGAAATAGTCAACTGATACGGCCCAAGAGGACATTCCACTCGACTGCCTACCTCCACTCAGACGACTTAACTCCACTCGGAAGGATGAGGACAATCGACCGTACAAAAACACTCGACCCCTGAAGGTCCAAAGTCCCGAAAGGCCAGCAACGGTCGTGCATTCATTCCACAGTAATGAATGCCTTTATGTACATTGAACCCTTTGTAACATGGGGATGGCTGGGGTCTTGGCGCACTCTATATAAGCCACCCCCTCCTCGGGTACAAGGGTTCGCACCCCCTGTAACTTACACACACATATACATTCCAGTCGACCGCCTCCGGGCACCGAGACGTAGGGCTTTTACTTCATCTGAGAAGGGCCTGAACTCGTAAACATCTTGTGTACAATCTCACCATAGCTAGGACCTTGCCTCCTCCTACGTACCCCCTACTCTTACTGTCAGACTTAGAACCACGACAGTTGGCGCCCACCGTGGGGCGGGTGTCTTAGCGACTTCCGGTGAGGTTGCAAGCTTTTTTCTCCAACCTCCATCATCATGGTTTCCGGCGGTGGTCTGGCGAAGGGCCGCGAGATCCAACTCGGCGCGCTCGTCTTCGTCGCCGACGACTCCGCTTGGCTCCAGGAGGCCCCCCTTGACGTCGAGGCACTACCCATCCGCGGGGCTGCGCACTTCTGCGCCAGCGCCTGCGGCGTCCTTCTCCGGTTACCGTCGACTCAGTATCGGCTGGCTCCTCCATGGTCTGTCGTCCCCGCTGGGCGCCGCCGCAAGTGATTCGGTCGGTCGCAGCTCCAGCGGTGGGTGAAGCACGCGGTGGCTCGCCAGACGGCCACCCCTCAAGTAGCGGCCATCGAGCCCGACGAATACCACTACGGGCTGGTCGATCCGTCAATTGGATCCGTAGACACGCTTTCCGAGTGCGGGAGCAGCGACCCCGCGGTTGAAGTCCTCATGGTCGACTCACGATGCAGTCCGCCGGGGTACCCTCGCGGCGGAAACGGCGGCAGCAACAACGGTCAATCGTATGACCAAGACGGGTACATACCCCAGCCCCTCACCGCCGAGAAAAGGGAGGAGCTCTGCTGCCGCAATGAATATGCACTTTACACCCCCATCGCGGGGGACTCACCAGAGGCTTGGGCTCTAGAAGCCACGCGCCTAGCCACCGTGGCTGAGCGCACGCGACTGGAAAATCTCCTACGTTCACTCGATGATCGGGCCCGCCGACTGATTCCCGAATCCAGTCAATGGCCGCGGCAATCGTTCCCGCGCGAACCTCGGGTATTCCGAACACTGATCCAGAACCTCGAAGCTGCGGCCCGCATCACATATTCTATCCAGCCGTCTCAGTCGGAGGCTGGGAGAGGCCTGTAGCAGATCCGGGCGCTGCTCCGGACAGCAGGAGAGCAAAACGCGGCCGTCTCTCAGTCGCGTAACAGAATTCAGAGCAGATCGGTGGCGGCAGACACCGTCTGGTCGGCTCTCAGCCCAAGGTCACCCCCGAGGCGCGAGGGTCGTGGACCTCGTCAAGAACAACATCTGGGTCGGAATGATGAACAGTATGATCGTCGACCCGGTCACAACGATCGCCGCCGAGTGCCTATGCCTCCTCCGGGAAGCGGATCGTACTCGCCCATGCGACACGCGACAGACGTCTGCGTGACGACGAGCGGAGGATCCCCCGAGATCCCAGAAGGCCCGGTTTTGACGCAAGATCGATTCTTGTGCAAGGCCTGGTCGACAGGAACCGAGCATACAGAGAAGAACAAGGCAGAGATCGTCCGAGTGGCAGCCGAGCGTCTGTCTCTAGGCTTGAGTGTTTCAGCAGTGCTATCAGGGCTGCCGAGATTCCTCCCAACTTCAGATTGGCGGCGGGAGTGAGCAAGTTCACCGGCGAGTCAAAGCCGGATACTTGGCTAGAGGATTACCGTGTAGCTGTGCAGATCGGTGGCGGCAATGATGATGTGGCTATGAAGCATCTCCCCCTGATGTTGGGTGGCTCGGCCCGGGCGTGGCTAAATCAGTTGGTTCCTGGGAGCATTTACAGTTGGAAAGAGCTGGCCCGAGTGTTTGTCAGGACCTTTGAGGGCACCTGCAAACGACCTGCAGGGCTGGCGGAGTTGCAACATTACGTTCAGAAGCCGAACGAAACCCTGAGAGATTACATCCAAAGTTGGACCACCTTGCATCACACAGTGGAAAACGTGTCCAAGCATCAAGCAGTCTGCGCCTTCAAGGAGGGTGTGCGGTACAGAGAGCTAAACCTGAAGTTCGATCGGACAGGAGATATGTCCCCGACTCGGATGATGGAAATAATGCTACTTCTTGAACTTGCGTTGTATTCCCTTGAAGAGGAAAGGGAGATGCAGCACAGTAGCGTAAGTATTTCCCTTAGTTTTTGAGAACCAAGGTATCAATCCAGTAGGAGACTGATACGTCCAAAACGTATCTATAATTTCTGCTTGCTCCATGCCTCTTTTGTGTGATATTTCTATGATATTTATGCACTTCCATACACTTTTGATCATATTTGGACTAACCTATTAACTCAGTGCACCCCAGTGCCAGTTTCTGTTTTCTGCTGTTTTTGTATTTCAGGTTTTCCCATTACTTCAATTGCCAGAAAAATTCCGGGAAAAATATATAAAAAATCAGCGCTCCAGAAGCTTCCATGCGGCCGAAGTAGGGCCAGAGGTGGGCCAGAGGGGCTCCAGGCGCCCTAGGGGGGCGGCCCCACCCCTGGCCGCGCCGGGGGGGCGCCTGGGCCCCCCTTACCGCCTCTGGTGCCCCCCTTTGGCATATATTTACACCGCGTCCCGAAACCCTCGAGGACGGAACCCTTTTTCGCGATCTCATCTCTGTTCCGCCGCCGCCGCGCTTCCAAGATCGGGAGCACCAGGAGAACTCTTCCCGGCACCCTGCCGGAGGGGAACCACCACCGGGAGCTTCTCCACCACCATGGACGCTTCCCGGATGAGTTGTGAGTAGTCCCCCTTGGACCATGGGTCCATGACCAGTAGCTATGTGATGTTCTCCTCCCCTCTTTGTTCTTCATCGATTAGACCTCGTGAGCTGCCCTACATGATCGAGGCACATATGTAATCCTTATGCTGTTGCTATGATGAGTTTGCTGGGATCCGATGGATTATGAGATTATGTTCAGATTGTGTGTGAGTAATATATTTGATTTACCTCTTTTATATTTATGTTCTTGAGTAATTCTTGCATGTTCTCCGTTGCTGTTTATTGCTTTGGCCAAGTAGTAGGTAGTAACTCCAAGAGGGAACGTTATGCTTGATTGTGGGTTCATGCCCCTCGATGACTAGCTTGAGTGACAGAAACATGAGTCTAGGGGATGTGCTGTTGCCACAAGGGGGAAAACAACGGTGCTTGTACTTGCGGGTGCAAGGATTGTTTACTTTACGCAAAGTTCTTTTAATGCAGTTGTCTGTTGCTTTGAGTTTACACTATGGGTGGGACTCGCAACATAATACCAGCGAGATGTTCTGGATAGATATCTCAAGGTGGATGATTAGTAGTAGATGCAGATGGATTTCGGTCTACTTGCCTTGGCGTACCGCCCATGCTTTTGAGCCTCTACCTTTCTTGCAGCATAGTTAGCATTGGTTTGCGCACATAATCCTATCAATTGCCCAGCAGTAATTTGTTTACCTCGCTTAGCTGTTTTATCGTCTTTTGGGAGAGAGACATCACTAGTGAACATCATGGGACCCCGGTCCATATTACCATCACTGATCACACCCGTTATTTATTTTCTGTTCTGATTTCCTAGTTGCAGTCATACCTATCACTATTATCTCTTGCGTTTGATCCTTTGTAAACGACAAGGCCGGAGGGATTGACAACCTCTCTATACTCGTTGGGAGCAAAGTTATTTGTATCTGTGTGCAGGTCCTGTCAGCCGCTAAATATCTGGCGCCGTTAGCAGTTGACACCTTCTTGTCGACCCTCGGAGTCTCACGGGATTCGATCCTTGGTATCTTTGCCAAGGGAAAACTACCGCTACGCTACATCTCAAACCTTCCACTTGGGGTAACCAACGAGGGGCGAGAAGCCATCAATCAAAGTTTTCGGGCGTCGTTGCCGGGGACTCCACTCTTGAAGATAGGGGAGTTGCACGCTATCTTTTACCTTTGCTTTTTAGTCTTGTTAGTTTACCTTTCAGTTTTGCTTTAGTTCCCTTTATCAAAAATCACAAAAATAGTTATCTTGCTTGCTTGCTGCTATGGGTTCCACCGAGAACACCAAGTTGTGTGACTTCACTAGTCATAACAGCGATGACTTTATCTGCACGCCTATTACTACACTTGCCACTTCAGCACCTTCTTATGAAATTAAACCTGCTTTACTGAACCTAGTTATGAAAGATCAATTCTCCGGTGCTGGAGATGATGCTGCTTTGCACTTAAATAATTTTGTTGAACTCTGTGATATGCAAAAGTACCAAGAAATAGATGGTAATATTGTTAAGCTTAAGCTTTTTCCTTTCTCCTTGAGAGGAGGAGCTAAAATTTGGTTTCAATCTTTGCCTAGAAATAGCATAGATTCTTGGGATAAGTGCAATGATGCCTTTATTGGGAAGTACTATCCACCTGCTAAAATTATCCAACTAAGGAGTAACATAATGAATTTTAAACAATTGGATAATGAACACGTTGCCCAAGCTTGGGAACGCATGAAATCTCTTGTCAAGAACTTCCCTACTCATGGTTTGACTACTTGGATGGTTATCCAAACTTTTTATGCAGGCTTGAACTTTACCTCGCGAAACTTGTTAGATTCGGCCACGGGAGGAACCTTTATGTCAACTACACTTGGTGCTGCCACGAAGCTTCTCGATGATATGATGACCAATTATTCCCAATGGCACACCGAACGCGCTCCAACAGGTAGGAAGGTAAACTTTGTCGAGGAGATTTCCTCTCTAAATGAAAAAGTTGACTTGATTATGTCTCTACTTTCCAAGCAATCTTCTATTGATCCACGTGATGTTCCTTTAAATTCTTTGATTGCTCAAGATCAAGTAGATGTGAACTTTATCTCTAGAAACAATTTCAATAATAATGCTTATAGGAGTAATTTTGGTAGCAACCCTAGACCGTTCCCCTCTAATTCCTATGGGAACAACAATGCTTATCCTAACACCAAGAACTCCACTTCTGAACTAGAGATTATACTTAAAGATTTCATCACTACCCAAAAAGCCTTCAATAAGAATGTAGAAGAAAAACTAGCCAAACTAGATAATCTCTCTTCGAAGGTAGACAATTTAGCCCATGAGGTAGAGTTGCTTAAAATTAGAACTTCTCCTCTTGAGGAGAGGAAGACCACTCCTATGAATGCTATTCAAGTGCAAATTAATGAAAACATTAGGATGTTGGATAAACTTAAAGAGAGATGGGCTAGAGAAAAGGAGGAAGAAGATAGAATTAAGAGCCTTCCTACCCACCACACTGTTGCTACTATCCAAGTTGTTGAGGATATCCAAACTCTTAGCACCCAATGCACTCCTGGTCCCATTGGACCTATTAATGGTGATGCTATGACCTTAACCGTAGAAACTCCTATGGCCATAGAAGCTACCAAACAAGTGAACCTAAAGGACACCACTACCACTTTACTTGATAGTAGTGACCTTGATTTTGATAATTGCAACCTTTCTGAAGTTATTTATTTTCTTCACAAGATGTCTAGAGATCCCCGCACTAGCACACTTAACCTTGCCTTCACGGAGCATATCACTAATGCTCTTATCTAAGCTAGGGAGGAGAAGCTTAGGGTAGAAGCCTCCATACCTATAAAGCTAGAAGATGGTTGGGATCCTATGATTAAAATTAAGTTGAATAACTTCTCTTGCTATGCTTTATGTGATGTTGGAGCTAGTACCTCCGTTGAAAGGATCGATATGGTTGACTAGAGGGGGGGTGAATAGGCAACTAACAATTTTTAGCTTTTCTTAACCAGTTAAAATAAGGCGATAAAATAAGTTGTCTAGATAACTACTAAGAAGACAACTAATGACAATAAGCCCAACAACTACACAAGCATGCTATAGGAATTAAACAAGTAAAGCACGCAAGAGTAAAGGTAAGAAATAACCACAAGTAGAACCGAAGGAGACGAGGATGTGTTTCCGAAGTTCCTTCCCTTTGAGGGGAAGTACGTCTCCGTTGGAGCGGTGTGGAGGCACAATGCTCCCCAAGAAGCCACTAGGGCCACCGTAATCTCCTCACGCCCTCACACGATGCAAGGTGCCGTGATTCCACTAGTGGTGCCCTTGAAGGCGGCAACCGAACCTTTACAAACAAGGTTGGGGCAATCTCCACAACTTGGAGGCTCCCAACAAACCACGAAGCTTCACCACAATGGAATATGGCTTCGAGGTGACCTCAACCGTCTAGGGTGCTCAAACACCCAAGAGTAACAAGATCCGCAAGGGATTAGTGGGGAGAATCAAATATCTCTTGGTGGAAGTGTAGATCGATGCCTCCTCAAGCAATCCCGAGCAAATCAACAAGTTTGATTGGCTAGGGAGAGAGATCGGGCGGAAATGGAGCTTTTGGAGCAACAATGGAGTAGTGGGGGAAGAGGTAAGTCTCCTTGGATAAGAAGACCCCCTATATATAGTGGGGGGACAAATCCAACCGTTATTTGAGGTTTCAGCCCGCAGAGAGCGGTAGCACCGCAACTTACGAGCGGTACTACCGCAGGCTGAGCGGTACTACCGCATGGGAAGCGGTACTACCGCCAAGGCAAAAATATCGAGACCTGATATAGCCACGGATGAAATAAATTACATCCGTGGCTACATCCGCAGGGGAAAACGGAAGTAGCAAAATGCGACACGGTACTACCGCTTAAGCTAAGCGGTACTACCGCTTAAGCTAAACGGTACTACCGTGCGGTATGCGGAAGTAAAAAATTACTTCCGCATCCACTTCATATACTTAGACTCCAGTGCCAGGCCCAGATACACAGTACTACCGCATGGGGACGCGGTACTACCGCGGGAGCGGTACTACCGTGTCGGCAAGCGGTACTACCGTGTACCTGTGCGGTACTACCGCTTGGCAAAGCGGTACTACCGCATGCTTGGCAAAAGATCAGTACAGAAGCCACAGAATTGCCACAACGAAAGAAAGACCGGTTGGACCTCCAGAGAAGCAAGGAAAGGAAGTGAAGGAGAAGGATGTGTACGTGTTGATTCTACCCAAACCTTTCTGACGCGGACCCCCTCTTAATAGTATGGCTTTCCTATTACTCAATGCCACCTACAGGGAGCAAAAAGAAAACACCGTCCTTCATGGGATCCGAGGGGCAATCAATCGTCTTGTGCCATAAGAGAGATATACCTGTATGAGCTTACAGCACACGATTAGTCCGCAAGAGTATTGTCATCAATCACCAAAACCATTAGGGAGAAAAGTGCCCTTACAATCTCCCCCTTTTTGGTGTATTGATGACAACACGAGATTTGCACAGAGAAGAAATAATAGAGACATCAAAATAAGCCCTAGAGTATAGGTGAGCTCCCCCTGTATGTATGCCTACATATGATTGTGCTTTGGACTGCACTGCACACATACAGGGTATGGCGTTCCTCTATAATCTACACATGCGATACTCTATAAAACATTTAACTGCATAGGATAAGCATAAGGACATGATAATAAGTTTAACGATACGAGGGCATATGTCTTACACCATATGATTGTCTCACACAAACACGCACAATAAAACCAAGTTCAACGAAAAGAAACACACACACAAGACGGCACAAGACGACAAATGCAAATCACTCTCCCCCTTTGTCATCGAGACACCACAAAGGGAAAGAGAGGAAACGAAGAAGGGTGGCAGCCCGGGAGAAGCTCAGTCGTCATACTCGTCATCAAATCCCTGCTGCTGCTCGTCCTGATAGTCCTCATCAGATCCCTGCTGCTCTGGCTGATACTCATCATCAGAATCTGTCCACTGGTATCCCTGGCGAGCCATCCAGGTAGCCTCTGGAGTGATGTTGTCCTCCGATCCATTTGAGACCGCTTCACCATACAGGGACAAAATCTTCTTGTCCCGCTGACGTGTCTTCTTGTCAGTCACATGGGCACGGTATTGCCCCTGAGCCTGCATGCAGAAGAGAGCCTTCATCTTCTGCTGGAGCTTCTTGGCCCATGACGGCTTCTCTACGGTAGAGGAAGAAGAGGGGGCAAATCTGCCTGAGCGGACATCGGCAGGCTCCTCCATAGGCTCATCCTCAGTGCCCATCTGGGCAGCAGCAGCCTGAGCGCGAGTAGTGGTGTTGGTCCAGCGAGTCTTGACGCGAAGCTTGATAGGATCATGGCGGTAGCAGTCGGCCACCAACTCCTCCTCTGGATACAATTTCGCCCAAGTCTTGGAGATGAGCAGATATAAGAAAGGACCATAGATAGGTACCTTGCGAGTGTAGATAGCAAACCGAATCTCATTCCACATGATGTGAGAAATGTCCAGAGGAGTAGCCTGAGCGGAGCGAGCCTCTTGACACATCAGAAGCATATCCACCAGATAGGCGTGAACCTTGTCCTTGTCGCCAACACGAGGGAACAGCGTGTTGCGAAAAATCCGTTACATAATGTCCAGGAAGGGATTCAGCACATAGGTTGTTTTGCCACTAGCAAGGGTCTTTGCTTCATAGAAAGGAAGAAGTCTGTCCTTGTTGGCTGCTTCAGGATTGGCGTGAGGCCGAAAACCAATAGGGTTGTGGAGACCCTCATCTGGAAGCTGAAGAAGATCCATGAACTCCTTCCACGTGGCGGTCATCTTGTGACCATGAGTCATCCAAGTCATGGGACGATCTTCCTTGGCCTGAAAGTTGACAGGGGCATAGAACTGTGCAATGAGCTCAGGATCAAAATCGTTCTGGAAAGTCATGATATGTTCCAGACCCAGCTGCTCGATCAAGTCAAGGGCTTCTGCAAAATACGCCCTGTTGGTATCCTTCCTCATGTGCTCCACATCGATCCAGTGAGCATCAACATACAGATTTGCCTTGGTCTTGAGCACCTCATGATAGATGCGATACTGTTGCTTGGTCCAGAAGACATCATCACCAGGGAAGTGCTCACGAGGTTCCCCATATGGGTTGATCTTCCGTCTAGCCATGAACTCACCAGCAGGCATTTCCTCCATAGACATGGATGATTCCTTGCGCTTGTTGGCTGAGGTCTTGTACCGGCGCTGAGGATTGGGGTTGGAGCCCTCTGGCACATCGCTCGGGGTACGCATGCGCTTGGACCCGGTGTCACGAACGGGGTTGGTGCGACGACCCGCAAAACCTGAGCCACCACCTAAAAATACAAACACAAAACCACATCAAAACAAACGCGAGAAGAATCAATGCCAGAGCCTCGAAAGACACAAGAAACCAAAGGAAATAGAAAAGAAAACATGCCACGAAGCTAGTGTGAGCCAAACGGTAGTACTGCTGACCCAACGGAAGTAAAAAAAATAGTACCGGAGAGCAAGCGGTAGTACCGCGTGGTACATGCGGTAGTACCGCATGCCTTACGGTAGTAGGATTTTACTTCCGCCCAAAGGGGCGGAACTAAAATATTAGTGCTGCATGCGGAGCGGTAGTACCGCGTAAGGACGCGGTAGTACCGCTCGGCATGCAGTACTAAAATTTTACTTCCGCCCGAGGGGGCGGAACTAAAATATTAGTGCTGCATGCGGAGCGGTAGTACCGCGTAAGGACGCGGTAGTACCGCTCGGCATGCAGTACTAAAATTTTACTTCCGCCCGAGGGGGCGGAACTAAAATATTAGTGCTGCATGTGGAGCGGTAGTACCGCGTAAGGACGCGGTAGTACCGCTCGGCATGCAGTACTAAAATTTTACTTCCGCTCGAGCGGTAGTACCGCTAAGTACAGCGGTAGTACCGCTAAGGTCAGATCGGATCTGGTTTACACCGTGCGGTAGTACCGCGGTTCTCCAGCGGTAGTACCGCACGGAACAGATCTGGGAAGATAAACAATTCGAAACTACCAACACGATCTACAAACGGTACTACGACTGATCAGTAACTTCGTGGCAACAACTCTAAGCATATTTCCGGATCACACAAACACTCTCCCACAACCTAAGCATCCATGGATAAGATCATGAAGAACACAAGAACGCACTAAGCAACTCCCCTAACCCTAAAAACTTAGGCAAGGCAAAAAGAAGAAGGGAAACGGGGAAAAACCTGCATCCATGGCAAGAGGACGTGGTGGGGAACGATCCCACCGGTCGGAAAGAGAAACGAGTGGGCGAGGAAGGAGATCCGGCGAGGTCCTCCGGCGGCGTTCTTGAGAGAGAGATACAGGGACGACGTGGGGGTTAGGAGTGAATGGGTATGGGGGAGATGGAACTCCCCCTGCCTGCTTATAACCCCCACGCGTTTTGATACGTGCGGTAGTACCGCGGTCATCGCGGTAGTACCGCTTGCGCGGTAGTACCGCTCGCCAAGCGGTAGTACCGCTTTACCAGCGGCAGTAAAAAAATTACTGCCGTGCTGGTCGAGCGGTAGTACCGTAACCCCATCTGCGGTAGTACCGTAAGCTTGCACGGTAGTACCGCTCCTCCAAGAACAAACACGGCTGATAAGAGGCTTTAAGCAAAGAAAAAGGAGAAACAAAAATGCACGCACACGCAAAGTGAACCAACACACTCCTCAGAGGAGGGCGGTGGCCGAGGCCACCTATGTTTGAGTATATAGATATGGCACCGCGAAGAATTATCCTTGAGCCCATGATCCAAAACTCGACTTGAAACATTTAAACCACAAATGTATGGCAAATGATAAAGACTTGGTTAGTTTATGCATAATGGGGGGAGGAACAGTTCATTGAGAGAACAATACTCCCCCTATGTCCATGCCTACATCTAGACAAGATAGCTATATTGAGTGTGAGGGGTGTGTGTGCACAGACTCAAACCACATTGCTCAAATCGATGATATTTAGCTCATGCCTTAACTCGCGAAATCTAGCTTCATCCAATGGCTTCGTGAAGATATCTGCAAGGTTATCATGAGTGTTGACATAGTGAAGCTCGATCTCTCCTTGCCTTATGTGATCCCGGATGAAATGATACCGAATCTCAATATGCTTCGTCTTGAAGTGAAGCACCGGGTTGAGAGAAATCTTGATGGCACTCTCATTGTCACACCAAAGAGGCACTTTGTCACAAATGACACCGTAATCCTTCAAAGTTTGCCTCATCCATAAGAGTTGAGCACAGCAACTGCCAGCGGCCACATATTCTGCTTCAGTGGACGAGAGAGATACACAACTTTGCTTTTTGGAAGACCAACTAACAAGAGAGCAACCAAGAAATTGGCACCCTCCTGAGGTGGACTTCCTATCCACTTTGTCTCCCGCCCAGTCAGAATCAGAAAAACCAACAAGGTTGAAGTTCGCTCCTCTTGGGTACCATAAGCCAAAGTTTGGGGTATGAGCCAAATATCGAAAGATTTGCTTGACAACCACAAAGTGACTTTCCTTAGGTGATGCTTGAAACCGTGCACAAATTCCCACACTCAACATAATATCCGGTCTAGATGCACAAAGGTAAAGCAAGGATCCAATCATAGAGCGATATACCTTTTGATCCACGGCTTTACCATTGGGATCAATGTCAAGTTGGCACTTGGTTGGCATCGGAGTAGTGGCCGGCTTGACATCACTAAGGTTGAACCTTTTGAGAATGTCTTGAGTATACTTGGATTGTTTGATGAAGATGCCTTCTCTTCGTTGTTTGATCTCAAATCCAAGGAAGTACTTCAACTCTCCCATCATGGACATCTCAAAGTGAGTGGTCATGAGTGCGGCGAACTCATCATTGAAAGCTTTGTTAGGAGAACCAAAGATAATATCATCAACATATAGTTGGCATACAAACAACTCCCCTTTGACCTTCTTAGTAAAAAGAGTGGGGTCGATTTTCCCATTTTCAAACCCATGATCTTGTAACAACTCGGTAAGGTGCTCATACCACGCTCGTGGGGCTTGTTTAAGGCCATAGAGTGCCTTATCAAGTTGATAAACATGATTGGGGAACTTAGGATCCTCGAACCCCGGGGGTTGTTTAACATATACCAACTCGTTAATGGGACCATTAAGAAAAGCACTTTTCACATCCATTTGTTGCAATTTAAAGTTATGATGGGAAGCATAGGCAAGCAACAAACGAATAGATTCAAGACGAGCAACAGGGGCAAAGGTTTCACCGTAGTCGATCCCCTCGACTTGGGAGTAGCCTTGAGCCACCAGACGTGCCTTGTTGCGGATGACAATGCCATGGGCATCTTGCTTGTTCTTAAAGATCCATTTGGTTCCAATGACATTATGGTTCTCCGTTGGTCTTGGCACCAGACGCCACACTTTGTTGCGCTCGAAGTTATTAAGTTCTTCATGCATGGCATTGAGCCAGTCGGGGTCTTTGAGAGACTCATAGACCTTCTTAGGTTCAACAAAAGAGACAAAAGCTTGATGAGCACAATAATTTGCTAATTGTCTACGAGTGCTTACCCCCCTTTTGATGCTTCCTAGAATATTCTCCATGTGAAGTTCTCTGGAAGCAAGCCTGGAGGCAACTTTTGCAGCACGACGCTCCAATTGCTCTTCAAGAGATAACTGAGGAGCACTGAGTTGGTCATCTTGAGCGACGTCAGGAGCTAGATCTTGATCTTGAGCTTTTTCTTGACCTTGATCTTGCTCGGAGGAGAGAACTTGGCCTTGTGCATCATTTGGTGGATCACCACCATCTTGTGATTGATCTCGCACTTGGCCTTGTTCATCCGGTTGAGGGCCTTCATTTTGTTCTTCGGAAGCGTGTGGGTCTTGGGTTGGTGATGGTTCCACTTGAGTGAAACATTGTCCTTCTCCTTCGGCCACAAGGGGTTCCTCAACGGGTAGGATGTATCCAATACCCATTCTTCTTATGGCTTGAGGAGGAATTTCATCACCTGTATCACAAGTACCACTTTGCTCCACTTGGGAGCCGTTATTTTCATCAAACTCTACGTTACTCGTCTCCTCAATGAGTCCGGTGGACTTATTGAGGACACGGTAAGCATGAGAGTTTGTAGCATAACCAACAAATATGCCCTCATGAGCTCTAGATTCAAATTTAGACAACCGAACACCTTTCTTAAGAATGAAACACTTACACCCGAACACCCGGAAGTACTTGAGATTGGGCTTGTTACTGGTAAGAATCTCATACGGAGTTTTGTTCAAGCCTTTGCGGAGATAGAGACGATTTGATGCATGGCAAGCGGTGTTGATGGCTTCAGCCTAGAAGTTGTATGGAGAGTTGAATTCAGCCATCATGGTTCTTGCAGCATCTATTAAAGTTCGGTTCTTTCTCTCCGCAACACCATTTTGCTGAGGGGTATATGGGGCGGCATATTGATGTTTGATCCCCTCATCACCAAGAAACTCATCCAAGGTGTAGTTCTTGAACTCGGTGCCATTGTCACTTCTAATCATCAAAATCTTTGCTTCATGTTGTCGTTGAGCTTCATTTGCAAAGTTGATGACGGTTTGTTGGGTCTCACTCTTCTTCTTGAAGAAGTATACCCAGGTATATCTTGAGTAATCATCCACAATCACCAAGCAATATTTTCTACCCCCAAGACTATCAAAAGTGGGAGGCCCAAAGAGATCCATGTGGAGGAGCTCTAGAGGTCTCTTTGAATAGATGATAGTCGTGGGAGGGTGAGCCTTCTCATGTAATTTTCCTTCAATGCATGCCCTGCAAGCACGATCTTTGGCAAAGCTAACATTTGTTAGTCCTCGGACATGGTCCCCCTTGAGAAGACTTTGCAAAGATCTCATATTGACGTGGGCCAAACGGCGATGCCAAAGCCATCCCACATCAACTTTAGCCATTAGGCATGTCGCAACCTTAGTGGGTTGCTTCGAGAAGTTAACCACATAAAGGCCGTTCTCGACATGCCCAACGTAGGCTACTTTAAGAGTCTTGCTCCACAAGAGGGCCACAGAATCAATATCAAAGAATGTAGCAAAGCCCATGAGTGCAAGCTGGCGGACAGAAAGTAAATTGTATGCAAGGGACTCAACAAGCATGACTTTCTCGATCGTGAGATCATGAGAGACAACCACCTTGCCAAGTCCCAATACCTTAGAAGATGAAGCATCACCCCATTTGACGTTGGTGGCCATAGATGAACCGAGATGCACGTCCACCACCAAGTCTTTGCTTCCGGTCATATGATTTGTGGCTCCGCTATCGAGCAACCATGATCCCCCACCGGAAGCAAACCCCTACAATAGATCAATGCTTGGATTTAGGTACCCATTTGGTAATGGGTCCTTTGAGGTTAGTGACAAGGGTCTTAGGAACCCAAATGGACCATTCAATGTACTCATAAGAAGAACCAACAAATTTAGCAAACACATGGCCATCACTAGCACGGCATAAAACATATGACGGATTAAAATCGCCGGCCATGTTTGAGGGTGTGGTGGAGTTTTTCTTGACCCCACCACTTTTCTTCTTGGTAGAGGTGCCCTCTCCTTCTTTCACAAAGGATTGTAGGAGAGGGGGTGGTTGCTTTGTCTTGTCATTCTTCTTCTTCTTGGGCTTAGGAGCAAACCCAATTCCTTCCTTTGCCACAACTTCCTTTTGATTGCTCAAAAGGGCGTTGAGGTTCTTCTCACCTTGTATGCAAGTCACAAGGCCTTTCTCAAGTTGCTTCTTCAACTCGGCATTCTCTTCAATAAGATGCACATGCTCACAACATGGGTTAGTAGCATTTGCATTATCAATTAAAACCATGCGAGGAAAGATAGCCTTTTCCTTGGTTAGCGAAACTTGGAGTTGATCATGAGACTCCTTGAGAGAAGCATGCATTCCTTTCAAGGCCTTGTGAGCCTTGTCAAGTATGTCAAACTCCTCCTTGAGTTTAGCATGATCAACCGCAAGTTTTGCCTTCTCTGAGTTAAGGACACGAGAGACAACTAGAGCATGATCAAGATCTTTCTTTAATTTAGCATGATCAACGTTGTGTGACTCCTCAAGAGTCAAACAAAGACCACGCTCCTCCTCTAGAGCGTTAGAGAGATCCGATATCTCATCGGCATAGTCTCGACTATGCCCTTCCATTTTAGTGATGGTTTCCTCGTGAGCCTCAATAATGTCATTTGCCTCACCGAGTTGTTCCAAGAGAGCAACCACATGCTTCTTGGATTTGCCCTTGAGATTCTTTATGAACACATCAAATTCATTTTCTCCCTCCTTACTACCCTCACCCTCATCAATACAATTAGTTAATGAGGGGTTAGAAGAGATAGTAGAGTTGATGATCGGAGTTACCTTGTTGGTGGCCTTGGCCATAAGACACTTGGCGGTGATGTTTTCGTTTGGTGAGTTGAATAGAGATGAGTGCGGAGTGGTAGCAATTGCAATTGTGGCCATAGTGGTCACCTCATCCTCTTCATCATTGTCATCATCCTCCACATATTCTTCTTGAGCCACCAACACTTTCGGAGGAGTCTTTTTGAAGAAGTTGTTCTTGTTGGGATAGGACTTTGACTTGTCCTTCCGAATAAGCTTGCCTCCAAAGTCTTCTCTCTTCTCATATGGGCAATCCGCAACGAAGTGGCTTACATTTCCACAGTTGAAGCATGTCCTTACTCGTTGCTTCCCTTTGTTCCCACTGGAGTTGTTCCTGTTGAAGTTGGACCTTGAATTCTTCTTGCCCCAGAATTGCCTAGAAGCAAGAGCCATGTGCTCGTGATAGGCATATTTGGTGTCCTCGGGGCAGCACTCATCATCATCTTCAACTTCCTCCTCTTCCACACAAGCCTTGGCCTTCAGGGCAAGATTAGGCTTCTTGGATCGTTGAGCTCTTAGGACCGCATTGTCGGCGGTAACGTCAAGGATCCTCATGGCAACAAATTCATCCAACACTTCATTTGAGGATAAAGTGTGGAAGTCTGGTCTCTGACGAATCACAGAAGACATGGCCTTGTGATAGGGCATCATGGCCTTCAGGAACTTGCGCTTGATCCAATTGTCATCCGTGTCCTTACTGCCATGGTCTCGAAGAGATACTGCAAGAATAGTTAATCTTCGATAAAGTTCACGAGGATCTTCATCCTCGATCATTGCAAACTCATCAGCTTCATCTTGCACTACTTCATAGTTGGAGCGTTGAATGCTTGTGCTTCCCTTGTACATTGTGCCAACATGTTCCCATGCTTCCTTGGCCACAGTGAATGGACGAAGATGAGCAATGTCTTCAGGAGGGATTGAGTCTTGAAGAATGCAGAGTGCGGACTCGTTGAACTGATGATCGGCAGTTTCTCTTGGAGTCATGTTGTCAGGATCATACGGATAAAAACCTTGCTCAATGATTCTCCAGAGGTTAGTGGAACAATGATTAATATGACGTTTGAAACGAAACACCCAAGTAGCAAAATCAGTATTTTTAACAAACTTAGGTGGGGGCCCAACGGAATTTAAATGCGGTGTGGGGACGGGTCCTCCATAGTGAGTAGGCGGAGGAGATTGGGCAAATTTCCCACTACCATGCTTAGTGACCGGGGCTTGCTCACTACTAGCTTCTCCCTTGTCGGGATTAGCCTCTGACACGTTGGTAGCGGGACGACCCACTTCCAACGGTGAGGTGGATAATTTAAGCCCCTCAAACATTTCTTTAAACATGCCCTTGACCTCGCTCGCTAGTGATTCTTTCAATGTGGTTAAGGCCACATTGAACTCCTCACGAGTGACGGAGGCTCCCCCATCTACTGTAGGCAAGGACGGATTTCCATCGGAATGGTCCTCCGTCTCGACTACGTTGTCAACCATACTCTTTGGACGGTAAAGTCCTTAAAAAGAGACGAGGCTCTGATACCAATTGAAAGGATCGATATGGTTGACTAGAGGGGGGTGAATAGGCAACTAACAATTTTTAGCTTTTCTTAACCAGTTAAAATAAGGCAATAAAATAAGTTGTCTAGATAACTACTAAGAAGACAACTAATGACAATAAGCCCAACAACTACACAAGCATGCTATAGGAATTAAACAAGTAAAGCACGCAAGAGTAAAGGTAAGAAATAACCACAAGTAGAACCGAAGGAGACGAGGATGTGTTTCCGAAGTTCCTTCCCTTTGAGGGGAAGTACGTCTCCGTTGGAGCGGTGTGGAGGCACAATGCTCCCCAAGAAGCCACTAGGGCCACCGTAATCTCCTCACGCCCTCACACGATGCAAGGTGCCGTGATTCCACTAGTGGTGCCCTTGAAGGCGGCAACCGAACCTTTACAAACAAGGTTGGGGCAATCTCCACAACTTGGAGGCTCCCAACAAACCACGAAGCTTCACCACAATGGAATATGGCTTCGAGGTGACCTCAACCGTCTAGGGTGCTCAAACACCCAAGAGTAACAAGATCCGCAAGGGATTAGTGGGGAGAATCAAATATCTCTTGGTGGAAGTGTAGATCGATGCCTCCTCAAGCAATCCCGAGCAAATCAACAAGTTTGATTGGCTAGGGAGAGAGATCGGGCGGAAATGGAGCTTTTGGAGCAACAATGGAGTAGTGGGGGAAGAGGTAAGTCTCCTTGGAGAAGAAGACCCCCTATATATAGTGGGGGGACAAATCCAACCGTTATTTGAGGTTTCAGCCCGCAGAGAGCGGTAGTACCGCAACTTACGAGCGGTACTACCGCAGGCTGAGCGGTACTACCGCATGGGAAGCGGTACTACCGCCAAGGCAAAAATATCGAGACCTGATATAGCCACGGATGAAATAAATTACATCCGTGGCTACATCCGCAGGGGAAAACGGAAGTAGCAAAATGCGACACGGTACTACCGCTTAAGCTAAGCGGTACTACCGCTTAAGCTAAACGGTACTACCGTGCGGTATGCGGAAGTAAAAAATTACTTCCGCATCCACTTCATATACTTAGACTCCAGTGCCAGTCCCAGATACACAGTACTACCGCATGGGGACGCGGTACTACCGCGGGAGCGGTACTACTGTGTCGGCAAGCGGTACTACCGTGTACCTGTGCGGTACTACCGCTTGGCAAAGCGGTACTACCGCATGCTTGGCAGAAGATCAGTACAGACGCCACAGAATTGCCACAACGAAAGAAAGACCGGTTGGACCTCCAGAGAAGCAAGGAAAGGAAGTGAAGGAGAAGGATGTGTACGTGTTGATTCTACCCAAACCTTTCCGACGCGGACCCCCTCTTAATAGTACGGCTTTCCTATTACTCAATGCCACCTACAGGGAGCAAAAAGAAAACACCGTCCTTCATGGGATCCGAGGGGCAATCAATCGTCTTGTGCCATAAGAGAGATATACCTGTATGAGCTTACAGCACACGATTAGTCCGCAAGAGTATTGTCATCAATCACCAAAACCATTAGGGAGAAAAGTGCCCTTACATCCGTTATGCCCAAAAGAATATATGATATGCTTAAATTGAAACCTTTTGATTCTTGTTCTTTTGGTGTTCGTCTTGTTGATTCTTCCATAAAGAAACCTTTGGGGAGGATCGACGATGTTCTTATCATTGTCAATGACAATTATGTTCCCGTTGATTTTACTATTATGGATATTGAATGTGAACCTTCTTGTCCAATTATTTTGGGACGTCCTTTTCTTCGCACCGTTGGTGCCATCATTGACATGAAAGAGGGGAATATAAAATTCCAATTTCCTCTCAAGAAAGGAATGGAACACTTCCCTAGAAAGAAAATTAAGTTACCTTTTGAGTCCGTTATACGGGCTAGCTATTCTTTTACTCTTGATAAGACTTGATCTCTTTGCATTATGCCTAGCTTAAAGGCATAAAAGAAAGCGCTTTTGGGAGGCAACCCACATTGAATAAAGTTTTATTTTGCTTTTGTTGTGTCTTGATGTTTGTTACTACAGTAGCATCATCATTGAATCTTTACTTTTCAGCTTTGTGCCAAGTTTAGCCTCTGATTGCAAGAAAGTTCAAAAGTTGTGACGTGCTGTCCAGGAAACAGATTCTTTCCTTGGACAGAAAAATTCGTATAAAATCACCAGATCATCTTTTTGGTCTGAATTGTTTCGACAGCATGCTCTATACAATTGGCTTTCGGGCGTCTGTTCTGAGTTTTTTGATTTGAGTTGTAGAAGTACCCCGAAAAAATTATTTACTACCTGCTGGTCTGTTTTTCACAGATTCTGTCCTGTTTTGCATTTTCTTCGTTTTGCAAACCTTGAGCTTGCCTTTTCTTTGCAAAAACCCTTTGGCAATCTTGAGAAATAGTAGATCTTCAAGATTATCCTTATTTCCAGCAAGGAAAAAATATTTTATTATGGGAACTAACCTCGCTAATCAGATTATGATGAGTTATGTATGAAGGGAGTTTTCAAGTGTGCGAGGGAAGATGTAAAAAGATTCAGGAGGGTCAAACGCTCAAGCTTGGGGATGCCCCCGTGCACCCCAAGAAATATTCAAGAAGACTCAAGCGTCTAAGCTTGGGGTTGCCCCCGTGCATCCCCTTCTCCATCAACAATTATCAGTTCGTCTTTCGTTCCACTATATTTTAATCACTTCATGCGTTATGTGCTATGCTTGGAGCGTCTTGCTTTTAGTTTCCTTTTTAGTTTTCTTTAGCTTTGCTTGCTGTTCATAACGAGTTAGAACCCAGCTTTCTTTGTGTGGGAGAGAAACACGCTCCACTTCAACCTAGAACACAACATAGGATTTTCATGTTTATCTTTGCTGTGTATGTTCTTTGTCTTTCAATAGCTACTGTCATGTTTAGCTCTTAGTTTTCATGCTTTTCTTTTTAAAGAGCTTTTGTTTAGTTGGTTGCTTCTGGAACTCTCTTGAGTTATCATGCTTATCTTGTTAGGAGAGTTGACTTCTGTGGCACTGGTTGATATGTCTATGATAAAAATGCTATGTGCATAATGGTGCTTAGTAGTTCATGTTTTCTTATGGTTAGTCTCAAATAGCTGGGGGTTCTTAATGTGTTATTGGAGTACCAGCATGATTTGTTTGCCTATGATGTGGTATGGTTTAGTGATATCTTCCTCCAAGAATTTATTTTGATTGACTTGGCATATGCTCACGCATATTTAAGACTGTAAAGAAAGTCTATCAAGCCTTGATGATCTTTAATTTCTGAGTAGCGATATAACTTCCATGCCCGATTCAGTGTTGCTTTGTCGCTCTGCATGATTATGGCTGTCATTGCTCTCTTAGTTGGTCGCTCCCAGTCTTTTGCTAGCCTTCGCCTGTACTAAGCGGACTGACTGCTTTTGCATCCAAAATCCTTTAAACCAGTTATGCCATATGAGTCCACCATACCTTCCTATACATGGTATTTACTTGCCATTCCTAACGAAGACTATCTTGTACCATCTCGAAGTTATTCAAAAGCATTTCTCTTTTGGGACTCTGTTTTAGCTCATGAGGAAGTAGTAGTTAATTCATGATCTTTTAAGTTGGACAAGTTTCACCCCGGGATTGCATGTCTAATCTGCAAACCCGTAATACGAGAAGGAACTGGCAATGAGTGCGCCCGACTCATAAAAAAATATACAACAAACAAACCCTCCTTCACGCTTTGTTCATGAGAAATCAGAAAACTTTTGGCAGTGATAAACAAAGGAGATTAAGGGATGTGATCGTCCACGTGCGGGAGCCGTTCCTCGAAACTTGTCCAAGCTCGAGAAGTAATTGAGTTATCTACTAGCATTCGTTGACGAAATATGCATCTCCCAAAAATAATTTTTACTTTTGTTTTTAAAACCAAGAGCTCTGGTACATGTTTAGTCTTTGTTTCCGACCACGGGTTTTCAACCTTGCCATCAAAAGCCACGGTTCGAGAGTCTCCACCTTCTTTCTTCAAAGCACCAACTATTGAGAGCATGATTGTCATTCTGAGTGTAATGTGCATTGTCCCAAAGTACCATTGTCTTCTGCATGATTATGATATCGTTTATTCTGAAATCATTGTATCTAGTCGTCACTTAAACTTCGGAGGTGCCCCTGCATTTATGTTTTGCTTCACTAAAGGGGGCAAGCGAGGTATCACTTTGTCATGTTTGCACACCATGCTCACTACAAATCTATTGGGTGTTTTCAGTATCATATTGTAAAACTTTCAGTTCTTTGTGATATTCTCATGAGGCAACTTAATTACTAAAGATTCATTATCTCAGTAAGCATTTGTCATGTGACTGTGAAAAGTTCTTATATGGTTAATAGCATGTCACCACAGAAATTATGCTTGTTATCATTTACCTACTCGAGGACGAGCAGGAATTAAGCTTGGGGATGTTGATACGTCCAAAACGCATCTATAATTTCTGCTTGCTCCATGCCTCTTTTGTGTGATATTGCTATGATATTTATGCACTTCCATACACTTTTGATCATATTTGGACTAACCTATTAACTCAGTGCACCCCAGTGCCAGTTTCTGTTTTCTGCTGTTTTTGTATTTCAGGTTTTCCCATTACTTAAATTGCCAGAAAAATTCCGGGAAAAATATATAAAAAATCAGCGCTCCAGAAGCTTCCATGCGGCCGAAGTAGGGCCAGAGGGGCTCCAGGCGCCCTGGGGGGGCGGCCCCACCCCTGGCCGCGCCGGGGGGGCGCCTGGGCCCTCCTTACCGCCTCTGGTGCCCCCCTTTGGCATATATTTACACCGCGTCCCAAAACCGTCGAGGACGGAACCCTTTTTCGCGATCTCATCTCTGTTCCGCCGCTGCCGCGCTTCCAAGATCGGGAGCACCAGGAGAACTCTTCCCGGCACCCTGCCGGAGGGGAGAACCACCACCGGGAGCTTCTCCACCACCATGGACGCTTCCCGGATGAGTTGTGAGTACTCCCCCTTGGACCATGGGTCCATGACCAGTAGCTATGTGATGTTCTCCTCCCCTCTTTGTTCTTCATCGATTAGACCTCATGAGCTGCCCTACATGATCGAGTCACATATGTAATCCTTATGCTGTTGCTGTGATGAGTTTGCTGGGATCCGATGGATTATGAGATTATGTTCAGATTGTGTGTGAGTAATATATTTGATTTACCTCTTTTATATTTATGTTCTTGAGTAATTCTTGCATGTTCTCCGTTGCTGTTTATTGCTTTGGCCAAGTAGTAGGTAGTAACTCCAAGAGGGAACGTTATGCTTGATTGTGGATTCATGCCCCTCGATGATTAGCTTGAGTGACAGAAACATGAGTCTAGGGGATGTGCTGTTGCCACAAGGGGGGAAAACAACGGTGCTTGTACTTGCGGGTGCAAGGATTGTTTACTTTACGCAAAGTTCTTTTAATGCAGTTGTTTGTTGCTTTGAGTTTACACTATGGGTGGGACTCGCAACTTAATACCAGCGAGATGTTCTGGATAGATATCTCAAGGTGGATGATTAGTAGTAGATGCAGATGGATTTCGGTCTACTTGCCTTGGCGTACCGCCCATGCTTTTGAGCCTCTACCTTTCTTGCAGCATAGTTAGCATTGGTTTGCGCACATAATCCTGTCAATTGCCCAGCTGTAATTTGTTTACCTCGCTTAGCTGTTTTATCGTCTTTTGGGAGAGAGACATCACTAGTGAACATCATGGGACCCCGGTCCATATTACCATCACTGATCACACCCGTTATTTACGTTTTGTTCTTATTTCCTAGTTGCAGTCATACCTATCACTATTATCTCTTGCGTTTGATCCTTTGTAAACGACAAGGCCGGAGGGATTGACAACCTCTCTGTACTCGTTGGGAGCAAAGTTATTTGTATCTTTGTGCAGGTCCTGTCAGCCGCTAAATATCTGGCGCCGTTAGCAGTTGACACCTTCTTGTCGACCCTCGGAGTCTCACGGGATTCGATCCTTGGTATCTTTGCCAAGGGAAAACTACCGCTACGCTACGATGATGATGATGTAGGAGCACCCCGTGGTAGATCCCTCCTCCGGCGGAGCTCCGGAACAGGCCCCAAGATGGGATCTCAAGGGAATAGAAGGTTACGGCGGTGGAACTAGGGTTTTCTCTGTTGTTCTGATGGTTTCGGGGTACGTAGGTATATATAGGAGGAAGGAGGGCACTGGGGGCCTTTCGTGGGACCCACAAGGCAGGGGGGTGCGCCCAAGGGGGGGGGGCGCCCCCACCCTCGTGGGCACCACATGGCCCCTACTCTGTGGTTCTCAAGTCTCCCGTGCGTGATTTTCTCCAAAAATATCTCTCCCGAAGGTTTCATTCCGTTTGGACTCCGTTTGATATCCCTTTTCTGTAAAACCTTAAAACAGGCAAAAAACAGCAATCTGGACTGGGCCTTTGGGTTAGTAGGTTAGTCCCAAAAATAATATAAAAGTGTATAACAAAGCCCATTAAACATCCAAAACATCATAAATAATAGCATGGAACAATAAAAAATTATAGATACGTTGGAGACGTATCAAGCATCCCCAAGCTTAATTCATGCTCGTCCTCGAGTAGGTAAATGATAAAAACGGAATATTTGATGTGGAATGCTAACCAACATAGTTTTTCAATGTAACTCTCTTAATTGTGGCATGAATGTTCAGATCTGAAAGATTCAAGACAAAAGTCTATATTGACATAAGAAATAATAATACTTCAAGCATACTAACAAAGCAATCATGTCTTCTCAAAATACTATGGCTAAATAAAGTTATCCCTACAAAATCATATAGTCTGGCTATGCTCCCTCTTCATCACACAAAATATTCATATCATGCACAACCCCGATTTCAGCCAAGCACTTGTTTTCATACTCTATTCTTTCAAACCTTTCAACTTTCACGCAATACATGAGCGTGAGCCATGGACATAGCACTATGGGTGGAATAGAGAGGTGGTTGTGGAGAAGACAAAAAGAAGGGAGATAGTTTCACATCGACTAGGCGTATCAACATGCTATGGAGATGCCCATCAATAGATATCAATGTGAGTGAGTAAGGATTGCCATCCAACGGATGCACTAGAGCTAAAAATGTATGAAAGCTCAACAAAAGAAACTAGTGGGCGTGCATCCAACTTGCTTGCTCATGAAGACCTAGGGCATTTGAGGAAGCCCATCGTTGGAATATACAAGCCAAGTTCTATAATGAAAATTCCCACTAGTATATGAAAGTGACTAAGTATGAGACTCTCTATCATGAAGAACATGGTGCTATTTTGAAGCACAAGTGTGGAAAAAGATAGTAGCAACTGCCCCCTTTTTTTGGGCCTTTTTTTTCTTTGGCCTTTTTTTGTGGAGGGGCTTTATTGATTTAGCCTTTCCTCCCATGGGACAATGCTCTAATAATGATGATCATCACACTTTCATTACAACTTGATACTAGAACAAAGTATGACTCTATATGAATGCCGCCGATGGTGTACTGGGATGTGCAATGAATCAGGAGTGACATGTATGAAAAATTATGCATGGTGTCCTTGCCACAAATACGATGTCAACTACATGATCATGCATGGCAATATGACAATATGATGCGTGTCATATGAATGGAACGGTGGAAAGTTGCATGGCAATATATCTCGGAATGGCTATGGAAATGCCATGATAGGTAGGTATGGTCGCTGTTTTGAGGAAGGATATATAATGGGTGTATGGTACCAGCGAGAGTTGCGCGATACAAGAGAGGCAAGCAATGGTGGAAGGGTGAGAGTGAGTATAATCCATGGACTCAACATTAGTCATAAGAACTCATATACTTATTGCAAAAATCTACGAGTCATCAAAACAAAGCAATCAACGCATGCTCCTAGGGGGGGAGGTTGTCAGGAGTTAACCATCGCGCGCCCCCGACCTCCACACAAAGGTTGACACTTTACAAATACCTCATGCTCTAACTTCGTCACATAGCGGTTCACCATACGTGCATGCTACGGGAATCGCTAACATTAACACAAGCATTTCTCAATTTCATAATAACTCCACTAGCATGACTCTAATATCACTATCCTCATATCTCAAAACAATTATCAAGCATCCAACATCTCATCATATTCAACGCACTTAGTGTGAAAGCTTTTACTACATTGACATTGGATATTTATCACGCAAAGACTAGTTTATAGCCTAATCACATTACCATGCTGTTTTAATAGACTCTCAAATGGATATAAGTGAAGCATGCGAGTTCAACAATTTCTACAAAATATTGTCACCACCGTGCTCTAAAAGATATAAGTGAAGCACTAGAGCAAAAACTATTCAACTCAAAAGATATAAGTGAAGCACATAGAGTGTTCTATCAATTACTAGGCCATATTTAACTCTCTCAAATAGGTGCGTCCAGCAAGGATAATTGTGGCAAACTAACAAGCAAAGACTCAAATTATACAAGACGCTCCAAGCAAAACACATATCATGTGGTGAAGAAAAATATAGCTCCGAGTATAGTTACCGATGGATGAAGACAAAAGAGGGGATGCCTTCCCGGGGCATCCCGAAGCTTAGGCTTTTGGTTGTCCTTGAATTTTACCTTGGGGTGCCATGGGCATCCCCAAGATTAGGCTCTTTCCACTCTTTGTTCCATAGTCTATCAAAGTAATACTCAAAACTTGGAAACTTCACAACACAAAACTTAGACAAAAATCTCGTGAGCTCCGTTAGTATAAGAAAGCAAACCACTACTCAAAGGTACTGCAATGAATTAATTATTTGTTTATATTGGTGTTAAACCCACTGTATTCCAACTTCTTTATGGTTCATACTTCCCAATATTACTCATAGATGCGTTGAAATAAGCAAACAACACACGAAAAACAGAATCTATCAAAAACAGAACAGTCTGTAGTAATATGCAAGTTTTGCATACTTCTGGAACTCCAAAAAATTCAAACAAAATTGGTAAACGTGAGGAATTTGTCTATTAATCATCTTCAAAAAGAATTAACTAAATAGCACACTCCAGTAAAATCTGATGACCATTCTAGTGAGCGCTAACGATTCTGTTTTTCACAGCAAGATCACATAAACTTCACACAAGTCTTCCCTGAGGTTCTACTTGGCACAAACACTAAACAAAACATGAAACCACATCTAAACATAAGCTAGATGCAATGTTTATTCCCTAACAGAAGAAAAAACAAAAGATATAAAATTGGGTTGCCTCCCAACAAGCGCTATCATTTTACGCCCCTAGCTAGGCACAATACATGGATAGATCTAGGGAATGCCATAATGATACGATATGTCGCGAAAGCTCATCTCATATTCCCTACGTTCAGCAGCAAGTTTCCTTTGTGGCAAGCAAAAGTAATCAAAAGGGATAAATTTAATGGGACAAAAGTCCCCCACATCAATCTCAGGAAGAATAGGTTCCTCTTTTGGCCCTTTGTAGTGAACAACCAATTCATCATTATAGGCATTCTTTTGGTAGAAGCTCATAAGACTTCGCTCAAGGGAGAAGCCTAACCCATTGTTTTGAATAGAAAAATCATTGTTTATCTCAGAAATTCTATCAATCAAGACATCGGTAGGAACCTTTTTTCTAAAGTTTTCATTAAAAGCAACATGAATAGGGGATCGCAACCACATTATGTCTTCTTGATTGAACAAGATATCCTCTATGGGAGGTCGACCGGCATCTACTCCGTAATGAGCAAAGATTTCTTTGGCCTCTTTCATGATAAATCTAAATTCATGAGCCAAAAAGATAGTAGCTGCACGCTTAACTAAAGAATGCTCAATATTGGAAAACTCCAAAAATATTCTCTGAATACAGGGATGCATATGGATAAATTGCCTTTGAATTTCTACTATGAGCATAGATACAACATCCGCAAGGCTACTAGTTCTACGAAGAATAGAGCCACCCATAGTTGGCAAAGCACCGGCTCAAGTAAGGAAGTCTTGAAGAACTCCTGTTCCAATGATATTACCACTACCAACCTGGAACTTCTTAATATGTAAAGTGGTAGCTTCATCCGGGGGGTCAACATAGACGTTGCCCTCGACATTACCCTTCTCGATAAAATCGTCCCCCATATCAGACATGAGGGCAAGCAAGTAAGCAAGGGGAAGCGAACGATAAACACACGGCAGAAGAAGGACAAATAAAACGGCAAGGGTGAAGTGGGGGAGAGGAAAACGAGAGGCAAAAAATGTAATGCAAAGGATAAGGGTTTGTAATAGGTACTTCGTATATGACTTTTGCATAAGCCTCCCCGGCAACGGCGCCAGCAATTCTTCTTGCTACTTCTTGAGCTTGCGTTGTATTCCCTCGAAGAGGAAAGGGAGATGCAGCACAGTATCATAAGTATTTCCCTCAGTTTTTGAGAACCAAGGTATCAATCCAGTAGGAGACCACGCGCGAGTCCCTCGCACCTGCACAAACAAATAAGAACTTCGCAACCAACGCGATAAGGGGTTGTCAATCCCTTTACGGTCACTTACGAAAGTGAGATCTGATAGAGAAGATAGTTTATATTTTTGGTATTTTTGTTTATAAGAACAGAAAGTAAAAGCGGAAAAAGTAAAGTAGGTGTAGATTAATATGTTGAGAATAGACCCGGGGGCCATAGTGTTCTCTAGTGGCTTCTCTCATGATAGCGATATTCTACAGTGGGTAAACAAATTACTGTCGAGCAATTGATAGAAAAGCGAATAATTATGAGACTATCTAGGCATGATCATTATATATAGGCATCACGTCCGAGACAAGTAGACCGACTCCTTCCTGCATCTACTACTATTACTCCACACATCGACCGCTATCCAGCATGCATCTAGTGTATTGAGTTCATAAGAACAGAGTAACGCCTTAAGCAAGACGACATGATGTAGAGGGATAAACTCAAGCAATATGATATAAACCCCATATTTTTATCCTCGATGGCAACAATACAATACGTGCCTTGCTGCCCCTACTGTCACTGGGAAAGGACACTGCAAGATTGAACCCAAAGCCAAGCACTTCTCCCATTGCAAGAACTATAGATCTAGTAGGCCAAACCAAACCAATAATTCGAAGATACTTGCAAGGATATTATGAGCACACATAAAGAGTTCAGAAAAGAACCAAATATTTCTCATAGATAATCTTGATCATAAACCCACAATTCATCGGATCTCGACAAACACACCGCAAAAAGAGATTACATCGAATAGATCTCCTCGAAGACCGAGGGGAACTTTGTATTGAGATCCAAAGAGAGAGAAGAAGCAATCTAGATACTAGGTATGGCCCCGAAGGTGTGTGGTAAACTACTCACAACTCATGGTGAGGCGGTGATGATGACGTAGAAGCACTCCGTGGTAGATCCCTCCTCCGGCGGAGCTCCGGAACAGGCCCCAAGATGGGATCTCACGGGAATAGAAGGTTACGACAGTGGAACTAGGGTTTTCTCTATTGTTTTGATGGTTTCGGGGTACGTAGGTATATATAGGAGGAAGGAGGGCACCGGGGCCTTACGTGGGACCCACGAGGCAGGGGGCGCGCCCTAGGGGGGGCGCCCCCACCCTCGTGGGCACCACGTGGCCCCTACTCCATGGTTCTCAAGTCTCCCGTGCGTGATTTTCTCCAACAATATCTCTCCCGAAGGTTTCATTCCGTTTGGACTGTGTTTGATATCCCTTTTCTATAAAACCCTGAAACAGGCAAAAATAGCAATCTGGACTGGGCCTTTGGGTTAGTAGGTTAGTCCCAAAAATAATATAAAAGTGTATAACAAAGCCCATTAAACATCCAAAATGTCATAAATAATAGCATGGAACAATCAAAAACTATAGATACGTTGGAGACGTATCAAATAGCCAGTCGGTATGCTAATGGAGAAGAGGCCAATCGACTCATTAGCGGCAAGAAACCAGTCGGCCAAGATGACCAGAATTCCAATCGGAAGCTGAAGCGCAAAGCAGAACCAGCAGTTCCAGGTGAAGCTACAGCCGTTACCCAAGGGAAAGGCAAAGGAAAGCCTAAGGGCCCTTGGATCCCCAAGAAAGTGAAAGATCAAGCAGGGAATGACGTGCTCGACCTACTGTGTCCTATCCACACGAAGAAAGATGAAGAGGGGAACTTGGTTTACCCCAAGCATAACACTCGACAGTGTTGGCTCTTGATTCAGAATTTCCAGAAAGATCAACCCGCTGAGATAGAGAAGGAATCGGAGGGGACCGAGGACAAAGAAGAGGATGGAGGTTACCCCCAGATCAACTCCACCTTGATTATTTTCGCTGATGTCGAAAGCAAGAGTCGACTGAAAGTTATTAACAGAGAAGTCAACATGGTTGCTCCGGCAACAACGACGTACCTAAAGTGGTCCCAGACTCCCATTACATTCGACCAGTCCGACCACCACGTGCACATTGCAACCCTTGGGCGGCAGACGTTGGTGGTCGACCCAGTTGTCGATGGTACTCGACTAACCAAAGTTCTGATGGACGGCGGCAGTGGCCTGAATATACTGTACGCTGAAACCCTCCGAGGGGTGGGCATTCCAATGTCCAAGCTAAGTGAGAGCAACATGAGATTTCATGGGGTCATCCCCGAAAACAAAGCCGACTCACTTGGTCAGATTTTCCTCGACGTGGTTTTTGGCGATTCGAAACACTTCCGTAAAGAGAAGCTGACGTTTGAGGTGGTGGACTTCCACAACGCCTATCATGCCATTCTGGGTAGGCCCGCATATGCCCGCTTTATGGCTCGCCCGTGTTATGTGTACCTCAAACTGAAGATGCCAGGGCCTAAAGGCATGATAACCGTCACAGGGAACCGGCAGAAGGCAGAAGAGTGCTTCCAGAAAGGCTCGAAAATTGTTGACGAGCAGATGGCAGCAGTAGAGATGGAGGAGTACCAAAAGAATATGGATCCGAGTGATTTGTTGCGTGCTAAGAAGCCAGCTTCCGAGTTAGCATTCCAATCGGTGCGAGAGACAAAACCTGTGCACATTCATCCCACCGACCCCAACGCAGCTCCGACCCACATCTCAACTACACTCGACAACAAATAGGAAGAAGCGATCATCCAGTTCCTCCGTGAGAACTGGGACATCTTCGCATGGAAACCCTCCGACATGCCAGGTGTACCCAGGGGCTGGCTGAGCACCGTTTGCGAGTCGATCCAAAAGTGAAACCCGTGAAGGAACATCTCCTTCGGTCCGCCGCGGAGAAGAGGAAAGCAATTGTCGAAGAGGTGGTTCGGCTTCCGGCAGCTGAGTTCATCCGCGAGATCTACCACTCCGAGTGGCTCGCTAATGTGGTCATGGTCCCCAAGAAGGACAAATCCCTCCGCATGTGCATCGATTTGAAGCATATTAATCGGGCCTGCCCGAAAGATCATTTCCCTCTCCCCCGCATCGATCAGATAGTCGACTCGATTGCGGGATGCGAGCGCTTGTCTTTTTTGGACGCATATTCCGGGTACCATCAGATCTGACTGTTCGGACCCGATGAAATCAAGACAGCCTTCATCACCCCATTCGGGTGTTTTTGTTATGTTAACAATACTTTCGGTCTCAAGAATGCAGGTGCTACCTTCATGCGCATGATTCAAAAGTGTCTGCTGAAGCAAATCAGTTGGAACGTGGAAGCGTACATGGATGACATCGTGGTCAAGTCACGTAATGGTTCCGACCTACTGACTGACCTCGCTGAGACATTCGCAAACCTAAGAAGCTATGATATCAAGCTTAACCCGTCAAAATGTACATTCGGAGTTCCAGGTGGCAAGTTACTCGGTTTCCTTGTTTCTGAACGAGGAATCGACGCCAACCCAGAGAAAGTCAGTGCCATCCTCCGAATGAAGCGCCCCGTGCGTGTACACGACGTCCAGAAGCTAACTGGTTGCTTGGCCGCATTGAGTCGGTTCATTTCTCGTCTCGGTGAGAAGGCATTACCTCTCTACCGAATGATGAAGAAGTCTAAAAAGTTCGAGTGGAATTCTGCAGCTGAAACAGCATTTGAGGAGCTCAAAGCCCTGCTTTCCACCCAACCGGTGCTTGCTGCCCCAGTCAGCAAAGAGCCTCTTTTACTGTACATCGCAGCCACCGGACAATTTGTCAGCACTGTACTCACGGTCGAGCGGGAAGAAGAAGGCAAAGCCTACAAATTCCAACGCCCAATCTATTACATTTCCGAAGTATTGACTCCCTCCAAGCAAAGATACCCGCATTACCAGAAGCTACTTGACCGCAAAGAAAGTTGCTCATTACTTCTAGGATCATTGGATCTCAGTCGTAGGCGACGCCCCATTATCAGAAATTCTGAACAATCAAGATGCGACCGGTCGAGTGGCCAAATGGGCGATTGAACTCCTTCCGCTGGATATCAAGTTTGAGGCGAAGAAAGCTATCAAGTCTCAGGCAATAGCAGATTTTGTGGCCAAATGGATGGAGCAGGAGCAACCGACTCAGATCCAGTCAGATCACTGGACCATGTTCTTTGATGGATCCAAGATGTTGAACGAATCCGGTGCATGTGTGGTCTTGGTGTCCCCCAGAGGTGATAAACTCAGTTATGTCCTTCAAATCCACTTCGATTCTTCAAACAATGAAGCTGAATACGAGGCACTTTTATACGGGTTGCGTATGGCCATCTCACTTGGCATCCGTCACTTGATGGTATACGGCGACTCAGACTTAGTGGTAAATCAGGTGATGAAGGAGTGGGACGTCAGAAGCCCAGCAATGACCAGTTACTGTAGTGCGGTGCGGAAGCTGGAAAAGAAATTCGAAGGTTTAGAGCTCCACCACGTGCCCAAAATCAAGAACCAGCTTGCTGATGATCTCGCGAAGATAGGGTCCACTCGGAAGCCTATACCCAAGAATGTGTTTTCAGAGCATTTGCACTCCCCATCAGTCAAAGAGGACCCCTTCACAAAGGAGCCCCCGCAGCCGATAAGTGCATCTGATCCGACTGAAGTCGAAGTTCATGCGGTGGTCGACTTAATCATGGAGATCCTGGTGGTCACGCCCGACTGGACTGTTCCGTACATAGCGTACTTGCTTAGGCAGGAACTCCCATAGGATGAAGAGGAGGCGCATCAGATCGTTTGTCGCTCCAAAGCCTTTACTATCATACAGGGTCAGCTCTACAGGGAGAGTGTCACGCGAGTCGCTCAGCGCTGCATCACCCCTGAAGAAGGTCGAATGATTCTAAATGAGATACGCTCGGGAACTTGTGGCCACCACGCTTCCTCTCGGACTATCGTGGCCAAGGCATACCGAGCTGGATTCTACTGGCCCGGAGCGAATGAGATGGCAAAGGATATCATAGACAAGTGCGAAGGCTGCCAGTTCTACTCCAACATGTCTCGCAAACCTGCGTCTGCCTTGAAGACCATCCCGTTGGTTTGGCCGTTTGCCGTTTGGGGATTGGACATGGTGGGTCCCTTCAAGACCGGCAGGAGCGGATTCACTCACTTACTCATGGCAGTGGACAAGTTTACCTAATGGATCGAGGCCAAGCCCATCAAGAACCTCGGCTCGAGCACCGCCATTAGCTTCATCAGAGAATTGATATTCAGATACGGAGTCCCCCACATCATCATCATGGATAACGGCTCCAACTTTGACTCGGACGAATTCAGAGCGTTCTGTTACTCCCAAGGTACTCGGGTCGACTACGCGTCCATAGCGCATCAGCGGTCGAATGGACAAGCAGAAAGAGCAAACGGTTTGATCCTTCAAGACCTGAAACCGCGACTAATGCGCGACCTCAAGCACACCGCTCGAGCTTGGGTGACAGAACTACCGTCTGTCTTATGGGGGCTGAGGACAACTCCGAACCGGTCGACTGACCGTACCCCCTTCTTCATGGTCTATGGTGCTGAGGCCGTGTTGCCGAGTGATTTGTTGCACAATGCCCCTCGAGTGGAAATCTTCTCCAAAGCAGAAGCAGAGCCGGCCCGTCAAGATGCAGTCGACCTCCTGGAGGAAGAACGCGAGATGGCCCTGATCCGCTCGACCATTTACCAACAAGACCTGCGTCAATTCCATGCCCGCAATGTTCGAAGCCGGACATTCCATGAAGGGGACCTGGTTTTCCGAGTACCTGAAGCGACCACATAAGCTTGCCCCGGCCTGGGAAGGCCCCTTCATCATCACCAAGGTACTACACAATGGGGCGTACCACATCTACAACGTAGCCAAGAAGAAAGATGAGCCTCGTTCGTGAACGCGGATCTGCTCCGCCGCTTCTACACTTGAAACACTCGACCAGTTGAGCTGTACTAAGAACCCTCCAGTTTGTTTTTCAAAGACAAGTTCGCGACAATTCCTTAAATGTTTGCTGTTACAGAGACACATGTTCTCAAATCCCCAAGTGGGTGCTTAGCCGCGAATCCGATTCGCCTAAGTTATAAAAATTACTCCAAGTGAAGAGCAATCCTCTCACTCAGGGGCTTAGCAGCGAATCCGATTCGCCTAAGTTATAAAAATTACTCCGAGTGAAAAGCAATCCTCTCACTCGGGGGCTTAGCTGCGACCCCGTAATCGCCTAAGTTACAAAAACTACTCCGAGTGAAGAGCAATCCTCTCACTCGGGGGCTTAGGTGCGACCCCGTAATCGCCTAAGTTACAAAAACTACTCCGAGTGAAGAGCAATCCTCTCACTCGGAGGCTTAGCCGCGAATCCGATTCGCCTAAGTTATAAA
>LR738709.1:515329250-515362937 GCA_902687465.1 Secale cereale
GAGCAATCCTCTCACCCGGGGGCTTAGCTGCTACCCCGTAATCGCCTAAATTACAAAAACTACTCCGAGTGAAGAGCAACCCTCTCACTCGGGGACTTAGCTGCGACCCCGTAATCGCTTAAGTTACAAAAACTATTCCGAGTGAAGAGCAACTCTCTCAATCGGAGACTGAGCTGCGACCCCGTAATCGCCTAAGTAACGAAAACACTCCGAGTGAAGAGCAACCCTCTCACTCGGGGGCTTAGCTGCGAATCCGATTCGCCTAAGTTTCAAAAACCACAATGACCCTCTTATGCGACGGCTTAGCTGCGACTCTGTAATCGCCTAAGTTACAACGTGGCTCGACCCTCCGAGCTATGCCACAAGTATAATGTGGCTCAGTCCTCCGAGCTACGCCACAAGTACAATGTGGCTCAGTCCTCCGAGCTACGCCACAAATACAACGTGGCTCGACCCTCCAAGCTACTCCACAACTATAATGTGGTTCAGTCCTCCGAGCTACGCTACAGATACAACGTGACTCGGCCCTCCGAGCTACGCCACAAGTATAATGTGGTCCAGTCCTCCGAGCTACGCCACAAGTACATTGTGGCTCAGCCCTCCGAGCTACGCCACAAACACAATGTGGCTCGGCCCTCCGAGCTACGCCACAAACACAATGTGGCTCGACCCTCCGAGCTGCCCCACAAACACGATGCCGACTCAAAACTCAAAAGAGATCGAAGGAAATCAGAAGCAAAACAAGCACGTCCTAAAAGGTAATCAAGTGCATATAAAGCCCTGCAAGATTCGGGCACAAGTACTCAGGCATCAAACCCGCGAGAGTTTAACGGTTACAAAATCACTCGGCATTCCGAGGAAAATTGAATCGGAGTATCAAAGTTTGTTCACTCTTCAGGGGGAGGAGGACTTGCAGGCGTGACGTATTCGTCCAAGTCGATCCCGTCAGCAATGCGGGTAGCAGCTTCCAGGAAAGTCTCCATGAACGACTGGAACTGGAGTTTCTTCGTGTTGGCAACCTTGAGCGCGGCCAGCCTCTCCTCCTTCACCTCCTTGCAGTGCACACAGACCAGAGACAATGCAACGTCAGCACCACACCGGGCAGATGATTTCTTCCAGTCCTACGCTCGACCGGGGATCTCATTAAGTCGAGTCATCAGGGACTCGATGTCATTCTCTTACACCGTCCCCCTCCAGAGTGCAGTGTCGATCCGAGGCATCACCGCCTTCAGTCGAGCGAGGTAACCAGTGGCGCTGGTGAGGTGAGACTCCAGTCGCAAGACGTTCATCGCCACTTCATCCTTGACAAGAGAATTGGTGGGGTCCAGACCCGGCTCGACCCGCCCAGTCTCCTCCTCGAAGTTCCGACAGAATTCGACATAGGCGAAAACATGATGAGTTAGCGAGTAGGTTATGAGTCGACCGCTTTGATTCAGTCGGACAAAGGAACATACCTTCGATCATGAGGAACCACTTCTTCGTGAGGTCACCCAGATAAGTCTCCAAACCATTCTTCTTCTACAAAAGGCCCCCTACCTTCTCGTCCAGAGCAAGATTGGCCCGCTTCAGCTGCGTTACCTCCTTGTTGGCCTCACCAAGAGAGTCCTTCAGTTTTGCGATCTCTTCTTCAAGCTTGCCGACCGAAGCCAGCTTCTGTTCGGCGAGTTCAGTTTTCTCCTGCGCCTTCTGTTGTGCTGCTGCCAATTCAAGGTCCCTCTGCTCCAGAGCTGCCCTCATTTGATCTACAAGGGACATTACTAGACAGATGAACATAAGGATGCACACGGCACACTCATTGGAATTCAGTCGACAGGCTATGCGCTTTTATTACCAGACGTTCCGTCCTTGGTTTTCTTCAAATGCTCCCTGGCCAGCTCTAGGTCAAGATTGAGTTGGGCCTGCTTCTTCTCAAGATCCGCGAATTTGGCTCCAAACTCACAAGATTTCTATGGTCAACAAAAGAAGACAGAATTCAAAGACTACAGCCGAGCTAAATACTCAACAGTAGCCTCGGGGACTACACCCAGTGGGTGCAATAAGCTTGCCCCCACTGGTTCTCACACGGCCAGATCAGTCCTGCCCGAGCTAAAAAAAGAGAGGTGCATTTTGTTCTTAGACCATGGCCGACTACCAGCAGTCGACCACGGCCTCGGGGACTACACCCAGTGGGTGCACTAAGTGTGCCCCCACTGGTTCTCACTCGGCCAGAGCAGTCCTGCGTGAGAGAAAGGAGTTCAAAACAAGTAAACAAGACAAATTGTAAGACCACGACCGACTGACTTCAGTCGACCATGGCCTCGGGGACTACACCCAGTGGGTGCACTCAGTGTGCCCCCACCGGTCCAATTGACACAAAAAGATCGATTGGATTACAAGAGCTAAGCTACAAGGAGATCAGGAATACCCATTGGGTGTAACATCATCTTACGAACAACGTAGTAACATCATCTTACGAACAAAGCGGCAGTTTTTCAGAATAAAGACCTCAACAGCATAGCAAGTCAGTCAGAAAAGACAAACCTGGACATTGGTTCGAAGAGCCAAACAAGCATTATAGGCAGCCATGCTAGCCTCGTACGCCGCCTTCGTCCGCTCCATCATTAGCCCCACCTGACAAATGACCTCCTTGGCCGCACTCACGGGGTCCTTCGGGACGTGATGGGTAGCGAAAAGCACGGACGGTGGACCAGTCGGAGCAGTCACGGGGTCAGTGCTACTTCTTGAGCTTGCGTTGTATTCCCTCGAAGAGGAAAGGGTGATGCATCATAGTAGCGTAAGTATTTCCCTCAGTTTTTGAGAACCAAGGTATCAATCCAGTAGGATACCATGCGCGAGTCCCTCGCACCTGCACAAACAAATAAGAACTTCGCAGCCAACGTGATAAGGGGTTGTCAATCCCTTTACGGTCACTTACGAAAGTGAGATCTGATAGAGATGATAGTTTATATTTTTGGTATTTTTTATTATAAGAATAGAAAGTAAAAGCGGAAAAAGTAAAGTAAGTGTAGATTGATATGTTGAGAATAGACCCCGGGGCCATAGTGTTCTCTAGTGGCTTCTCTCATGATAGCGATATTCTACGGCGGGTAAACAAATTACTGTCGAGCAATTGATAGAAAAGCGAATAATTATGAGACTATCTAGGCATGATCATTGTATATAGGCATCATGTCCGAGACAAGTAGACCGACTCCTGCCTGCATCTGCTACTATTACTCCACACATCGACCGCTATCCAGCATGCATCTAGTATATTGAGTTCATAAGAACAGAGTAACGCCTTAAGCAAGATGACATGATGTAGAGGGGTAAACTCAAGCAATATGATATAAACCCCATCTTTTTATCCTCGATGGCAACAATACAATACGTGCCTTGCTGCCTCTACTGTCACTAGGAAAGGACACCGCAAGATTCAACCCAAAACCAAGCACTTCTCCCATTGCAAGAACTATAGATCTAGTAGGCCAAACCAAACCAATAATTCGAAGAGACTTGCAAGGATATTATGAGCACACATAAAGAGTTCAAAATAGAACCAAATATTTCTCATAGATAATCTTGATCATAAACTCACAATTCATCGGATCTCGATAAACACACCGCAAAAAGAGATTACATCGAATAGATCTCCTCGAAGACCGAGGAGAACTTTGTATTGAGATCCAGATAGAGAGAAGAAGCCATCTAGATACTAGCTATGGACCCGAAGGTCTGTGGTAAACTACTCACAACTCATGGTGATGCGATGATGATGATGTAGAAGCACTTCGTGATGGATCCCCCCTCCGACGGAGCTCTGGGACAGGCCCCAAGATGGGATCTCATGGGAACAGAAGGTTACGGCGGTGGAACTAGGGTTTTCTCTTCTCCTCTGATGGTTTCGGGGTACGTAGGCTTATATAGGAGGAAGGAGGGCACCGAGGTCCTTACGAGGGGCCCACGAGGCAGGGGGCGCGCCCTAGGGGGGGGGGCGCCCCCACCCTCGTGGGCACCTCGTGGCCCCTACTCTGTGGTTCTCAAGTCTCCCATGCATTATTTTCTCCAAAAATATCTCTCCCGAAGGTTTCATTCCTTTTGGACTCCGTTTGATATTCCTTTTCTGTAAAATCTTAAAAGAAGCAAAAAACAGCAATCTAGACTGGGCCTTTGGGTTAGTAGGTTAGTCCCAAAAATAATATAAAAGTGTATGACAAAGCCCATTAAACATCCAAAACATCATAAATAAGACCATGGAACAATAAAAAATTATAGATACGTTAGAGACGTATCAAGCACCCCAAGCTTAATTCCTGCTAGTCCTCGAGTAGGTAAATGATAAAAACAGAACTCTTGATGTGGAATGCTAACCAACATAGTTTTTCAATGTAATTCTCTTAATTGTGGCATGAATGTTCAGATCACAAAGATTCAAGACAAAAGTCTATATTGACATAAGCAATAATAATACTTCAAGCATACCAATAAAGCAATCATGTGTTCTCAAAATACTATGGCTAAAGAAAGTTATCCCTACAAAATCATATAGTCTGGCTATGCGCCCTCTTCATCACACAAAATATTCATATCATGCACAACCCCGATTTTAGCCAAGCACTTGTTTTCATAGTCTATTCTTTCAAACCTTTCAACTTTCACGCAATACATGAGCGTGAGCCATGGACATAGCACTATGGGTGGAATAGAGAGGTGGTTGTGGAGAAGACAAAAAGGAGGGAGATAGTCTCACATCGACTAGGCGTATCAACGGGCTATGGAGATGCCCATCAATAGATATCAATGTGAGTGATTAGGGATTGCCATGCAACGGATGCACTAGAGCTAAATATGTATGAGAGCTCAACAAAAGAAACTAGTGGGTGTGCATCCAACTTGCTTGCTCACGAAGACCTAGGGCATTTGAGGAAGCCCATCGTTGGAATATACAAGCCAAGTTCTATAATGAAAATTCCCACTAGTATATGAACGTGACTAAACATGAGACTCTCTATCATGAAGAACATGGTGCTACTTTGAAGCACAAGTGTGGAAAAAGTAGTAGCAATTGTCCCTTTTTTTGGCCTTTCTTTTTGTCCTTTTTTTTCCTTTTTTTGTGGAGGGGCTTTATTGATTTAGCCTTTCCTCCCATGGGACAATGCTCTAATAATGATGATCATCACACTTTCATTACAAATCGATATTACAACTCGATACTACAACAAAGTATGACTCCATATGAATGCCTCCGGCGCTGTACCAGGATGTGCAATGAAACAAGAGTGACATGTATGAAAAATTACGCATGGTGGCCTTGCCACAAATACGATGTCAACTACATGATCATGCATGGCAATACGACAATATGATGAGTGTCATATGAACGGAATGGTGGAAAGTTGCATGGCAATATATCTCGGAATGGCTTTGGAAATGCCATGATAGGTAGGTATGGTGGCTGTTTTGAGGAATATATATATGGTGGCTGTTTTGAGGAAGGATATATAGTGGGAGTATGGTACCGACGAAAGTTGCGCGGTACAAGAGAGGCTAGCAATGGTGGAAGGGTGAGAGTGCGTATAATCCATGGACTCAACATTAGTCATAAGAACTCATATACTTATTGCAAAAATCTACGAGCCATCAAAACAAAGCAATCAACGCATGCTCCTAGGGGGAGGTTGGTAGGAGTTAACCATCGCGCGCCCCCGACCTCCACACAAAGGTTGACACTCTACAAATACCTCATGCTTTAACTTAGTCACACAACGGTTCACCATACGAGCATGCTACGGGAATCACTAACCTTAACACAAGTATTTCTCAATTTCATAATAACTCCACTAGCATGACTCTAATATCACTATCCTCATATCTCAAAATAATTATCAAGCATCCAACTTCTCATCATATTCAATGCACTAAGTGTGAAAGATTTTACTACATTGATATTGGATGTCTATCATGTGAAGACTAGTTTTATAGCCTAAACACATTACCATGCTGTTTTAATAGACTCTCAAAAGGATATAAGTGAAGCATTAGAATTCAACAATTTCTTCAAAATATTATCACCACCGTGCTCTAAAAGATATAAGTGAAGCACTAGAGCAAAAACTATTCAACTCAAAAGATATAAGTGAAGCACATAGAGTGTTATATCAATTCCTAGGCCATATTTATCTCTCTAAAATAGGTGTGTCCAGCAAGGATAATTGTGGCAAACTAACAAGCAAAGACTCAAATTATACAAGATGCTCCAAGCAAAACACATATGATGTGGTGAATAAAAATATAGCTCCAAGTATTGTTACCGATGGATGAAGACGAAAGAGGGGATGCCTTCCCGGGGCATCCCCAAGCTTAGGCTTTTTATTGTCCTTGAATTTTACTTGTGGTGCCTTCGGCATCCCCAAGCTTAGGCCCTTGCTACTCTTTGTTCCATAGTCCATCAAAGCAATACTCAAAACTTGAAAACTTCACAACAGAAAACTTAGACAAAAATCTCGTGAGGTCCGTTAGTATAAGTGTAGGATCGAAGTAGGTCTAGAGGGGGGGTGATTAGACTACTTGACAATATAAAAAATCTGCCTTTAGATCATGCAAAGTTTTTGGCAGTTTCACAAACAAGATCAATTCAAGTAACACCCTACACATGCAATTCTAGAGTATATGCAGCGGAAAGTAAATTGCACATGTAAAAAGGAGGTGGAGAAGATCAAACGCAGTTTGGTGACACGGAGATTTTTGTCGTGGTTCCGATAGGTGGTGCTATCGTACATCCACGTTGATGGAGACTTCAACCCACGGAGGGTAACGGCTGCGCGAGTCCACGGAGGGCTCCACCCACGAAGGGTCCACGAAGAAGCAACCTTGTCTATTCCATCACGGCCTACGCCCACGGAGGACTAGCCTTACTCGGGGTAGATCTTCACGAAGTAGGCGATCTCCTTGCCCTTACAAACTTCTTGGTTCAACTCCACATCATCAAGACGGAGGCTCCCAAGCGACACCTAACCAATCTAGGAGGCACCACCCCCCAAAAGGTAATAGATGGTGTTGATGGTGATGAACTCCTTGCTCTTGTGCTTCAGATGATAAACTCCCCAACACTCAACTCTCCTCACTGATATGGCTGTGGTGGAAGAAAGGTTTGAGTGGAAAGCAACTTGGGAAGGCTAGAGATCAAGTTTCATATGGTAGGAATGGAATGGCTTGATCTCAACACAAGGGTAGGTGGTTCACTTCTCAGAAAGTGTATGGTAGGAATGGTAGTACTTTCTGATGGCTCTCCTCACGAATGAGGAGGGGGTGGAGGGGTATATATAGCCTCCACACAAAATCCAACCGTTACACACACATTTGACCAATCTCGGTCAGACCGAAGTGAAAACTCGGTCAGACCGAAAGTTCAAATATAGTGAACGTTGGGATTTTCGATGGGACCGAAAATACCATCTCGGTGAGACCGAAGTGAGTCAAAGGTTAGGGTTTGCCATTTCGGTGAGACCGAAAATATAAACTCGGATATTCCGAATTGATGTCAACTGATCACAGAAGGTTGGCAGCCCTTTTTCGGTGAGACCGAAACTCAGAATCGGTTTGACCGAGAAGCTAGGGTTTGGAGAAACAACTGAAGTGGTTCATCTCGGTGGGACTGAGTTGGATAAATCGGTGTGACCGAGATGTTAGGGTTTGTAGAGATAACTTCAACTCGGTGAGACAGAGTTGGTTTGACCGAGATTACTTATGGGTGTGTGTTAAGTAGTGAATAGTGCTGATAGTTGAGGGAGTTAGATCACCAAGCACTTGAGCAACAAGAACATTAACACAACCTCATCCCCTTTTAATAGTATTGGCTTTTCCTATGGACTCAATGTGATCTTTGATCACTAAACCAAAAAAATGGAGTCTTGAGCTTTTGCCAATGCTTGTCTTAGCATTTTGAGGGGTCCACTTCTTCAGACATTTCCATACCCATATCATCGAACTTCTCTGAAATGATTCTCAAGATAATATTAGTTCAATGATATATATGTTGTTATTAATTACCAAAACCACCCGGGGATTAGTTGCACTTTCAATCTCCCCCTTTTTGGTAATTGATGACAACATATAGATCAAAGCTTCGACAAAAGATATAATCAATGAATAATATCGTCGCTTTGAGAAGTATGTGATAAACAAGAGCTCCCCCTAAATTTGTGCATTATTTAAAATTTGCGTTTGAATGCAAATGCACAATCGATTAGGATTATGGGTCACTCTTCCATGTCACATACATCTTGGTGGAGCGCACAAAATGATAAGAATGAATAACATGCACTCAATCACCAAGACAATAGTAAATAGCCATACAATAAGGAATAGCATAGGATAAGCAATAAGCACACATTAAAGCATAGTATGGCTAAGCACTCATTAAGGTAGCATCAAACGTAGTAGCAAGCACACTTAAAGTTTCAGGAACCAAAAGAAACCAATGTATCTCAAGGAAAACCGGCAAAAGACGAAAAAACGAAAGACGAAAGAGCACTCTCTCTCTCGAAGCCCTATGATCTATAACAATTTCTCCCCCTTTGGCAACAAGTTACCAAAAAGTTCGAAAGGGTATAGAGCTAAACGTCACTGCGGGCTCGGCTGGCTGCTCCCGTCTGGGTCGATGTCGGTGTAGAGATAGCTGCATCTGCGAAGACCTCTGCTGATGTCTGCGGTGGAGGAGTGGATGCTGGAGCTGTAGGAACTGCTGGAGCTGTAGCTGGTGCTGAAGTGGTAGCCCTGGAGTATGTCACTGGGATAGCTGCAGATCTGGATCCTCTGGGAACCGGAGCAGTCTGGCGATGAGAGTCCTGGACTATATCATCCTGCATAAGCTCTGCTCTCTCCTGCCTAGTCTCCTCCATGTCTGCCTCAAGCTTGTTGACAGACACCTGAATCTCAGTCAGCTTCACGTCTAGAGCGTGGATCTTGTCCTCGACAATCCTCTCAAGGCTCTCCTGAGATTGCTCAATGCTGGCCAGGTGTTGTTCAATTCTCTGGGTTGCTTCAAGAATCTGTTCTCCAAAGCTCTTTGGCTTAGCTGCTGCTGCTGCTGCTGCCTCTTTGTCAGCTTTGGCTTTCTTTGCAGCTTCGATCTTGGCTTGCCCTTCAACTGAGGTGGGATCCTCTTCATCCATCACAACTACGTTGTCCTCATGCTCTGGCTGCAGTGGCAAGTGCTTCCTATCCAACATGAATTTGCCCGTGCCAAACTTGGCGTTGATGAGCATCTGTATCTGCGGAGCAAACCCACACGACCTCTTCTGGTCAGCTGCAGTCCTCTTAATGGTTTCTACCATCAAGTCCATCACCTTAAAAGGTGCCTTCTCATCGAGAATGTGCAGCATGTTGATAGAATAGCCTCGTATCATCCGGTGGTCACCTGACTTAGGCATCAAAGTATGCCTCAGAATAGTGTTAGTGGTGGTCAGACCTGCCTGGAGATAATACACTGAGCCGAGCTTCCATCCCTCTAAATCAGCAGCTGGGATCTCCTTGTACATATTATTCATAGAATCATGACTCTTCTTAGGAATCCCATAGACATCAATGTCGTCCTCTCTCTGCACAGGAGCGTTCAGAAGTTCTGCCCATTCTTCAACAGTTGAAGAAAACCTTTGACCTTCAGTCATCCAGGTGATCTTGCCATCAGGATAGAAGTGGGCTGTGGCATAGAACTGCATGATCATCTCGTCATTCCATGCTGTCAGTTCTTGACCCACAAAATCAGCAACTCCACATGCAGTAAAGCTCTCATGCACATGGGGAAAGAAGTCCCGGTGCTCTTCACTGTCAATGTACTTCCAGTCAACATACCTGGTGTCAGCAACAATGGGCTTCTTATCCATTAGCACGGTCTCATAGAAATCCTGCTGCTCTCTGGTGTGGAATCTGGGGTCCACAGCAGTCCTTCTCCTTACGGCATATGGATCAGACTGTCTCCATAGCCTGAGACCTTTGTCCTTCCTTGCCTTCATGTCCTCAGCTTGAGGATGAGCATCATTGTGGAGTGGCAACTTGGGACGGAGCTTGAGCAACACATGCTCTTCATCTGACTCAGAAGGTGGCATCTCACCTTTGTTCTTCTCAGAAGCTGGAATGCTTCTGGTTGTCCTCTTGGGCTTCGCTAGAGCTGCCTTAGCTTGAGCAGGCTTCTTGGGCTTGGAGGAGGCTTGAGCCCGAATGGCATCACCCATGAACTTAGCTTTCTGAGGAGGAGGCTGGGGTGCTTCTTCTTCTTCTTCTTCAGCAACATCTTGAGGTTCAGCATATACAACTCTCTTCCTCTTGGAAGTCTTCTTCACCTTGCTTGGAGCTGGCTCTTCCAAGATGAGCTTTTTGGCAACTGCTGATTGCTTCACTTTACTTGTGCCTTTCCTTGTTTGCTGCCCTTGGTGCTCTTTGGCAACCACATTCTTCTTGGGCTTGGAGGTAACTTCCTCAGCAACAAAGTCGGAATCCTTATCATCAGAAGTTCTCTTCTTCCTGGTTCTCGTAGCTGCGGGAGGCAAACCACTAGGAGTGCTCCTCTCACCATCATCACTAGAGCTGCTAGCAGGACTTGTATCTGCCTCTGGAATTTCAGCAAACGGTGATTCAGACCTGTTTTGGCTGTCACTGACATCTGACATGGCTGAAAAACCTGTGAAAAGACAAGGTGTAGGCAGAGTAGAAGAGTTATCACAACTGCAGAAGTTTTTGCAAAGAAAAATGAGTTTAAAAACTTAGTTTTGAGTTTTCACAGAATGTATTTCGGTCAAACCGATTTCAAGTTTCGGTGTAACCGAAGTGTTCAACAGAACCTACACACCACTTTCGGTCAGACCGAAATGGGTTTCGGTCCTACCGAAAACTTAGGGTTTCACAGAAACTTCAATTCGGACATTCCGATTTCCACAACTCGGTCAGACCGAACTATGTAGTGCAATGGTCAGAGACCAAATCGGTCAGTCCGAGTTTCAGGAATCGGCTTCACCGAGATGCATTCCGTGGAAACCTAAACCTAAGAATTTTCCTCGAAACTAGAAGATCTGAACAATGTATTGGGATCATATCAAACGTGGATTGAATCAGGGCAGTCCTATCATGCAAGAATCAGAAGTGGAGCATGAAAGGGATCGGGACACACCCTAACTTGGTGGTGTCCCTCTACGGCGGCAACGGCGGAGAAGATTACCGTTGACGGCGGCGGAGACCTGCGGCGAGGGCACACAGGCGACGACGGCGACGATCCTTAGATCAGGGCGACGGCAGCAGGGGTCTTGGAGGGCGAACGTTTGAAAGGAATAGATCGCGCGCAGCCCTCAGTATATATAACCCCGTGCTGTCGGTGGGACCGAGTTGAAAAACTCGGTGTCACCGAGATGCATAATTGCAGTGCAGTTACGCATATCGGTCAGACTGAGATTTTGAACTCGGTTTCACCGAGATGAAACCTAGATCAATCTAAGTGTTTCGGTTGGACCGAGATTGGGAAGCCGGTCAGACCGAAATGGACTTAGAAGGTTTTGGAAGTCAGCCTTAGACGAATCGGTGGTTCCGAGTGCTCCTCACTCGGACTGTCCGAAAAAGACTTGTTCAAAGTTGTGATATAAGCATGAATAGAATTTGAGATAAGATAGCATAGATAGCTAGGGAAGGTGCTTAGGCATTCTTGTCCATCCATTTGGCCAGAAAAAGAAACCAAAACAATCAAAACCACAAATGGATGTCCTTGAATGAATAGAATCATGCATTCAACATGCTCACACAATAAGATAGCAACTGAAATATGTGTCAAACATGCACAACCAAAACTCTAGCTACTAGCACACAAATTGTCGATGACTAGGTCATCTATATGAGTATATTGACTTAGGAGCCAAATGAGAACATTTGATCATAGGTCATACTCGTCGTTTAAGCACAAGTGGGGTTACCACTTTTACATAAAGCATTTATGTGTTCACATCATTTGGAGATGCTTTAGCTCAATTTTTAGAGCAAAGCTCCCCCTAGATGTGAGAACCCCTTTTAAAGGGTCAAACTAACCTTGGGTTGTCGTAGAAGACTTCATGTAGATGTTGAAGATGTGGATGCTCAATGTTGATGTAGATCATCAAGAGTTGAGAGCTATCCTTGGATTAGGGCACTTTCAATACCTACATGGGTTAGTCCCACAAGGAACAAACAAGAATATCCATGGACATAGAGTGAAGTACACAAGAGATGATGTCCATGAAAGCAATGATTACCTTGTCCCTTGACTTACCAACAAGAGGGTTTGTGACTCCATGAACTAGTGCATGATGTGGAAGTTGATTGCACAAGTTCTTGCCAAAACGAATATGAGTGAAGTTTGTTGGCGGAGTCACCCTCGAGAACCTACTAGTTCTTCTTCTTTGGGATCCACATCATCTTGATGGGAATCCTTGGTGTTGTAGTTGAGCTTGACGAAGTAGAACTTGATGTGTCCTTGGGAACCCACTTGACCATGGCTTGAGGTGCTTCAATGAATGCATCAATCTCCTCTTGAAGCTTGTCCTTGGCCTTTAGCTTGTGGTCTTGTGGTGGAAGGTCATCTTGAGCTTGTTCCACATTGGAAGAAGTAGGATCATACTTCTCCTTTTGTGAGACAAACTGTGGAGTAGGGTATTGACCTTCTTCCCACTCAACACCTTCGGCGTTGAACTTTCGCTCAAAACCAATCCCTTGATTCTTCCGGTGTCTTCCTTGTTTGCGAACAATCTCCTCAAAGTTCTTGCTTCCGGCAAGACTCTTGTAGACACCTTTCTCTATGATTTCCTTCAATAAGCTATTTTCTTGCTCAAGTGTAACTTGGCTTGAAACATTGTTAGTGGAATCAAGAGAACTAGTAGAAGTAACAACATTTGATTTAACATTGTTATTGTTACTACTAGAGGAAGAATTTTTCTTATGCTTGTCATGCTTAGTCTTAATAGGTGGCAAGAAATTAGACAAGAGAAGTCGTTTGGCAAGATATGAAGAACTCTTCTTTCGAAGATCGTCATTGATCGCTTTTAGAAACTCATGTTCTTGCTCTAGAGTGAGCTTCTCGAAGCGTAGCTTCTCATGAGATCTTAGGAGCTCTCTATGATCTTCTTGAGTTGTTTCATGAGCTAACTTAAGAGTGTTTAGTTCTTTAGTTAGACGCTCAATCTCCTTCATAGCATTGTCATTCGACTCTTCTCGACTATAAAGACTACTAGCATTTTCATCATTACTAAGCTCACTAGATTTATCATGCAAGAGCTCATCTTCACCAAGTAAGTCATCCTCATCACTATCAAAGTCAATGAATTCAGGGTGTGTTACCTTGGGACCTTTAGCCATGAAGCATCTTCCAATTCCCTCATTTGGTGAATCAAATAAGTCGTAGGAGTTGGAGTTGGAGGATACGAGTGCAAGTCCGGCAACACCTTCATCTTGACTATAGTCGAAGTCGGAGTGATAGCTTCCATCGGATTGACTGTCAGAGTCGGAGCCGGAGACCCATTCACCAACATGAGCTTGATGTCTTCTTCTTGTGTAGCTCCTTGATGACTTGTCTTTCCTCTCCGAATCCTTGTTTCTCCGAGAGGGTCTTCGTTCATAACGATCATCTCTACTCCTTCTCTCTCTCCGAGGTGACTCATCTCTTGCTCTTCTTCTTGGAGATTCTTCTCTTCTCTTGTGGGGAGCCGTACACTCATTTGAGAAGTGTCCGGGTCTTCCACAATTGTAGCAGTTTCGATCACGACTAGAAGATCTCTTTCCATCATATGATCTAGACTTTGAGCTTCTTTCTTTGCCTCTATTCTTGTAGAACTTGTTGAAGTTCCTGACCATTAGGCTTATCTCTTCATTGGAAATTAGCTTGTCACTTGAGGTAGTAGGAGCATCACTTGAAGCTTTGTAAGCACCACTTGACTTGTTGTGAAGCTCTTCCTTATCCTTAAGTGTCATTTCATGGGCAACAATTCTTCCAATGACTTCAGTTGGCTTGAGAGTCTTGTAGTTTGGCATCATTTGGATCAAAGTGCACACGGTGTCATACTTTCCATCCAAAGCTCTGAGAATCTTCTTAATGATGAATCGGTCGGTCATTTCTTCGCTTCCTAAGCCTGCAATCTCATTTGTGATGAGAGCAAGCCTAGAGTACATTTCAGCGACTCCTTCACCATCCTTCATCTTGAACTTGTCAAGTTGACCTTGAAGAATATCTAGCTTTGATTCCTTCACAGATTCAGTACCTTCGTGCATTTCAACCAAAGTATCCCAAATCTCTTTAGCATTCTCAAGACGGCTGATTTTGTTGAACTCTTCGGGACACAAAGGATTGAAGAGAATGTCACAAGCTTGAGCATTGTTTTGCAACATCCGCAACTCTTCGGGTGTAGCTTCGCGATCCGGAACTTTTCCTTCTTCAAAGAAATCACCTTGCATGCCAACACAAATAATGCCCCATGCGGCAGGGTTATGACCAAGAATATGCATTTTCATTTTATGCTTCCAACTAGCAAAATTTGTACCATCAAAGTAAGGACCTCTACGATAATTACCCTCACTAGACGCCATACTCTCCTAGGTTGTGAAACCAAGCTTATGGAGTCCAATGCAATGGAAACCAAGGCAATGGAGACCAAAGCTCTGATACCACTTGTAGGATCGAAGTAGGTCTAGAGGGGGGGTGATTAGACTACTTGACAATATAAAAAATCTGCCTTTAGATCATGCAAAGTTTTTGGCAGTTTCACAAACAAGATCAAATCAAGTAACACCCTACACATGCAATTCTAGAGTATATGCAGCGGAAAGTAAATTGCACATGTAAAAAGGAGGTGGAGAAGATCAAACGCAGTTTGGTGACACGGAGATTTTTGTCGTGGTTCCGATAGGTGGTGCTATCGTACGTCCACGTTGATGGAGACTTCAACCCACGGAGGGTAACGGCTGCGCGAGTCCACGGAGGGCTCCACCCACGAAGGGTCCACGAAGAAGCAACCTTGTCTATTCCATCACGGCCTACGCCCACGGAGGACTAGCCTTACTCGGGGTAGATCTTCACGAAGTAGGCGATCTCCTTGCCCTTACAAACTTCTTGGTTCAACTCCACATCACGACGGAGGCTCCCAAGCGACACCTAACCAATCTAGGAGGCACCACCCCCCAAAAGGTAATAGACGGTGTTGATGATGATGAACTCCTTGCTCTTGTGCTTCAAGTGATAAACTCCCCAACACTCAACTCTCCTCACTGATATGGCTGTGGTGGAAGAAAGATTTGAGTAGAAAGCAACTTGGGAAGGCTAGAGATCAAGTTTCATATGGTAGGAATGGAATGGCTTGATCTCAACACAAGGGTAGGTGGTTCACTTCTCAGAAAGTGTATGGTAGAAGTGGTGGTACTTTCTGATGGCTCTCCTCACGAATGAGGAGGGGGTGGAGGGGTATATATAGCCTCCACACAAAATCCAACCGTTACACACACATTTGACCATCTCGGTCAGACCGAAGTGAAAACTCGGTCAGACCGAAAGTTCAAATATAGTGAACGTTGGGATTTTCGGTGGGACCGAAAATACCATCTCGGTGAGACCGAAGTGAGTCAAAGGTTAGGGTTTGCCATCTCGGTGAGACCGAAAATATAAACTCGGATATTCCGAATTGATGTCAACTGATCACAGAAGGTTGGCAGCCCTTTTTCGGTGAGACCGAAACTCAGAATCGGTTTGACCGAGAAGCTAGGGTTTGGAGAAACAACTGAAGTGGTTCATCTCGGTGGGACTGAGTTGGATAAATCGGTGTGACCGAGATGTTAGGGTTTGTAGAGATAACTTCATCTCGGTGAGACAGAGTTGGTTTGACCGAGATTACTTATGGGTGTGTGTTAAGTAGTGAATAGTGCTGATAGTTGAGGGAGTTAGATCACCAAGCACTTGAGCAACAAGAACATTAACACAACCTCATCCCCTTTTAATAGTATTGGCTTTTCCTATGGACTCAATGTGATCTTTGATCACTAAACCAAAAAAATGGAGTCTTGAGCTTTTGCCAATGCTTGTCTTAGCATTTTGAGGGGTCCACTTCTTCAGACATTTCCATACCCATATCATCGAACTTCTCTGAAATGATTCTCAAGATAATATTAGTTCAATGATATATATGTTGTTATTAATTACCAAAACCACCCGGGGATTAGTTGCACTTTCAATAAGAAAGCACACCACTACTCAAAGGTACTACAATGAATTCATTCTTTGTTTATATTGGTATTAAACCTACTGTATTCCAACTTCTCTATGGTTCATACTTCCCAATATTACTCATAGATGCATTGAAATAAGCAAACAACACACGAAAAACAGAATATTTCAAAAACAGAACAGTCTGTAGTAATCTGCAGGTTTCGCATACTTCTGTAACTCCAAAAAATTCATACTAAATTGTTAAACGTGAGGAATTTTCCTATTAATCATCTGCAAAAATAATCAACTAAATAGCATGCTCCAATAAATCTGATGACCATTCTAGCGAGCGCTAACGATTCTGCTTTTCACAGCAAGATCACATAAACTTCACACAAGTCTTCCCAAAGGTTCTACTTGGCACAAACACTAAACAGAACACAAAACCACATCTAAACAAAAGCTAGGTGCAATATTTATTCCCAAACAGAAGCAAAAACAAAAAATATAAAATAGGGTTGCCTCCCAACAAGCTCTTTCGTTATAGCCATTAAGATAGGCTTGAGAATTCAATGATGCTCACAAGAAAGACCAGAATTTAAGCACAAAGAGAGCATCATAAAACATGTGAAAATCACATCTAAGTCTAACATGCTTCCTATGCATAGGCATTTTATAGTGAAACTAATTATCAAGGCAATCAATTTCTAGCATATGCAAGGAAGAAGAAAGAAACAATAGCAATCTCAACATGAAGAGAGGTAATTTAGTAACATGAAGATTTATACCACCATATTTTCCTCTCTCATAATAATTGCTTGTAGGATCATAAGCATATTCAACAATATAGCTATCACATAACATATTCTCAACACGATCCACATGCATGCGAAGTTGACACTCTTCCAAAATAGTGGGATCAACATTAACTAAAGTCATGACCTCTCCAAACCCACTTTCAATATTATTGCAAACATTATTATCAATCTCATATTCATCATGTGGCTTAAATAAATTTTCAAGATCATAAGAAGAATCACCCCAATCATGATCATAGCAACAAGTGGTGGACATAACAATACTAGCATCCCCAAGCTTAGGGTTTTGCATATCATTAACACAATTGACATTAATAGAGTTTATAATAGTATTGTTACAATCATGCTTTTTATTTAAGGAGCTAACATGAATCACTTTTTCTTTTAATAATTCCTCACAATTTTCAGATTCATAAATTTCAAGCAAAACCCCATAAAGATAATGTAGTGCATGCAGCTCACTAGCAATAGGTTCAACATAATTGGATCTCTTAAAGAGATTAGCAAGTGGATGAGGATCCATACTTTAGCAAGCGAAGATACAAGCTAATTGACGGCACATAGCAACACAAGCAAACAGAAAGGCGAACGGAAAAAGGGCGAATAAAACGGCAAGGGTGAAGTGGGGGAGAGGAAAACGAGAGGCAAAAAATGTAATGCGAAGGATAAGGGTTTGTGATAGGTACTTGGTATATGACTTTTGCGTAAGCCTCCCCGGCAACGGCGCCAGAAATACTTCTTGCTACTTCTCGAGCTTGCGTTGTATTCCCTCGATGAGGAAAGGGTGATGCAGCACAATAGCGTAACTATTTCCCTCTGTTTTTGAGAACCAAGGTATCAATCCAATAGGAGACCACGCGTGAGTCCCTCGCACCTGCACAAACAAATAAGAACTTTGCAACCAACGCGATAAGGGGTTGTCAATCCCTTTACGGTCACTTACGAAAGTGAGATCTGATAGAGATGATAGTTTATATTTTTGGTATTTTTGATTATAAGAACAGAAAGTAAAAGCGGAAAAAGTAAAGTACGTGTAGATTGATATGTTGAGAATAGACCCGGGGGCCATAGTGTTCTCTAGTGGCTTCTCTCATGATAGCGATATTCTATGGCGGGTAAACAAATTACTGTTGAGCAATTGATAGAAAAGCGAGTAATTATGAGACTATCTAGGCATGATCATTGTATATAGGCATCACGTCTGAGACAAGTAGACCGACTCCTGCCTGCATCTACTACTATTACTCCACACATCGACCGCTATCCAGCATGCATCTAGTGTATTGAGTCCATAAGAACAGAGTAACGCCTTAAGCAAGGATATTATGATCTAGTAGGCCAAACCAAACCAATAATTTGAAGAGACTTGCAAGGATATTATGAGCACACATAAAGAGTTCAGAAAAGAACCAAATATTTCTCATAGATAATCTTGATCATAAACTCACAATTCATTGAATCTCGACAAACACACCGCAAAAAGAGATTACATCGAATAGATCTCCTCGAAGACCGAGGAGATCTTTGTATTGAGATCCAGAGAGATAGAAGAAGCCATCTAGATACTAGCTATGGACCCGAAGGTCTGTGGTAAACTACTCACAACTCATGGTGAGGCGATGATGATGATGTAGAAGCACTCCGTGATGGATCCCCCCTCCGGCGGAGCTCCAGAACAGGCCCCAAGATGGGATCTCACGGGAACAGAAGGTTACAGAGGTGGAAATAGGGTTTTATCTTCTCCTCTGATGGTTTCGGGGTACGTAGGCTTATATAGGAGGAAGGAGGGCACCAAGGGCCTTACGAGGACCCACGAGGTAGGGGGCGTGCCCTAGGGGGGCGCTCCCCACCCTCGTGGGCACCTCGTGGCCCCTACTCCGTGGTTCTCAAGTCTCCCGTGCGTGATTGTCTCCAAAAATATCTCTCCCGAAGGTTTCATTCCTTTTGGACTCCGTTTGATATCCCTTTTCTGTAAAACCCTAAAACAGGCAAAAAACAGCAATCTGGGCTGGGCCTTTAGGTTAGTAGGTTAGTCCCAAAATTAATATAAAAGTGTATGACAAAGCCCATTAAACATCCAAAACATCATAAATAATAGCATGGAACAATAAAAAATTATAGATACGTTGGAGACGTATCAGTCAGCAACTTGGACAGTCGACGTAGATGGATGGTCAGTCGACACAGGAACAACAAAAGAGACCGTGGTCCGAGCCATGTCCCCTTGTTGCTGGGCCTCAGAGCCAGAGGGTGTTTTCCGACCCCTCCTTCCCGTGCCTCTTCGAGACACCTCTGCGCGGTCCTCCTCCTCCTCATCATCATCAGGAAGTTCGATGACATTGTGCGGCCCTTTAGAGAACAATCGAGAAGAAATTCAGTCGACTGACAATCCGGATAACAAAAGCCAAAGCATAGCCGAAAAGCCGTACCTGCATGGGACGTGGCCGCGTCTGCGGTCTCCTCGTCGTCACGACCCTTATCAACATCCACTGAGGTCCCAGAAGCAACAATGCTGAAGATTCCACGAAACGGTCGACAAGATGAACTAGTAAGTCAAAAAAGGAAAATCTGGTTTCTAAGATGAAAGAAGAACAAAACAGAGCGACACTTACGTGGAGGCAATCGGGACGTCCACTTTGATCTTTGGCAAGTCCTTCCAAGGCTTGGAGGCGGCGACCTTGGGCTGTTTTGGCGCCTTCTCAGTTGGATCCGGGGTAGACGTCCGAGTGCGCTTCTGCACCTGGGATCCGGAAGGACCCGTCCTAGCACGCACGTTCTCTGGGTCGTGGCTCTGCTTGGAACGCTTCTCGACGTGGGGCGGTGACTCGACTTCCTTGCCGCTGCTGGAATCCTCACTCTCCTTCCGCAGTCTCCTCACTGGACTTCCAGTCGAAAGCTTTGCCTACGCCCTCTTCCCCCTCTTGGATCTGGTCACCATTGGGCACCGAGTACATTTCGGTAAAGATCTACAGAAAGAAGAAACAATTGTACGTCAGTCAGATTCATCGAACGCTCGCAAGCAAGAATCAAAAAATCACTCGGAAACTAAGGCCAAACCTTGCCTGGTTCGTGATATGCGTCGAATGGGCGAACCCTTCCGGTCCCTCGAGGATTATCCTTGTTTCCCGTCATGCACTTCAGGCACTGTTCCACCGTCTTCATGGCGGCTTCATCTGGGTGTACCCGAGAAGTGTTGTCGACGCCCGAGTACATCCACATCGGATGGTCCCGAGCTTGGAGAGGCTGGATCCTCCGCTTGAGGAACACCTCTAGCAGATCCATCCCAGTGACCCCGTCGCAAACCAGCTGAACCACCCGCTCCACCAACATATCCACCTCTACCTTCTCGGCCCGACTCACAAGCAGCGTTGGTGGCTAGCCGACTCGATCTAAAGAAAATGGAGGGAGTCCGGTCGACTGACCGGGAGTCGAGACGTCCTTGCAATAAAACCAAGTCGACTGCCATCCTCGGACCGACTCAGGAAGGGCCATGGCAGGGAAAGTGCTCCAACCCCTAGTCTGGATACCCAAACCACCACACATCCGGATAACGTGCGTCTTCTCGTCACTCGGGTTTGCTTTCTTGACGGTTTGGGAGTGACAGGTGAAAATATGCTTAAACAGGCCCCAATGCAGTCGGCACCCGAGAAAGTTCTCGCACAACGAAACGAAGGCGACGAAGTACGTGATGGTGTTGGGAGTGAAATGGTGCAGCTGGGCGCCGTAAAAAGCCAGGAAACCGCGAAAGAAAGGGTGTGGAGGCAAGGAGAAACCTCGGTCGACGTGAGTCGCGAGGAGAACACACTCACCCTCTTGCGGCTGGGGCTCGAGCTCGTCCTCCGGCAGCCGCCAGGAGTCGCGGGCGATCAGACCCTCCTCCACCAGCTCCTCCATGTTCTCCGGCTGCATCCTCGACTTGATCCAGTCCCCCTGGATCCAGCCAGGCAGGAGCCCGGACCTCGACGACGACCCCCGATTCATTCTCTTCCCCTTACCCGTCGCCGCCGCTTTCTTCGAGTGCTCCAGAGCCATCGTCTTGTCCTTGACCATGAGGGCAAGCTGGCGCGAGCTGAGCGGTGGAGAGCGGAGAGCAAAGGCGCGGCGGAGGAGCGGGGGAAGGAGAAGCGGAGATTGGGCGCACAGTGCCTTCGCCTCGGCTGCGGTGGTTATTTATAGCACGGTGGTCGAGTGACTGACCAGTGGACCCAAGCTATCCTATCAAATCCCGCAGCAGGCGCATGCCCAATACGTGGCAAAAAAGCGGCACGGGAATCGAGGCGCCCGAGCGTATCCGATCCGATTACTGCGGCACGCCCCGTCCCGCGCGCTTCCCCGAAATTCGAATCCCACGAAATCCGGAGGTCAGAGAACAACCAATCGCGCCAAAAGTTTCGTGCCCCGCTGACGCTCGGGGCTATGCGCAAAAGTTCACTCGACGGACTACACATGCAAGGTCACTCGACAGCTCTTGAATCAATTAAGGCGACTAAGTCAAGGTTTAAGGGTCAGCCTGGTCCGCAGATTCGATGGAGATTCCCCAGGGACATCAAACTTGGACCAAAGCCAACCTCAACACTCTCCTCCACTCGGACCTCAATCCATTCGGGGGCTACTGATGATGCCACCGACCTAGGGTAGGGTCACGGGCCTGAGCTAGATACCCCACCCAAGGTCACTACTCCAGAAGCTCAAGAGGCAACTCGAAGACAACGGAAACAGTCGACTGATACGGCCCAAGAGGACATTCCACTCTACTGCATACCTCCACTCAGACGACTCAACTCCACTCGGAAGGATGAGGACAATCGACCGTACAAAAACACTCGACCCCTGAAGGTAAAAAGTCCCGCAAGGCCAGCAATGGTCGTGCATTCATTCCGCAGTAATGAATGCCTTTATCACCCTTTATTGCAGGCGTTATCAGTAACGTCCTGCCTTTATGTACATTGAACCCTTTGTAATGTGGGGATGGCTGGGGTCCTGGTGCACTCTATATAAGCCACCCCTCCTCCGGTACAAGGGTTCGCACCCCCTGTAACTTACACACACATATACATTCCAGTAGACCGCCTCCGGGCACCGAGACGTAGGGCTTTTACTTCCTCCAAGAAGGGCCTGAACTCGTAAACATCTTGTGTACAATCTCAACGTATCTAGGACCTTGCCTCCTCCTACATACCCCCTACTCTTACTGTCAGACCTAGAACCACAACAAGACATAGAGATTTGCAAGATACATACGGATTTGAATGATGCAGACCCATTGACTAAGCCTCTCTCACGAGCAAAACATGATCAACACCAAGACTCCATGGGTGTTAGAATCATTACTGTGTAATTTAGATTATTGACTCTAGTGCAAGTGGGAGACTGAAGGAAATATGCCCTGGAGGCAATAATAAAGTTGTTATTTATATTTCCTTATATCATGATAAATGTTTCTTATTCATGCTAGAATTGTATCAACCGGAAACATAGTACATGTGTGAATATATAGACAAACAAAGTGTCACTAGTATGCCTCTACTTGACTGGCTTGTTGAATCAAAGATGGTTACGTTTCCTAGCCATAGACATGAGTTGTCATTTGATTAACGGGATCACATCATTGGTGAATGATGTGGTTGACTTGACCCATTCCTTTAGCTTAGCACTTGATCGTTTAGTTTTACTGCTATTGCTTTCTTCATGACTTATACATGTTCCTATGACTATGAGATTATGCAACTCCTAAATACCGGAGGAACACTTTGTGTGCTATCAAACGTCACAACGTAACTGGGTGATTATAAGGATGCTCTACAGGTGTCTCCGAAGGTGTTTGTGGTGTTGGCATAGATCAAGAATAGGATTTGTCACTCCGAGTGTCGGAGATGTATCTCTGGGCCCTCTCGATAATGCACATCACTATAAGCCTTGCAAGCAAAATACTAGTGAGTTAGTCACGAGATGATGCATTACAGAACGAGTAAAGAGACTTTCCGGTAACGATATTGAACTAGGTATTGAGATACCGATGATCGAATCTCGGGCAAGTAACATACCGATGACAAAGGGAACAACGTATATTGTTATGCGGTTTGACCGATAAAGATCTTCGTAGAATATGTAGGAACCAATATGAGCATCCAGGTTCCGCTGTTGGTTATTGACCGGAGATGAGTCTCGGTCATGTCTACATAGTTCTCGAACCCGTAGGGTCCGCACGCTTAACGTTCGGTGACGATCGGTATTATGAGTTTATGAGTTTTGATGTACCGAAGGTAGTTCAGAGTCCTAGATATGATCACGGATATGACGAGGAGTCTCGGAGTGTCCGAGACATAAAGATCGATATATTGGAAGCCTATGTTTGTGTAACACCCAAGATGCGATTCTATCCCGATCACGTGATACACTCGTGAATGGGGCACAACCGCATTTCAGGCGCTTATCAAGATGGATATCATTACATCATACCATTACATAAATACATGGGGATACAACAATTCATACAAGTCACTTGAATACAACAACATCAATACAAGACATCCGACTATGGATGCAAACATGAAAAGCACAACGACATCCATCCTGCTATCCCAGGCTGCCGACCAGGAACCTAACCCAAGACTGACGAAGAAGAAGAAAGAGCTCCAACACAAGTAAACATCGCTCTCACGTCAAGGCATCGGAAAACCTGCACCTGCACCTGTTGTTGTAGTATCTGTGAGCCACGAGGACTCAGCAATCCCATAACCATGGGTATCAAGACTAGCAAAGCTTAATGGGTACAGAGAGGTTAAGTGGTGAGGTTGCAGCAGCTACTAAGAAAGGTATGGTGGCTAACTTACGAGTACAAGAATAAGATGAGCATCTACGCAAACGATCGCAAACTAGTAATGATCACTAAGAGATCCTGAACTACCTACGAGTCAAACATAACCCCGCCGTGTTCTCTTCTCAAAATGAAAAGATACGGTCACGGTTACTCACACGGTTCGTGTATTTTATTTCGGATCATCTATCAAGTTTTCTACAACCGGACATTAACAAATTCCAATCTGCCACATAACAGCGGGCACGGCTGTCGAAAGATCATAACCCTGCAGTGGTGTCCCAACTTAGCCCATAACAAGCTCTCACGATCAGCAGAGGTAAAAAACCCTTATCTTAGGGACAACCCGATCAGACTCGGAATCCCGGTGCACAAGACATTTCTACAATGGTAAAACAAGTCCAGCCAGACCTCCCGGCGTGCCGACACCCTGATAGTAGCCGTGCGTATCTCGTCTCAGGCCACGCCCGGATGGGACATCCTACAGGTAATACCAGACCTCGAGTTTCCCTGCGGTGGCTCCACAGTCTACCCGTTTGGGACCAACACCATCAGCACTGGCCCCTCCCTATAATGTAGAAATAAGAACCCGGGGACACGACCCCCTATGCAAATTTAATTTATTAATTAAGTTTTTATTATGAGGCAAATTAAAACCAATGTTGGGCCTTGCTGGAGGATTTTTATTCAAAGCGAACTGTCAAGGGGTCCCCATATACCTAACTGCGTTAGGAACGCAAAATCAAGGAACATAACACCGGTTTATCGATTCTTAAGGCGGCATGAGTGGAACAAAACACCGAGCAAAAGGCCAAGCCTTCCACCCATTGCCAAGTATATAGGTGTGTTAATTATAGTAATACATATTGTGATATTCCCACAATTCAAGTTCCAACATGGAGCAATCTTCATCTTCACCTGCAAATAACAATGCTATAAGAGGGGCTGAGCGAGTGGTAACATAGCCAAACAACGGTTTGCTGGGATGGTGTCAAAGGTTGGAGGGTGTTTCATGGCAACAAAGAGAGGCTGACAACAAGTAGATAGGTAGCGTGACATATATCGATAGCATCGAGACAACTAGCATAGCAATGATAGTAATGAGATCCAAGGTGACGGTCATCTTGCCTGAGATCCCGCAAGGAAGAAGAACGAGTCCATGAAGAAGATGAAGAAGAAGTCGTGAAGAAGAACCACGCGTAGTCGAACGGATCCTCACGATGGCAACGACACATGGACTAACGAGAAGAAGCAAACAACACGGTAAACACACAACACATAACAAGACAAGATGCTCAAGCAAGTATGATGCATGGCAAGGCTACATGATGCAAATCATGTCAAGGGATGATGCATACAAGGACAAAACAACCAAACAAGTTCAAATGAGGCCGGAAACAACATGTAACAATTTCGGTAAGTCCTCATATGCAAATTTCAAAATTGGTCCAGATCTAAACAAACCTTAAGTTCACGTTGTTAACCAGCAAGTTAACATGCACCATGAGTGCACAGACAACAATGCAACATGATGATACAAGTCAGGGACTTAGCAGAAGAATTAGACCTCAGGGAGGGGATCACGGACGGACATGTCCGTGCCCAACCGGACATGTCCGGCGGCTGGGGCCCACTGGTAGGGACACGTGGCAAGGAGGACTCGTCCCCGACCCAGTCAAGGCGAGGCAGGGCTCGCCGGACTTGAGCTGGCGGCGGCCGGAGAGGAGGGGTGTTGGCCGGAGGAGGTCGGGACCGACCGGATCCGGTGGCTCCTCACCGGATCTAGGCGGCGGCGAGGACCTAGGCGGCGGCACAGGTGGTGGAGCACAGCAGCAGTGCGGCGAGCTAGCGGCGGCGCTTGCGCATGCACTGTGAAGGAGCGATGCGCCATGGAGGTGGCCTCCGTCGACGGGCCGACGAGCGACAGGCTACGGAGGCACGCTAGCGGCGAGGGGCGCGGCGACGGAGCAGGAGGTGCGAGCGGCTGGCGTTGGGAGCCAGGCGAAGGGAGGAGCGGGGCGGCTCGGGCGGCCGCGCGGGCCTGGGCCCGGCAGGCCACGGCGGCGGGGAGAGGCTGAGGGGGACAGGTGGAGGCGGCTGAGTGGTGGAGGGCGAGGCTCAGGTGGTGGCTGGCCACTAGGAGGTCGCCACGTGGTGCGAGGGGGCTGGTGCTCGCTGGAAAACGAGGAGGAGGCAGCTGGATCTGGCTGGTGGCGCGGATTTTGAGACAAAGGGAGGCTAGAGGTAGGTGGAGGGGTCTAGGTTGCCCAAAATTGGAAGGGGGGGAGCTGCATATATATGGAATGTTCTAGGGTTAGGGGGTTTAGGGGTGTTTTCGGACCCTCCGATTATGATCAGACGGTTTCGATCGCGAGGGGGGGTAGTTGGGCTGTAGGTGGGGCTAGTGGGCTGTGTAGAGAGGAGGCCTCGGGATGAGAAGAGAGAGATGAAGTGCGGCCCGCCGGGGTTTTCGGAGACCAAAAACGTCCGACGTTTTATCCGGCTATAGTGCCGCTATAGCTTAACGGTTGAGCTATCAAACGAGCTCCGAATGCGACAAAATTTGGCAGGCGGTCTGTCTACACCATGATAAGACCACACGCCAAGTTTCATCTCATTACGAGAACATTTTCTGGCCACTTATAAAATAAATATTCGGAGGTGCCGCGGGCGCGTGCGAGTGTGTCTGGGCTGCGAACGGATAACAGAAAGGACGGAGAGACTCAGACGGAAGCAAGTTTTGAAAATGATTCAGATGTAATGCACATGATGACATGGCAAGATGCAACACACAAGCATATGACATGGCAACGATGACGAATAACTGGCTGACACTTGGCACATCGGTCTCGGGGCATCACAACACTCCCCTACTAACAAGAGATCTCGTCCGAGATCTTAGGAACGAGACGGAAGAGAAAAAGGTAAGAAGGTGAAACCAAAGAACCTTGAGAGGTTGAACAATTTGAAAGGAAGAATACAACGGAGAGGAATGAGATTGAGAAGCTCCGGTAAAATGAGGAAACAAGGCATATGACGAGAACCAAGAGTTTAAATGACAAGAGAGACATTGACACCACTCCGGTTAAAAGAGATTGAAAAATAATTCAAATGAAGGAATTCAGGCAGCACTCTAGCTGAAAATGGAAGGAATAGGACACCGGTTGAACAAGAATTGAAAGAAGAATAACTTGAGAGATGGAATAAAGTTTTTTTGACCATGGATGGAATAATATTTGACGAGAGGAAGAACACAATGCCTCTGATAGAACTAAAAGAGTGGAATGAAACGAACGGAGAAGAGAGCAACAAGTTCCACCGCAAATGAATTTGAAAGAGTATCTTCAAGAGAAAGACTTGAATGGGGTTGTTGAGAAAATCAACAACAAAATAATAAGCTTGTTGTGGACTTATGGAGAACATATCAAAACTTGAGGTGAATTATGCCACAACGAAAATATTTAATTGCTGAGATGAACGAAGAAATGCAAAACTCCATTAAAAAGAATATAGAGAATTATTTGCATCCCGAGACGCAAAAGAATAATGCTTGAGCTGCTCCACAAGAATTATGATGAACATTTGAAGAATGAATTAAATCATGAAGAGCCACCATGAAGAACTCCAGTAACGAAAGTATGATGAAGGATGAAAAGAATAAGAATAAGTCCTTGCGATGATTTAGACAGGGTTCTGACGAGAAGGCCGAGAAACTATGAACTCCGGAAAGAAAAGAATAAAACACTTGGGATTATAATTTATTCATCAAGAACAAACTCTTAAAGAAGGGATTAACTCCACTTGTAGAATAAGAGTTATGTTATGCTTATCCTCCAACAATTAAATTGATGAGAAACAATGGACTTGCATATCACTTATTCGCGTTGAAAAAGATTAAGGGGAGATAAAGCGCAAAACTTGAGAAAGTCTTCATGAACCACCGGTAAATATTGGAAGAACGAAAGAATTGATATGATGACAAAGGAAAACGAATATTGAACGAACCACCGTAAGAATTGAAACCGAGCAATGAAAGAGAACAAACCACCATACAAAAATGAAATTGAGTGAATACCACAGAATGAATCGCCGGAAAGAATAAAGCACTTGAGGAAGTTTTAATGACGAGAATGAAGAGATCGTGAACTGATTAAAGAATACTTGAACGAAGCACCGGGCGAATGTGAGACGAACGAAGAGGCATCAATGAAGAATATTTGGAGGACGAAGTTGAAAACTAAGAACGAAGAAATCTTCTGAAATGATGGCCTTCGGAGGAACACAAAGAAAAGAATTCATGAAATACTCCGGATGGTTAAAGAAAAGAATTTATGACAATTAGAATAATTTGAGAGGATAACATGAAGCTAGAATCATGAATCTTTGAGAGAATGGTCAAGATTCAGATGACAACGCTTATTCGGTCTTCAAATGACGATGAGAAATACCACTAGAATTGTTGAGATACTCCGGAAGAATGAAAATAGGAAAGGTTGAACCAAGCATGAAAATAATTGAAAGCGATCTTGGAGAAGGCATATGACTGATGGAATTCATACTTACGTCACACTTTTGAAAAGAATTTGGGAATAACTCCAGAAATAACTAGAAGAGTCAGGTAAGATCCTGGGAAAAGACATGTGGGTTATGAGCCCACCGAAGAGAAAACACCATTGAAAAGGATCGAAAAGGAGATGATGCACCGGAACGGTTGAAAGACTCGAATGAGGTGACAACCTCGAATTAGTTGGAACACAGACGAATCTCCTGAGATGTCTTCGAAACTCCGAAATAATTAAATGGCGAGAGGTGAACGAGACAAGGGGGGTCACTTGTGTCAATGAAAGAATATGAACAACACCGAGAAATTGGGATTGAGTCCATCAGAAAAGAAAAGAGATGAAGAATGTCGAACGAGAGGAGAATTCATCGGAGAAGAAAAGAGATGAAGGATGACGAACTAGATAAGAATTCACCAGTTGAAACAATTAAGGAAAAGAATTTGAAGACTTCACACGAGTAGGATGGATACTCGATTAAGGACTCCTGTCCGAGAAGAAAAAGGGTGGGCGGGTGGGAAAAATAAAGACAACATCGGACGGGGAAACAATGTCGGTTGAGAACGAACTGAGGATTGATCATGCAAAAGACCAAGAGGGTCGAATCAACTCGACGAGAGATGCATCTGATGACAAGAGCTGACATCGCAACAAACAAAATCTAACCACGTGATCCTAAAAAAATTGAAGGGGAAGAGGAGTAATTCAAAACACCTACGTTAAGATTCCTCACCAGGGCGACGAAGGGGCTGGGGAGTAAAAGAATTCCTACTCTCCAATATAACTAGACTCCAAAATAGTTTTCTTCTAGACTCGACAATGGCCAAGCTACGATCAATCAAGGGGGCTCCTATGGTCGGTCGAGGCTCTGATACCAACTTGTAACACCCAAGATGTGATTCTATCCCGATCACATGATACACTCGTGATTGGGGCACAACCGCATTTTGGGCGCTTAGCAAGATGGATATCATTACATTGTACCATTACGTAAATACATGGGGATACAACAATTCATACAAGTCACTTGAATACAACAACATCAATACAAGACATCCAACTACGGATGCAAACATGAAAAGCACAACGACATCCATCCTGCTATCCCGGGCTACCGACCAGGAACCTAACCCAAGACTGACGAAGAAGAAGAAAGAGATCCAACACAAGTAAACATCGCTCTCACGTCAAGGCATTGGAAAACCTGCACCTGCAACTGTTGTTGTAGTATCTGTGAGCCACGAGGACTCAGCAATCCCATAACCATGGGTATCAAGACTAGCAAAGCTTAATGGGTATGGAGAGGTTAAGTGGTGAGGTTGCAGCAACGACTAAGCAAGGCACGTTGGCTAACTTACGAGTACAAGAATAAGATGAGCCTCTACACAAATGGTCGCAAACTAGTAATGATCGCTAAGAGATCCTGAACTACCTACGAGTCAAACATAACCCCACTGTATTCTCTTCTCAAAATGAAAAGAGACGGTCACGGTTAGTCACACGGTTCGTGTATTTTATTTCGGATCCTCTATCAAGTTTTCTACAACCGGACATTAACAAATTCCAATCTGCCACATATCCGCGGGCATGGCTTTCGAAAGATCATAACCCTGCAGGGGTGTCCCAACTTAGCCCATAACAATCTCTCACGATTAGCAGAGGTAAAAACCCCTTATCTTAGGGACAACCCGATCAGACTCGGAATCCCGGTGCACAAGACATTTCGACAATGGTAAAACAAGTCCAGCAAGACCTCCCGGCATGCCGACACCCTGATAGTAGCCGCGTGTATCTCGTCTCAGGCCACGTCCGGATGGGACATCCTATAGGTAATACCAGACCTCGAGTTTCCCCGCGGTGGCCCCGCAGTCTACACGTTTGGGACCAACACCATCAGCGCTAGACCCTTCCTGTAATGTAGAATTAAGAACCCGGGGATGCGACCCCCTATGCAAATTTAATTAATTAATTAAGCTTTTATTATGAGGCAAATTAAAACCAATGTTTGGCCTTGCTGGAGGAGTTTGATTCAAAGCAAACTGTCAAGGGGTCCCCATATACCCAACCGCATTAGGAACACAAAATCAAGGAACATAACACCGGTTTATCGGTTCTTAAGGCGACATGAGTGGAACAAAACACCGAGCAAAAGGCCAAGCCTTCCACCCATTGCCAAGTATATAGGTGTGTTAATTATAGTAATAGATATTGCGATATTCCCACAATTCAAGTTCCAACATGGAGCAATCTTCATCTTCACCTGCAACTAACAACGCTATAAGAGGGGCTGAGCGAGCGGTAACATAGCCAAACAACGGTTTGCTGGGATGGTGTCAAAGGTTAGAGGGTGTTTCATGGCAACAAAGAGAGGCTGACAACAAGTAGATAGGTAGCATGACATATATCGATAGCATCGAGACTACTAGCATAGAAATGATAGTAATGAGATCCAAGGTGACGGTCATCTTGCCTGAGATCCCGCAAGGAAGAAGAACGAGTCCATGAAGAAGACGAAGAAGAAGCCACAAAGAAGAACCACGAATAGTTGAACAAATCCTCACGATCGCAACTACACAGGGACTAACGAGAAGAAGCAAACAACACGGTAAACACACAACACATAACAAGACAAGATGCTCAAAACAAGTGTGATGCAAGACAAGGCGACATGATGCAAATCATGTCAAGGGATGATGCATACAAGGACAACACAACCAAACAAGTTTAAATGAGGCCGTAAACAACATATAACAATTCCGGTAAGTTCTCATATGCAAATTTCGAAATTGGTCCAGATCCGAACAAACCTTAAGTTCACATTGTTAACCAGCAAGTTAACATGCACCATGATAGGGCCCACACAACAATGCAACATAATGATACAAGTCAGGGACTTAGCAGAAGAATTAGACCTCGGGGAGGGGACCACGAACGGACATGTCCGTGCCCAACCGGACATGTCCGGCGGCTGGGGCCCACTGGCAGGGACACGCGGCGAGGAGGACTCAACCCCGACCCATGCGAGGTCAAGGCGAGGCAGGGCTCGCCGGACTCGAGCGGGTGGCGGCCGGAGAGGAGGGGGGTTGGCCGAAGGAGGTCGGGACCGACCGGATCCGGTGGCTTCTCGCGGGATCTGGCCGACGACGAGGACCTGGGTGGCGGCAGAGGTGGTGGCACACGGCGGCGGTGCGGCGAGCTGGCGGCGGGGCTTGCGCAGGCGCTGCGGAGGAGCGGCGAGCTGTGGAGGTGGCCTTCGGCGACGGGCCGGCAAGGGGGAGGCTACGGAGGCGAGGGGCGCGGCGGCGGAGCAGGAGGTGCGAGCAGCGGGCGCTGGGAGCCAGGCGAAGGGAGGAGCGGGGAGGCTCGAACGGCTGCGCGGGCCTGGGCGGGCCGCGCCTGGGCCGCGGCGGCGGGGAGAGGTTGAGGGGGACAGGTGGAGGCGGCTGAGTGGTGGAGGGCGAGGCTCAGGTGGCAGCTGGCCATTGGGAGGCCGCCACGTGGCGCGAGGGGGCTGGGGCTCGCCAAAAAATGAGGAGGAGGCGGCTGGATCTGGCTGGTGGCGTGGATTTTGAGGCAGACGGAGGCTAGAGGTAGGTGGAGGGGTCTAGGTTGCCCAAAATTGGAAGGGGGGCTGCAAATATATGGAATGTTCTTGGGTTAAGTGGTTTAGGGGTGTTTTCGGAGCCTCCGATTACGATCGGACGGTTCCGATCGCGAGGAGGGGTAGCTGGGCTGTAGGTGGGGTTAGTGGGCTGTGTAGAGAGGAGGCCTCAAGATGAGAAGAGAGAGATGAAGTGCGGCCCGCGGGGGTTTTCGGAGACCGAAAATGTCCGACGTTTTATCCGGCTATAGTGCCGCTATAGCTTAACGGTTGGGCTATCAAACGAGCTCTGAATGCGACGAAATTTGGCAGGCGGTCTGTCTACACCATAATAAGACCACACGCCAAGTTTCATCTCATTCCGAGAACATTTTCTGGCCACTTAAAAAATAAATATTTGGAGGTGCCGCGGGCGCGTGCGAGTGTGTCTGGGCTCCGAACGGACAACAGAAAGGACATGGAGACTCACACAGAAGCAAGTTTTGAAAACGATGCAGATGTAATGCACATGATGACATGGCAAGATACAACACACAAGCAGATGACATGGCAACGACGACGAATAACTAGCTGACACCTGGCGCATCAGTCTCGGGGCGTCACAGTTTGGACATCGGAAAGGTTCCGGATGGTTCGGGCATTTACTAGAGTACCGGGGGGCTTCCGGAACCCCCCGGGGAGTGAAGTGGGCCTCATGGGCCTTGGGTGAGAGAGGAAGGGGCAGCCAGGGCAGGCCGCGCACCCCCTCCCCCTCTAGTCCGAATTGGACAAGGAAGGGGGGGGGGGGCGATGCCCCCCTTTCCTTCCTTCTCTCCCCTCCTTCCTTCCTCTCCTACTCCAAGTAGGGAAGGGGGAATCCTACTCACGGTGGGAGTAGGACTCCCCTAGGGCGCGCCATAGAGAGGGTCGGCCCCTCCCCTCCTCCATTCATTTATATACGGGGGTGGGGGGCACCCCATAGACACACAAGTTGATCATTGATCTTTTAGCCGTGTGCAGTGGCCCCCTACACAGAAACACACCTCGGTCATATCGTTGCAGTGCTTAGGCGAAGCCCTATGTCGGTAACTTCATTATCACCGTCATCACGCCGTCGTGCTGACGGAACTCTTCCTCGAAGCTCTACTGGATCGTGAGTTCGTGGGATGTCACCGAGCTGAACGTGTGCAGATCACGGAGGTGCCGTACGTTCGGTATTAGGATCGGTCGATCGTGAAGACGTACGAGTACATCAACCGCGTTGTCATAACGCTTCTGCTTACGGTCTATGAGGGTACGTGGACGACACTCTCCCCTCTCGTTGCTATACATCACCATGATCTTGCGTGTGCGTAGGGAATTTTTTTGAAATACTACATTCCCCAACATCCTCTCGGCCGCTTCGCATCGCCACTCGGTGAGACACCTCTCCAGCACTTGGAACCCCACGCGTCATCACTCGACAGGACATGTCCTCATCGCTCGGTCGCTCCGTGCGTCGCCACTCTATGGGACACGTCTTCACTTTGACCGCCCCACGCGTCGTCACTTGACCGCCCCACGCGTCGCCACTCGGTTACGCACTTCCTCACCACTCGGCCACCCCGCGCGTCGCCACTCGGTTGTGCACGTCTTAACCATTCGGCCGTCCCGCGAGTTGCCACTCGGTTACGCACTTCCTCACCACTCGGCCGCCCCGCGCATCGCCATTCGGTTGTGCATGTCTTCTCCAT
>LR738709.1:515363007-515389985 GCA_902687465.1 Secale cereale
CTCGGCCGCCCCGCGCGTCGCCACTCAGTTGTGTACATCTTCACCACTCGGCCGCCCCGCGCGTTGCCACTCGGTTGTGCACGTCTTCACCACTCGGCCGCCCCGCGCGTCGCCACACGGTTGTGCACGTATTCACCACTCGGCCGTCCCGCGCGTCACCACTCGATTGTGCACGTCCTCACCACTCGACTGCCCCATGCGTCGCCACTCGGTTGTGTACGTCTTCACCACTTAGCTGCCCCACGCATCGTCACTCGGTTATACACGTCCTCGTCCCTCGGCCACCTCACGCGTCACCATCAGTTGGACGTGTCTTCACCACTACATCCAAATCAGTCCGACTGATTTAGCTCTAGACTGAGCTTATTTACCATGCCAAGTGCGTGAAGATCCACCCTCGGCCAGGCTCATCCAGCCCGACAGAGGCTCGGGGGCTACACCCAGTGGGTGCACTCAGCGTGCCCCCACTGGAAGAGAAGCCCAAAAGAAACATTTTTCTTGGTCAAGGTCAATACCAGATCCTCAAGTACTACTTGACATCCGAGTCGGAGAGAAACAAGTTCGATCAATACCAACTAAGAAGATTTTTATCTCTCAGACCCCCGCCGACTGCCCGCAGTCGACGACGGTCTCGGGGACTACACCAAGAGGGTGCACTCAGCGTGCCCCCACTGGAGTAATCTCCACTCGGTATGGCCTGACCGTTCCGAGTGACAAACAACAAACAAAAAAGTTCTAAGGCTCTCGTCGACTACAATTTTTTTCCTATAAGGTGAGTTTAACGCTCCTCCGTGGACCTGTTTTGAGCCTTCTTCTAGGATTAAAAGCGTGAAACTCACGAGTTTGGGTCTAGAACCAACTCATATTGACGTTACTTCGGGATAAGAATGGCATCTCCCCGAGAGAGCAGTCCATGCGTCAATCTTGTTACCCAGATTTAATGACACACCGTACTCTGATCACGAGTTAACCTCTTCCGAGAGATGAACGAATGTCACCAAGTTGCTCCTCATGGGCACTTACCCCAGATCAGTCGAGAATCGCAGTGCCGGAATCCATTGAGATTTTGTTCAAACCTTGGTTGTCTGAAAGCACGATGACGGGTACCGAGTATTTCTGTAATCACTCGGGCCAAATTATGTCTTTCATAAACTCGTTCTGCAAAATCGCAATCGATTTGGGGGCTAATGTTGGGGATACACATAACAGGTAGGCCCACAAAGGGTCGAAATATATTAAAGCATGGGGTCCACACATCAGGTGGGTCCAGATAAATTTCTTATCGACAAACCATCCACTCGGATGACCATCAAGTCACTCGTACGGCAACAACCACTCGGAGCATAGCACTCCACTCGACGAACTCATTCCACTCGGAGTACCCGATCTTGCGAAGACCAACGGTCGACAAGGCACTCGAGGCATATCTTAGTAGCAGGCTGACATTATGACATCAACGCCCCACTTTGTAACATAGGAGGTGGAGGGGTGGCGCACTCTATATAAGACACCCCCACCACTAGACTTGGGGGCAAGGGCTCTTTCTTCCATCTCTCTCTCTTCTTCCTCTCTAGTCTCCGGACTTAGATCAAGCATGGGGATCCGTTCTCCTCGCTCTCACATACATTGTAATCTCCGGATACAGACTCAGATAAACGAAGCCTCTCCGGAGCACGAGACGTAGGGTTGTTATCTCCATCGTGAGAGGCCCGAACTCCCTAAAACCACGTGTCACCCATTTGCATCCCGATAGATCATGCTCCTTTATCCTACCCCCTCTTATTGTCGGAATGGTTCCCACGACACTCCCCACCAATACTGCCTCATCATCCGAGTTAAATCATCACAAACGGAAGCCGTGGGGCGAAACACACTCATCACGTAGGTAGGGATAGCTTGTGCCGCCGCCTTTATTAAAATTTCCTTATTGCCCGAAGATACATATTGTTCACTCCAATCAACAAGTCTCTTCCTTAACCTGTCTTGTAGGATCTCAGATTGCCCTTTATGGATTCTTCCTTCCGGAACAGGTAAGCCCAGATACTTTGGCTCAAAAACCTGTTGCGTAACCTCCAAGGTACTCTTCACCTCATCCGCCACCACATCAACACAATTGTCCGAAAAAGGATGAAACACTTATCGGGGTTAATAAGTTGACCCGTCGCTGTGGTGTATGTGTTCAACAAACCTTTGACAATGCTTGCTTGCCGGCCAGAAGCTTCGAATAGCAACATAGTATCATCCGCAAACGTTACATTACATACTGCTTAGTGACTCTAACCGAACTCTACCTATTTAGATCAAGTTTAGAGCTGAACTCTGAGTTATACAAAACTACGATGGTAGTTAACAAGGCGGTCATCTATGATTAGTGACCGGAAAATGATAACTTTAGTTGTCAAGCATGATAACTTTTTTCGGATGACAAATTTCAGTTTATTTTGGGTTTGCTTTTTTCTTTTCGCATGGCAACTTTAGTCATAAAAAACGTCAAAGCCGGAATGCTTCGTGCCATACGATGCATCACTTATCGACATGTATCTTTACCTAATAATAAAGAAAATTGGATTTCTGGTCGTCCGTCGCACCACTTTGCAAAAAAGTCCCTCCGCTTTCTGTAAATTAACCCGCAATACACGTTTAAAAAAGAACCGAATCGTTTTTTGTCGTTTTTGCATAAAACCCCCTGACGTTTCATGTAATCAACCCGCCGTCCATACTTAAGTCAGCCGAATCGTTTTTTTCATTTTAACATATAACCCCCTGGCCTTACGGTTAATCAATCCGCAGTTTATTTGAAACAAAATTATTCGTATCTTTTAAACCGTAACTCCGATTTTAACATATTATATATGAAATTTACTTAGAAAAATATGTAGAATCTAAATATTATGTTAGTTTTAGCTTTTAACTATTTAAAAAATAATAATATTTAGGGTGCAGCCTAAATCAATTACAATCCATAGGCATATGTTGTACTTCCACCAGCTTATCCCTTCATACACGTCCCATGATTAAAGACCCTACATGCGTACTTACGAACTGATTACATATTTCTTTTTTATAGTGACTATGCAAATAATTTTTATAGCATATACATGCACTTATAAAATTCATAAACATCAAAAGTACATTAAGATTTCAAGATTTATTCTGAAAATATCCAATTAATTTTTGTGATAGTCATGAATATTAATATTGAAACCGATACATAGGATCTTAACACGTATATACTTTCTTAAATATATTGAATTTATAAACACGACCTCTTTAGTGTCAAACGGCACCGACCGGTTCTTATCTGAGTCTAGCCATAGGTGTATGCCATCAATATTACAAGCCAAAATTAAAATGAAATCAATATGAAAACAATGGTTTGGATAAAAAAATATCTACTCTTCCGTTGCAAAGCACGGACATGTTTGCTACTCATTATCAATCTGCGGCTGGAAAAGTTTGTGGTGAGGATTTTGGGCAGGCGTGGCTGGTGAATCATAGCCCTGCATTACCAAACGTGCCGAATGGCCGTCCAGATTAAAATACAGCTCCAGCAATCCATGCACCGGCGCCGGAGTAACGGAGAGGCGTCGCCCGGATCCACACGCCGCCTCGCCGAAACGCGGCGAGCCTTATTACCCACGACCGAGGCGACCCCAGCCCAGACGCATCGAGACGAGCGAGAGCGAGAGCGACGAGGGAGGAAGCCTCCAAAGCCCGACCCAAGCCCATGGCTGGCCTCCCGGTCGCAGCCACCACCACCACAGAAACCCCGCGCGCGCTCCCTCCCGTGATCCTAATCCCCCGCGGCCACCTCTCCTCTCCTGCTCCTAGATAACACTTCCACCATGCACCGAGGCGACAAGACGAGGGAAACAGAAGAAGGAATTTGGTGGAGGTAGCACAGAGGAGGAGCGATGTCGGACCAAGGGGAGGACGCGCCCGTGGCGGCGGTGGCGGCGGGCTTCGGGCTGCCGGAGGAGCTGGCGGCCGTGCTGCCGGCGGACCCGTTCGAGCAGCTGGACGTGGCGCGCAAGATCACCTCCATCGCGCTCGCCTCCCGCGTCGGCCGCCTCGAGGCGGAGGCCGCGGGGCTCCGCGCGCAGCTCGCCCAGCGCGAAGACGCCGCCGAGGACCTCCGCGAGCGCGTCGAGCAGCTCGAGTCCGCGCTCGCGCTCGCCACCGACCGCCTCAGCCGCGCCGAGGACGACAAGGTAATTAGTGGAAATGGAGTCGCCGGTGGCTTGGTGAGCTCGGCTTTCGCCGGCAAGTGGTTCCAGGCCACTGCTTCCGATTCGGCTTTCATATTTAGTGTTGCCTCTCGTAGCTGTTTGATCAGTGATTCAGTGCAAATCATCAATCTGATGCTTCTCTCTCTTTCTCTGTCTTTTCGTTGCAGGAGGCATTGCTGAAAGAGAAGGCCACGCTGTCAAACACCGTCAACAAGCTCAACAGAGATGTCGCCAAGGTAACATGATTGCAAATTAGTACTCCCTCCGTCCCAAAATTCTTGTCTTAGATTTGTCAAGATAGGAAAGTATCTAACACTAAAACATGACTAGATACATCCGTATTTAGACAAATCAAAGACAAGAATTTTGGGACGGAGGGAGTATATGCAAGTGAACCAACTCATTAGAATGAAAATGTTACAAGTTTTCTCTCCTGCCGTAGCCTGTAGAGAGTTCTATTTTTGCTCCTTACAGTTTCAGACCCTAAGAGATTGTGTGCTTTGCTATCTGTTTCCTGCTCCTGCTTGGTTACGCAGTTGGAAGTTTTCAAGAAGACGCTTATGCAGTCACTTCAGGAAGATGATGACAAACCCGTAAGTTGCCTGTATTTAATACTCCCTCCATCCCAAAATAAGTGACTCAACTTTGTACTATCTTTAGTGTAAAGTTAGTATATTAAAGTATAAAGATAGTACAAAGTTGAGTCACTTATTTTGGGACGGAGGGAGTATGTTATAATAATAATGGTTTAGTTCCTGCAAGAGCCCAGCAATGACTCTAGAATTCTTCTCCTGTTTTTTCTTACAATTCATCTGCACAGCAAGTAATTTTTCTGTTATAATACTTTCCTGTAGAACATTCCCAAGGCTAAGCTCACCGAAACATCGAATTTCTCCCCTGCGCCATCTGTCGGAGGTACTGCAGAAATTTCATGGTTCTTGTCCTAGTTGTACTGCACGAGATCATATTTAGGCCACAAGAATTAACTTGACTTGTGGATTTTTATCAGATGACGATTCAGCATTTCCAACTTCTAAATCATCACAGTTGTTTGAAACTGCAAGCTCTGCTTCAGAGGAAAGTAGCCATGCTGAGCCAGATGGTACACTCACTAGTCACTTCTCAGTTGGTTCACACTATTGAATGTGAACTTTTTCTCACTGATATTTAACAGATAACACCCTTTTACATTCACAGTGCCTAGGCCACCCCGCTCGCATGTATATATGCCATCATACAACAGTACACCAAAGCTTACTCCTCCAGGCTCACCTCCAAGGGCTTATGCACCACTTTCACCACCAAGGAGACATTCAATCTCGATTGCGTCAATGAACAGGCTCGATGACAGGTCTTCGGTCTTTTCCAGTAGCCATAGCGCAATGACATCTCCATTTGACACACCAAGTCAAACAGGTTAGCTTTGATAGCTTGGGTAGTTAGATTATGTTATCTGTAAAATACTTGCTTCCTTTATGTGAAAAAAATATGAACACCTGGGTCTGTATAATCTCTAAAAGTTTATAATAAATGAATACAGCTGTGATTCTTAAGGACAAAACGCTGGTTCATAAATTATCAGTTATTTATTCTGCTTAATTATTTGTGCATTTGTTTCAGGACGAACACGAGTTGATGGAAAGGAGTTCTTTCGCCAAGTCAGGTATATATATGTGTGCACAATATTTCAATCTGTTATTAGGCAGGAAGTGGATATACCATTTGTTATGTTTACCTTCCTTTTCTAATATACCTGTAAATAATTGTTGGATCTCCGCTTTTATGTGCAAGCTTTTGAATGCTTTTCCTTTCGGAGCACGTAAAATGTTTATGGCTATTCGCTACTAGTACGGGTGAATACCTCCACTGCCCTCTTGACCCTCTACAACCATGCAGAAACCGCTTGTCTTATGAGCAGTTCAGCGCATTCCTAGCCAATGTGAAGGAACTAAATGCACACAAGCAGACCAGAGAGGTATATTGTTTCTCTGCTTTGTATCAAGTATTATCATGTCCTTAAAGATATTTTTCTGGTGCTTACTAAAGCTTTTGTGACTTCTGCAGGATACACTAACAAAAGCTGATGCGATCTTTGGATCTGAAAACAGTGACTTGTACACCATCTTTGAGAGTCTAATTACCCGCAGTCATCATTAGAGTCCTACAATCTGAATCTTTCCCCATGGTTAACCATGAGCCAGGTTTTACTGGCATTTGTGATTAATATATTTGTTATTTATTGTATTTAAGATCTGTAGAAGTCACCTGCTATCATTGCAGATTTCGGATATATAGTTTTTAAAAATTCTTTGCAGTCAATGTAAAGTCATGGATTGTCTGTAAGCTAGAACCTTCACATATTAATACAAATGCAAATCTTTGCAATTTAGAGGCAATGCTTCTTGCCCTCTTAAATTTATGATATTGCTTATAAATGCAGACAACTCACAACTTGAACTCAGAAGCAAAACAAGAAATTTCTCTCTAGTGCCAGAATCAATGGAGCCCACCTTTTTTATTTTGCTAAGACGATTAAATATTCTGTGCTCCAGGTGGAGCTTTTGGTATATAATCTTTATTCCGTTTTAGCAGTACTACTATAAGAATTTGGTATGTTTAGGCCCTGAATTTTCTTGTGGCCTGCTCCAAATTGCCTTTTGTTCTTCGAAGTTCGCAATAATGGCGGATTGCTTCTTGCTTGCTAAAGAATTTGCCAATCGATTGTAATATATATCACCATTGAAATCACTTAACACGTGCACCAGATTTGAACTCTGATTGCTGATCACAATCTGCCCATCTGTGCTTTTCTTTGTGTTGGCAACGACGCTTATTCGCTTGGGCATTACTGTGGATTTCAGGTCAGATCCCTGAACCATGTAAACCGCACCAAGAACTTCTCCCAAAAATATATCCTGAAAACATGAAAATTTGTAGATAATTCTCAAATATGAGATAAAACAAATTTTAAAAAGTTACACGGAGTATCGAGTATGTGAGCAGGAAACACAAGGTGATTTGCAGTCAGTTACCACATGATGATAGAGCTTCTCTCTGCCCCGAAGTTCCTTCAATAATGAGAATAACTCTTGGGCATACTTTGATTCAGGAGTTTGCTGGGTTTGCTTCAAGGCTTCCAGGACAGACCCAAATGATGCAATTTTTCTTTGCGCGGTAAGGGGAATGAGTGTGATATTCAGGTTGGATTCCAGGACTGTTTTTGCAGCCACTGGATCAAGAAACATGTTGAACTCTGCATATCTGTTCGTTGGAACAGTGAACACATTCCCCTTCTCATGACCTTCATCTCTGATGAGCCCTCCAACAACATAAACTCTCTGCACAGAGAGAAAATGTGTTTAGTAGGATCAGTGTTGCGCAGACATCAGATCAAAACTAGAGGTCTGGAGATAGGGAACATACTGACCTCTATGACAGAGCTTGCATCCCTATCAGAGAGTGAAATGTTGGCCAAATTGGTGAGAGGCCCACTGGTAAGAAGAGTGATCTTGTCACCTGGATCAAGTTGCTTCCTGACACACTGCCACACTTCAAAAGCCGATGGCTGCCGATGTTCCGGATCATCTGAGCTTTCAGGAGTGTACCTGTGTCAATATTCCGTGCCATCGTCACATTTTTGTTCAAATGAAGTGAAAGCGAATTTTTTCTTTACCTTCTAGGGCTTATTGGTAATAACCGAGCCAGTCCATACAATGTATCGGAGTCGATAAATCCACCACTGCCCAAGGGAATAGCGTAGGCATTGTTGCAACCAAGGGTTGGATTGCCCAATGCAGTGGTATTGCCAAGGCCAACTGGAATGTCGTCGCGGCCCATCATATGTAGAATGTCATAAACGACATCGATGGTTGCGATGTTCGCCCAGCCATTGCCGTTGACCAAAACCCCCTAGAATATGTTAGTAAAGTAGTCTTTATTAGAAACTTTTGCTGTTGCATAATGTCCCTTCAACAGATTTCCAATTAAGGTAATATTTTCCCTCACCTTTACATCTATAGCTTCTCTTGGTGTCTTCAAGAGATATATAAGGGAAACAAAATCTCCAGGGCTCATGTCCATGTCAAAAATAACTGGCTTTGCCCTGCTAACGTTCATGAAATCTGGCTTATAAAGGACTTCTCTGTAAAACGGGAACTGTGTACTGATGTTAAAGCGACCAGATTGCCTAGGGAGATTTAGGACCTGATGAAGGAAAGAGTTCAGTTAGGGGGCAGCAGTTAAAATTTATGCATATGATTTCTTATACACAGAGTGTGACGATTGATTAGTTAATGACCCAAAAAATTGGATGCATACTCTGTTTTGAAGTGTCTTTACGTGTTCAAACTGTTTAGTTTAATTTAAATGCTGCAATCTTTTAGATACTAAGTGAGCATGCCAACTGCATGCCAATTGCCAATCATGCATATATAGTGCTCACCTCTAGGAAGCTCTTGAAAAATTCCCTATCAAGCGTGCTATTGTTATCCGTGTTTGGCTTTGCGCTCGTGGCAACTCGAACCCGGACTCCTTCTGAACCAGCCACTTCCTTGGTGTACCCGTCCTATACACAAGGAGGAATGCAAGTCAATGCCCGGTTTTTTGTTTTTCCTTTGAGACTTTTTTGGATGCTCGTAAACTTTGCAATAATTCATTGAGGGGTTGTGTGCATCCATCGATGCAGAGGCCAGGGGTTCAACCCTCTTTTCGAAAGGAAAACCAAGTTAATGATAGCTACTCCACCTGACATCTTCCTGTGTTGCTTCTCTCCACCAGGCAGAAGCTATCTCTGATCCCAGTCTGGACATGGCCACTGTGAACTCCACCCTCCTTCAGACCAAACTTGGGTGTCGCACGGCCGTCGAAAAACGGGTTCGAACCGTCGCGCGCAGCATACGGTTTGTTGGAGGTGATCACCGTGATGTTCATATACTCTAGCTCAGCAAAGTCATTTCTGCCATTGGCCTCGCCATTGCCCATGCTAGAAATCGCCACACCGGCGGTAAAAGAATCCCACAGGTAAAAGCCCTACAGTCACAAGCAAACCAACTCCCCCTCTTTTCATAACTGATGGATTAAGAATTTAAGATATTTGTAACTAAGGATGGAAGAGTTTGAGTTGAATTGAGAGCTTGCCGTGCTGCCATGGAGGCCGGGCGCGGGCCTTCGGCGTCTCCTCAGGACCTGGTCCAGCGACTGGAAGCAGTAGCGCGCCTCGGGCGTGGTCTGCCACCGCCGGCCGAACTCGGCGAAGAACTCCTCGGTGACCGGGATGGTGTTGGTGGCGTCGAGTGGGACGAGCGTGGCAGGGATGCCAGAGTGGAGCACCACGTAGGCGGCGAAGGGGTCGCAGAACATGTTGAATTCCGCGAATGGGTTGGTGTCGTTGGCGGTGAAGAGGTTCCCCGGCACCCGCACGCCGCCTCCGGAGACGTAGACGCGCTCGACGTTGCGCCTCAGGTGCGGGTGCGCCATGAGTAGGAGCGCGGCGTTGGTCAGGGCCCCTAAGAGGAGCAGCGTGGTGGGGCCGGCCGACACCGTGTCCACCATCACCTGCTGCGCCGTGGGCTGCCGGAGCGGCTCGTACTGCCGGGGTCCCCGCGGGAGGAAGCCCCTCCGGATGCCGGAGTTGGTGTCGATGTCCAGGCGCCCGTCGTGGCGTCCCGGGGGGATGGCCTGCCGGTACCGGCAGCCGCCCGCCGTTGACATGCCCTGCCGTGCACCGGTGCACGGCCGTACGCATTTTTAGTTTTTTACATGTTGGTAAATGGTAACGAGTACCTATTCGTGCGTTTCTCGTGTTGCCGGTACCTGATCTATCAGGGGGAGGTATCCGCCGACGTCGGGGTGTATCTCGCTGTCGTTCGATATGCCGCCGTCGCCGCCGACGCCGACGGCAATGTCGTCGCGGCCCATCATGTAGAGGATGTTGTAGAGCTGGTTGACGCCGTGGCCGGCGTCGATCCATGCGTTGGCGTTGATGGTAATGGCCTACGACAGATACAGACAGTGGACGTTCACATCACAACTTACCAGAGTCTAGTAAGAGCATCTCCAACAGGCGGCGAACGCGCCGCGCGCTAAAAACTGCTTTACCGCGCGTCCATCGCCTGGTTTGACGCGACGCGCGTGCCGCTCTAGCAGCGCGCGCGACTCGCCGGGGCATTGCATATATGGCATTTTGAACACAAAATGAAGTTGAAACATTCAAAATGCAATGAACATGACGTATAAAATTTCACACAAACAAATTGATGAAGAAAAGTTCATGTCCACAAGTTTAAAATCATGCCCACAAGTTCATCCAACCAAGTTCAAAATGCAAATCAAGTTCAACGAGTGAGCTCGCCGGCGCTTCGGTAGCCGCCGCGCCCGTCGCACACCCTGCAAGCTTCTTCCTCCTCGCCTTCGAGGTCCCGGAGCCGTCCGCCGCCTTGTTTTTCTTCCCCGATGTCTTGCCCTTCTTTGGCCGCGCCGCATTGGGGAGCTTTGATGAGGAGGGGGCGGCGGCTCGGGCCGGCGCCGGCGCGACGCCACCCGCCGCCGAGGTCATCCGCGGCGGCATGAAGAGGCCGCGCGCGAGGCAGATGGTCGGAGGAGCTCCGGCGGAGGCGAGGCCAACGTCACCCGGGCTAGGGTTTGCGGCGGCGGCAGCGGTGGAGGGGTCACGGCTATAGGATGGGGTGAGCGGGGTGCCGACACGTGCGTCCATGGGGTCCTGTTCGCCGGGGCCGGCGCGCGGGACGTAGGAGGCGGAGAAGAGAGAGTGCAGCGCGAGCGCTCCAGTGTGCCGCGCGCGGAAGCGGACGCCTCAAATACACCGCGCGAGATAGCGAATCCGACCGCGCGTCCAACTCTCTATACCGCGCGCGCGGTTATTGCGCGTCCGCTGGAGCCACCCGCCGGGTTACGCGCGCTAAACTGGCCAAATTTACGGCGCGACGCTTGTTTAGCGCGGGTATTGGAGATGCTCTAATGCACCGTTATTTCCTCCATGCACGGGGAAACGTATGCACGAGCGAATACGACCGAACCGATGCGATCAGCAGAACATTCCATTTCCAGCATGCATGTGAGCGCGGCGACGACGAGTGACATGCATGGCACCAAATTACCTTGACGTCGAATTGGGACCGGTCGTGCTTGAGGATGTAGAGCAGCGCGAAGAGGTCGTCGGTGTCCATGTCCGTGTCCACCAGGATCCTCCTCGGCGCTGGCGCCCCCGCCGCGGCCACTCCGACGGCCGCACAGAGGAATACCAGAGCGGCGGCCGCTGTCCATGACAGTGAAATCTTCCTCCTCGACTGCTCCATGGGGAGAAGGTGGTACTACGAACTTGCCAGATCACGGGAGATGGTTCGCGCCCGCCTCTCCGTGGGCATCAATGTGAGTTTTTAAGCTGATTACTGGGAGTTTGTTGATGGGCTACAGCTGTGTGTATGTACATGGGGTACAATCGATCAGATGCACATATAGGCACTAGGCATAGAGTTTCATCACGGCTGGGAAATCAATCTTGGGCGTCGATGGGTTTCTGACGGTACGTACGGATGGCACTAGGCATAGAGTTTCATCACGGCGGGGAAGGATTCATGTCCGTCCATCGTTTGCCCATGCGGGTCTCGGGAAAGTAAATTGCTCAAAACCATCATAAAAACTACCATTTTTGCAAGAAATCACTAAAGACCACGGGGCTGTTTGGTTTATGCCCCTAACTTACCCTACCAAAATATTGGTCACGCCAAATTCTTTGTATGTTGTTTGCTTTGTTGCCAAAATTTTGGGTACCAACAAGTCCCTTGTTCCTTCCTTCATATATTCTTGCCAAAATTTTGGCAAACCCTGGGCGGTGGAATCCCAAGCCAAATAATTGGCAAGCCAATATTGGCAGGGCATCTATAGGCAAGAACCAAACATACTCCACCATTTCTGCGTCAAGCGAATAACAAAATGCACTAAACGAGGTTCAAGTCGTGAATAACAGAAAAACTGACATCCCGGACCAACCTGTCGGAGCCACGTGGCAAGGGCAAACGGCCGCGGCGAGAAGGCCATTACCGCCGGACCTTTTTTAAAAGCAATCGGGTCCCTATAACTTTTTAAAAAGCAATCAAGTCCCTGATAGTTTCTTTTAAAAAGCAATCAAGTCCTCTCTATGCGGCGGCGACCGTGATGGTGGCCGGCCGTGGCTGCGCGGACTGTGGTGGTGGCTGGCCGTGGCTGCCCGCTGCCGTCGCTGCTATGTGTGTTGTTGATGCCGATTGTCGTTGCCGCCGCCCTCTGTTGTTGTTTGCCGTTGCCGCCGCCGCCGCCGCCCGCCACTGCCGCTGCTGCTTGCTGTTGTCGCCATCACCGCTGCCCCCGCTGCCCGCGTTGTTGCTTCTGCTTGCGACGCCGCTGCTCCCGCTGCATGCGCTGTTGCTTCTGCTTACGCCGCCGTTGCTCACTGCTGGTACGCCGGCCTTGGTGTTGGCCGGTCATGGTGCTGACCGGCGCCCCTCGTTCGGTGTGCCAGGCATCAGTGGTGCAGCGTGCGCGTCGCCGCTTGTAGACTGCAACGACAGCGTCAGCGAGCACCAGTCGCCGTCGTGGGATTCGAGCAGCCCAACCCCCTCCCTTCTGTAGTGGTTCCGTCGAGGATGGCAGCGAGCACCAGTCGCCGTCGTGGGATTCGAGCAGCTCAACACCCTCCCTTTCGCGGTGGTTCCGTCGAGGATGGAGAAAAGGGTAGGGAGGAAGAAGACCTAGTGCTAACGCCCGTCTCCGCGCAGCCGTTTATCCGCGCCACATGGATCCGACAGGTGGGCCATCCCTGTCAGTTATCCAATTAATCGTGGCTGGCAGCCCGTTTAGTGCATTTTGTTATTCACTTGATGCGGAAGTGGTGGTCTTTCGTGATTTTTGACAAAAACGATAGTTTTTTAGTATCTTTGCCACAAATGTGGGGGTTTTAAGCAATTTACTCAGTTTGAGACCAACTGTTGGTCGTGGGCGTGGCCAATCATATTCGTATGTTTTTCGACTTCCGTGGTGGCCTGTGTCTACTTAACCTCTGCGCAGGGGCTCCCAGCGGGCGCGGGGCCGCGTCCCGTGGGTCCAACCATCGTCATGTGTTGTGTGTTAGGTACATTTGAAAAGCATAGTTTTTTTTATATCTTTTCGGTTTTGGGTTTTTCATGTTTTGTTTTTGCTTGCATGAAGCACTAGCGCAGTTTTGCTTTTGCATGAAGTATAATTTTGCTTTTCGAAAACTAAAAATAAAAATATATGCTACAGTGTGAAGCACTTGTATGCTTTGTTTTTATATATTATCGGTGTTTTTGTTTCCGTTGTCCAGTTTGAAGTTTTTTTCGATCTTCATCTTTTCTGGAAAAAAAAAACCATCCAAACATCTAGTTTTAAAAATCTCGACGTAATAAACCAGAAGTGAAGTCGGTTTGTGATTCAAACACATAGTTTAAGAGATAAAACGCTTTGGAAAAATAAATCTAGAAAGAAAGCACAATACGCTCAGGTTGTCACCGGTGTTGCACATACAATGCGCCATTTGTCACCATCATATGAGGTGGGAATGACCTTTACAAGGGATACCTCTTAATTGGTGATTTTATTAAAAAAAAATACTCGACTGATCCAGCAAATTGGGCAGGTTCACAAAGCTAATGGCCTTTCTGGCGAACAAGCATGTTAAGGTAGCCCGATACAAGGACAAGCACGTTAGAGCAACTCTAACATATCTATCTGATCACCATAATAATCACTAATATGATTATTTTGGTAAAAAACACTCTACCAAAGTCATCATTTTATTAGGAATTAACATAATTTACGGGGCGTCCTCCACATTCGACCTTCCAACAGCCTTTCTTCATTTGACAGTTATGTGTATTTTCGTATGGCACTAATGAAACATCATATGGCCCCTCACCTCATGTGGGATGGCAGGGAGGTTGGGAAAAATAAATGTCTCATGGACAAGCGAGTCCCACGATTATAAAAACGACAAATATGAAGACTTTGAGTTTACACGTTGTCTCTCGAGCCTTCACATTTTTTTTAAATGCACTTCATAAAAATTATGAAGATTGTACTTTTGATGACTCTTCTAGAGTTACTCCTACCATTAACTTCATCTTTCTTTCTTGTTGGACAAAACCATTGACATCATTGATCTGAAGGATTTCAGTACGGGAATACCGACTGTGAATCTCTAGATCCACCGTGACTATTCACCATCTAAATATTTGAGTAGACCGACGCCATCACATCCACATGTGCATGCTTAGACTATTAGATATACATGAGTTATGAGACTTGCAAATTATGGAAATCATCACAAACATCTTGCTAACAATAGGAACTATGTCAAACATATATGAGATCAAACCTAGAGTTTCAAGAAACACCTTATCTAGTAGTAAACTTAGAGCAACTTTAGCAGAGTCGTCATATCGACCTGATCGGCATAATAACCGTCAATACGGTGATTTTGACAACAAAAGAACACTCTAGTAGGGTGGCCTGGCGCCCTGAGTCACCATAATTTTTATGGATGGTGCTCCATATCCAGCCCGCGAGCCTTCATATATGGAGTCTGTGGGCATCAGTTTGGAGCGCGTGTCATTCACCAACCGCTCAACAACAAGATAGAATACATCCTTGAGAACAGTGAGGGAAAATACAAAGCCGAACATGATTACAACAACGAAATTTGATAGTTTTTAGCAATGTCTTCATAGCAACCACAGAGAAATTAGACAGGGAAAATTCTTTGCAACATAGTGGAGTTACTAAATACAAAGCGAAGAAATAGAACTTGATAGCTCGGTGAAGATAATGATTTGTTCACCCAGTTCAAGTTTGTGACACGACTCTACATCTAGTTGCAGGGGCTGAGCCAAAACTCGGTAGGCAATCTCATCTTCACCCTATTCTCCTTGAGCTAAGACCACTTTGACCTCACCCAATCACTCCTAATAGATCTTCAATGAGATCGCTGTACCTTCACAAAATTGTTCCTCGACAATCTAGAATTACTCTTGGATGCTCTTGAACAAACACCTAACCGTCTGGAGGATGTCAGTCCTCAATAGTAACATGTTAGGTTTAGCTTTGATCAAATTCTTCAATGATGCTCAATTCATCATTTAGCGGTTTTAGGCTTCAATTTTCCTCATGATTCTCTCAATCTCGTCGGGAGAATGGGTTGGTCAGATAATCACTTGTGAAATCTCTCACGGAGCAGCCATCCAACTAAGGTTGATGCAGGGGCTAATTATAGCCAATGGAACAAGCCCAAGGGCTGATATGACTCTTGGAGGGGAACTTACAACGTCAACACAACATATGACTAATAGTTGGATTTCAAAGCAACTTTCTCAAGACTATCTTGCCACGAAAGACATTCAACTCCACAATTTTTTCGATAAAGGGAATATATTAATATCGTGATGATACCAAATACACCCAACCTCTACACCAACAAGATATCCAAAGACATCCGAGATGCACACAACCAAGAAAAAAATAAAAAAGAGAAGAAAGAAAACAAAGAACCCGGCACGGTGTTTGAACCACTCGCAACAGTAGCACTCTAACCACCACCGAAGACAACACAAACGAGATTCTCCAAAATCGACACCTCCAAGAAGGAAACAAAGCACACGCGTTGTCGTCGTCTGATCAAAGGTAGTCCACCTATGTTGCTGTCGGATTTCGGGTTCCGGCAAAACCCTTAAGGTTCGAACTCTAGGGTGCGCACGAAGATATATCCTTCCGCCCTAGCTCGTCTACTCAACAAACCTAAGCCTAGCTCGTCAGATCCGATGAACAAGAGACACAAGATTTATACTGGTTCGGGCCACCGTCGTGGTGTAACACCCTAATCGAGTGTGGTGTGGTGGATTGCCTTATAGGCAGAGGAAGAACTAGTACATGGATGAACCGCCTCCTGAGGAGAGGTGTTCTTGAGCTCGGGTGAGCTTGTGGTGTGTGTGAGGTTTAGATGACCCGATCAAGATGAGATCAACTCCGTCTCCGATGAGATGATCCCTATGGTAGTGGCTAGTCCTATTTATAGTGGCCAGGGTCCTCTTCCCAAATATTGAGCGGGAAGAAATCCCACAACGACAAAATTTGAAGGGGGACAACTAGTACAAGCTATCCTGACAAAAGGTGGTATTCGCTCCCAAAGGCTCTGGTGGTGACGTCGCCGTGGGATCCGCGATGACCTTCGTCCTGCTGGTCTTGGTCTTGTTGCACCGATATGGAAACCTTTGCCTGACGCCTCGGGACACCGCGCCTGCACCTGCTCCTTTAGCACCGAAGAGGAAACCGGCACTCTGCGCCCGCCTGGCTTTGGTCGTCACTGCTCACGTCATGAGGACCTCGTGAGGCGCCCCTCGCCTCGATATCTCCGATCCTCACGAGCCGGCTTGGTGAGGACGTCCCAGGGGATGACTTGTGTCGTCCGCCTCGCGAGGCTTGTCCCCTCGCGAGGGTCTTGAGTGTTGCTGAAGATGTTGGGCCGTACTAGGCTGCCTTGCGAGCCACGCTCTGGGCCGCAGGCAGGCAAGTCTGGGTACCCCCATTCCCAGAACGCCGACAGTAGCCCCCGGGCCCAAGGCGCGCTCGGGCTTGGCTTCGTGGCGAAGCTAAGGGCCAAGTGCGGAGCGCCACGGGCCCCAAAGCCCGTGGTCCTGATTGACGCGTGGTGATTGACGGGACGTGGGCATCTCCACTTCCCCATATAGCCTCGATTTTTGCCTGGCCGGGCGGCCACTGTTACTTGCTCAACTCTGCTTCCTCTGTCGGCGGCGCGCCCGGCGGTTTTCTTCATCTCTTGAATCTTCTTCCTCGAACTGATCCAACACCAAACCCCTCCGCCTCCATGGCTTCTGGTAGAGAGGGGGAAGAGGGAACAGAGCCCGGTGCCCCGGCCTCTTTGCCTCCTGCCTTCATGCCCGCCACCGAGCGGTCGGTGGTGATTAATGAAGAGATGATGGAGAAGGTGCGCCCAACGCTCGCCGCCGTCTCCAACGAGTGGGGGGCGACGGTGGCCTGGCCTGCTTCTCGCGCCGCGATTGACAGGTCCGCCACCGAGGCCCCCCTTCATCTTCATGCCCTTTGGGCTGGCCTGATTCCTCCCTTCTCCGACTTCTTCAATGCGGTGCTATCGCACTATCAAATCAGCGCGCTGCATCTTGACCCTCAGTCCATCATCCTCCTTGTTGTTTTCGCCTTCGTCTGCGAGGCCGTGGTGGGCATTGCTCCCTCCGTGGCTTTGTTCCACCACTCCTTCTCGCTGCATCTGACGGACGTCTTCCAATGCTCCGGATGCATGTCCTTCCAAACCATCGCGGCGACGGCCAGCGCGGGTATAGATTTTGACCTTGAGCCGATCGTTGGTGGCTTCAGGAAGCAGTGGGTGTTCGTCGACGTCGGGGTGCGCAGCCCCCTGCTGGTCCCACCCCGGAGCCCAGCCACTCCGAGCTCTGGCTGGGGCCATGTGAGGCTTGCTAGTCCGAAGCTAGCTCCTGTTTGGTTCCGATTCGCCAGGTTGCGAAGACTTGGTGTGACGGCGCCCATGGTGGTGAGGGAGTTCATCCAGTGCCGCGTTGCTCAACTCCAGCGCCATTCTCGGTCGATGTGGGCCTTCTTTGGTCACGGGGATGATATGAAGCTTCAGGCACCCGCTCTTCCACCCGAGGCACGTCGCACAGTGCTCAAGATCCTGACAGGTGATCCGTCGCCGACACGCCTACCGCAGGAGGGCTGTCTCTTGTACTGCTGCTCGAACAAGATGGAGTTCGTGAGGCAGATGCCCTCTTTCGATGAATGGGGGCTTCGTCCACCCGAGCTTGTTGGGTCTCGCGAGAACCCAGTCTGCGTAGCTCCCTCGCTTGCTGTTGTTGAGGCGGTCTCCCCGGAGGTGGGTGCTGGGGGACAACTGTTGCCGAGTGCTGGTGGTACTGCTGCCTCTGCTCCGACGCCTCCTGAAGTTCCTGAAGTTCCGCCCTACGGAGTTAAAGGGAGTCGCCCTGAAGGAGTGGTTGGAGTGCAAGTGCCGCTGGATGCTCCTGAGGCCGAAGCAAGAGGGGGATGGTCCCTAACGATGGCGACACTGCTCCCAGCCGCTGAAGCTGAGGAAGTTCATCACCATAAAGGAGTGAGTAGCTTGCCCTTGTGACCTCTTGTATGTTGCCTTCCTTCCTGACCGTGATTCCTCAGGGTCTCGCCTGTCAAGACTACGACGCTTACTGAGGAGCGTGCCCCTGCGGCCCCGAGCCTTCCGCCTGCCCGGGGCGCCCTTGATCGATGCGCCTCCCTGGACGTGAGGCCGCCCATGAGGCCGAGCACATCAGCTTGGCGCCTCGACCCCGCATTCATGTCGTTCCTTCGCCGCGACCCCGCCTGGGGGCCGGGGAGTGTGCCAAGGGCTCCCTCCTTGGTCGTTGAACGCGCCGGGGCCACTTCGGCTCCAGCATCTTCTTCAGGCGGTGGGCCCCAGCACCTCCGGGCCCCGGCTGAGGCCCGAGAGACACCTGGGGTGGAGGAGACACCGGTTCCACCTCCGAGGGGAGACGGGTCTCCTCAGACTTCTTCAACTGCTTCTGGTGCCGAGGACGGCCCTGGTCTCCTGCTCGAGTCGGTGCGTAGGCACCGAGCTGCCCGCCGTGAGCTTCTCCGGGAGGCAGCGGACGCGTTGGGCCGGTTTGGGAAGGAGCTTGAAGGGGCTGACGCTTGTCTTGAGGCTGAAGGTCTTCAGCTGCTGGACGAGTGGCGCCGGCTAAGGGTGGCCATCAACCTTGGGCGCCTCCAGCATGAGAGCGCTAGCGCGAAGGTAGATGCGTCCCTCGCCGTCTCGCGAGAGGCCTGCGCCCAAGCCCTGGAGGAGGCTCGGGACGCCGACGCCCGTCGTGAGGCCACAGAGAGGCACCTCCTGGAGCTTCAGGTCTTGAACGCCGACTTGGAGGACCGCGCTGAGGTGCGTAAGGCCGCCCTGGCGTCGATGCGGGGGATGCCCCTCGAGGAGGTGGAGGTCTTGAGGCGCGAGGAGGCGCTGATGCTGTAGGCCACGGAGCGCAACCTGGAGCTTGAATGACTTGAGGCGAGAGAGCGCCACGTGACCCTGGCTGAGGATGCCGTCTCCGCTCACGAATCCAGGGTCCAGGAGGAAATCGACCGGAGGGTGGCGAAGGCCCGCGCGGGCCTCGCTGAGGGGTATAACTTGAAGTTGGAGTTCCAGCAAGCAGAGGCCGACGAGAGGACTGCCGCCCTCAGGGCGAGGCTGAGGGAGGCAAAGTTGCATGAGAGGACCGCCGTGGCAGCCCAGTCTTCTGCCCAGGTCGAGTTGGCCTCCGCGCAGGCAGAGCTGGCCTCGCTCAGGAGACAGGTTGACGAGGCCGTGGTCCTTGCACGACAGCGCGAGGATGAGGACGACTGTCGACTCGTGATGCAGCATGAGCATGGCCCCATGCTGCGGACCCTTCGATCGAGGGCGAACCGGGCGCTGGGAGCCATCTGCGAGGAGAACGCCTCTGCCCCCACATGGAGGACTACACCGGTCATCTTGTGTTCTTCACCGAGATTGTGACGCGCCTGGAGAAACGGGCCGTGAGGGCCCTCTGCCTTGTTGAGGAGAAAAGACGTGGCCTCCTGGGCCGTGCGTTCTCGCGGGTATTCAGCTACCTCCAGAGCATTGATCCTGATTTTGACTTCGATGCTGCCATCGCCCCCGTGCCCGGAGCTGTCCGAGACAACTCGGCGCACTGGGTGGATGACCGCGTGGATGCCCTAGTCCAAGCCTTCGCCACCGATGATGATGATGCCATGGTCTTGGCGGATGAAGGGGGCGCAGTTGAAGACGCCGGAGATGTGTCCAGTGACAGCATTGGCGGCGCATATGGGGGTGGCTTGAACAGCTCGGCGAGTGATATGTCCGACTGAGCTCGTATTCTTCTGACCTGATCCTGCATGCGTAAACTTGCAAAAGGCCTCGTGCGGCATGAGAGCATTTGACGGGGGAAGCAACCTATGTGTGTAAATCAGTGTTCCGTTTTCTTCCTTTTTGTTTGGTGATTCAATCCGAACCTGCGGCATGTGCCCTCAAGCCATTCTAGCTTAGCTATTGTGGCACCTTATCTAGATCTTCCCCGCCTTCGTGAGGGTTGTGAGGCCATGGGACCGCCTTACTCCTGAGGTGGTCAGCTGTCGCTCCGTGCCATAGGCCTCCTGAGCAGTGCTTGGCCCTGCTCCGGGGAATAGGGTCAGTGGCGTTCCGTTGGCTGCGGCAGGATGCCTACGTGACATAATTGCGACGCGTAGGCTATTGCCCCGGGAGGGTCCTGCCGAGGTTGCAGCGTCATGCCAAGTGGGATAGGCCTTCTAGCCCCCGGACCTAAGGGCCCGGGGGAAGGTTTTCGAGACAGCCAGAAGTGGCGAAATCCAGCAGAAACCAAAGAAAACTCCCCCCCCCATTTTAACAATAAGCGAGACTTCAAATTCAACTCGAAAGACACGGCGAATCCAATTACAAAAAGGAAGGCGAGGAAATCAAATAGCCGCATCTGGCTCCTATCTAGTCTTCAGTCTTCTCACCAGCGCGGAGCTAAGTGCTGCCACTAGGACGTGGGAGGGAGCCCCCGAGGCCCGAGGGCGGCTCTCTGGAGACTCCAGGGCGTGTACAGCCCCACTCATTATTACGTGAGAGTGTCATGGACGGAGATCTTCACATGCCTGAGCCTTACTTCATATCGCCAGACGAGGGCCCCACCTTGCTCCACCCTCGACCTCCATTGGGGTGACCAGAAACCAGGACAGGACCAAGGAGGCAGAAAGGCGACGCTAGCGGCGCCCTCGGCGACCACGGGCCCTCTGCCGGGGGGGGGGAGCTTGGCGAGGCTCGCCCCGAAAGAGGACCTACTTTTGCATACTTCCTTGCTCCTCGCGCCGTTGGGGAGGCCGCGGCTCTAGGCCTTCTACGCGCAGCCCCCAGCGTTCCGCTCCGGTTGAGGGCGGTGCGGTCGCTCTCGAGTCATCGACCATCGCCGTGGTCTGATTCACCTGCAGTCCATGGTTAGCATACGCATACTGCTATGATACCTGTGGTGCTCTGTCGTCGTTGCCGAAGGGGTCCACGGCGTCCCCGGGTGACCCACGGTAATATTCTTCCTCGTGAGCCTCACCGTTCCATCCTAGCCTATGGAAAGCATTGGGGCCCTTCCCGAACACGTACGCCAGGTCCACCATGCGGGGCACGTAGGCTTCGTCGGTAGCCCCACCAATGGCGCAGCCCCCATGCCCCACGCCTTGAGCCCCCGGCTGCAGCATCTGGTTTTGGCGCCCGCTGGGTCGAACCCCGTCGTACCCTCCCGAAGGGCCGCCTGCGTTTGCTCTTGCCGGTGATGAGGTTGTTGCAGTTGTAAGGAGGGCACCAGCGCGCCTGCTGGTGTCACCGGGTCTTCCAATCGTTCCAGAGGGTGGGAACGCTGGTCGGGGCCTCACTAGCGCCCCACCTGCAACCTGGGGCGGGAGTGAGGAGCAGAACGGCGGCGCACCTCCGCAAGCGCAGCCCAGCAGCTCAGCAACTCGTTCCAGCAGCACGTCGCGGCCGCTCTCGGCCGGCCTGCATTGTAACAGCTCCCGCGCCATGATGAGCACAACCCTCATGTTCGCCTGCTCCCGTTGGGTGTAAGGTGTCGTCACCGCGACGTGGATTGCAGAGCGCACCGCGGAGCGCGCGCGTCGGGACGCCGAACGCTGGCCGCCGGCCCGCGTCGCCCGCGGCCGGCGGCGCTGGGTGGTGCCGGGGCAGCCTGGAGCGCAGGGTTGAGGTCTCCGTGGTCGGGCGGCGCCATCCGTGTTGGCCAGGTCGCCCAGCGGTTAGCATGAGCCCCCTGGTCGTCGGCCATCAGGATGCGGGGTGATGACGGTGCGGGCGACGGAAGAACAGATCCGGCGCACCCCTACCTGGCGCGCCAAATGTCAGATTTTGGGTTCCGGCAAAACCCTTAAGGTTCGAACTCTGGGGTGCGCACGAAGATCTCTACTTCCGCCCTAGCTCATCTACTCAACAAACCTAAGCCTAGCTCGTCAGATCCGATGAACAAGAGACACAAGATTTATACTGGTTCGGGCCACCGTCATGGTGTAACACCCTAATCTAGTGTGGTGTGGTGGATTGCCTTGTAGGCAGAGGAAGAACTAGTACATGGATGAACTGCCTCCTGAGGAGAGGTGTTCTTGAGCTCGGGTGAGCTTGTGGTCTGTGTGAGGTTTCGATGACCCGATGAAGATGAGATCAACTCCGTCTCCGATGAGATGATCCCTATGGTGGTGGCTAGTCCTATTTATAGTGGCCAGGGTCCTCTTCCCAAATATTGAGCGGGAAGGAGTCCCACAACGGCCAAATTTGAAGGGGGACAACTAGTACAAGCTATCATGACAAAAGGTGGTCTTCGCTGCCAAAGGCTCTGGTGGTGACGCCGCCGTGGGCTCCGCGATGACCTTTGTCCTGATGTCCTGCTGGTCTTGGTCTTGTTGCACCGATATGGAAACCTTTGCCTGACGCCTCAGGACTTCGCGCCTGCACCTGCTCCTTTAGTGCCGAAGAGGAAACTGGCACTCTGCGCCCGCTTGCGCCCGCCTGGCTTTGGTCGTCACTGCTCACGTCATGAGGTCCTCGCGAGGCGCCCCTCGCCTCGATATCTCCGATCCTCATGAGCCGGCTTGGTGAGGCCGCCCCAGGGGATGTCTTGTGTCGTCCGCCTCGCGAGGCTTGGCCCCTCGCGCGGGTCTTGAGTGTTGCTGAAGATGCTGGGCCGTACTAGGCCGCCTTGCGTGCCATGCTCTGGGCCGCAGGCAGGCAAGTCTGGGTACCCCCGTTCCCAGAATGCCGACAGTTGCCACCCCCACTTGCCAAGGCTACTACTGCAAGTCGCCAAACACCTGACACACATGGAGAGTCTGTGCCGCATTGTCTTCAACACAACCAGTACCCTCTCTGAAAAAACCAACCTCGGATCACAGCCACCATGATTTCTCCACCTCTGTCAGTTTCATGAAAATCTATATTAAGAAATGTCCCATGGTACCGACAAGAAGGTGAAGCTTCGCGCCTCGCCCAAATGAAGCCACTCGGGCTGATGATAAGGGCGCGAGCGACCGCATCGATTCCGCTCTAGATATCCAGTAGCGCCCTGCGCCAAACTGCGGAAATCTCTAAGAGGAAGACCGGAACTCGACGATGGCCAAATTGACGAGGCAGACTTGAAGCAGATCGACGCCTTGGTGCTCGAAGAACAGCAAGGCCAGGCCATCTATATTCTTTGAAATAGACCAGCAGCCCCCCACGCCGCCTGATAACCCACAAGTGTAGGGGATCAGTTGTAGCCTCTTTCGATAAGTAAGAGTGTCGAACCCAACGAGGAGCTAAAGGCAGAAAAAATATTCCCTCAAGTTCTATCGACCATCGATACAACTCTACGCACGCTTGACGTTTACTTTACCTAGAACATGTATGAAACTAGAAGTACTTTGTAGTTTTTGTGGGATAGGTTTGCAAGAATATAAAGAGCACGTAAATCTAAACTAGGGGCTGTTAAGATAAAGAAACAATAAATTTAATATAGCGAGTGTGGAAAAGTGGTGGTAGGAGTTGCGAAATTGCCCCTAAGCAATTGACTACGTTACTAGACCGATAGCAAGTTTTATGTGGGAGAGGCCACTGCTAGCATGTCATCCCTTACTTGGAATTATATGCACTTATGATTGGAACTATTAGCAAGCATCCGCAACTACTAACGTTCATTAAGGTAAAACCCAACCATAGCATTAAGATATATTGGCCCCCCTTCAATCCCGTATGCATCAATTTCTACGCTATGTTGAAGCTTCTGTCACTCTTGCCCTCCAATACGTAGTCCTATCAACATACAACTAACCCTATGGTGTGATCCACGCGCACGCTCATATGATGGGCACCAAAGGACAGCAACATAACCACAAGCAATTTAAACCAATCATAGCAATTCACCAATCACCGATAGGACAACGATAATCTACTCAGACATCATAGGATGGCAACACATCATTGGATAATAATATGAAGGATAAAGCACCATGTTCAAGTAGAGGGTACAGCGGGTTGCGGGAGAGTGGACCGCTGTAGATAGATGGGGGAAGGTGATGGAGATGTTGGTGAAGATGACAGAGGTGTTGGTGTAGATCGCCGTCACACGATGATGGCCCCGGCGGCGTTCCGGCGCCACCGGGAGAGAGGGGGAGAGAGCCCCCCTCCTTCTTCTTCTTCCTTGACCTTCTCCCTAGATGGGAGAAGGGTTTCCCCTCTGGTCCATGGTCTCCTTGGCATGAGCCCCTCCGAGATTGGATCGGTCTCTCTGTCTCTCTCTCTCTCTCTTTCTGTGTTCCCAGATTTTGGCCCTTCACCGTTTCTTATATTCCCGAAGATCCATAACTCCGATTGAGCTGATTTTTTGACACGATTTTTATCCGGATATTAGCTTTCTTGAGGCGAAAGAAGGGAATCAACCGCCTTACGGTGTGGCCACGAGGGCCCAGGGCGCGCCTGCCCCTGGTGGGCGCGCCCCTGCCTCGTGGCCCACTCGGGCATCGTCTCATGTTGGTTCCGCTTCCCAAAATTCACATATATTCCAAAAAAATCTCCGTCCATTTTTTATTCATATGGATATTCTGCGAAACAAAAAAATGCAACAAACAAGAGCTGACACTAGGCACTGGATCAATATGTTAGTCCCAAAAAATAGTATAAAAAGTTGCCAAAAGTATATGAAAGTTGTAGAATATTGGCATGGAACAATAAAAAATTATAGATATGACGGAGACGTATCAGCATCCCCAAGCTTAATTCCTGCTCGTCCTCGAGTAGGTAAATGATAAAAAAGATAACTTTTGATGTGGAATGCTACCTAGCATAATCTTGATCATGTAATCTAATCATGGCATGAATATTAAGACACGAGTGATTCAAAGCAATAGTCTATCATTTGACATTAGGACAATAATACTTCAAGCATACTAATAAAGCAATCACGTCTCTTCAAAATAACATGGCCAAAGAAAGTTATCCCTACAAAATCATATGGTCTAGCTATGCTCCATCTTCACCACACAAAGTATTTAAATCATGCACAACCCCGGTTTTAGCCAAGCAATTGTTTCATACTTTAGTATTCTCAAACTTTTTCAACTTTCACGCAATACATGAGCGTGAGCCATGGACATATCACTATGGGTGGAATAGAAGGTGGTGATAGATAAAAGGGGGAGAAAGTCTCACATCAACTAGGCAAATCAATGGACTATGGAGATGTCCATCAATCGATATCAATGTGAGTGAGTAGGGATTGCCATGTAACGGATGCACTAGAGCTATAAGTGTATGGAACCTCAAAAAGAAAACTAGTGGGTGTGCATCAACTTGCTTGCTCATAAAGACATACTCAAAAGATATAGGTGAAGTGCAAAGAACATTATATAAATCAACCAAGGACTATCTCATACCAGGATGGTGCATTTATTAAAAGAAAAATGAAAAAGCACACGACGCTCCAAGAATTTACGCATATCATGTGAACGAAACGAATCCGAAAACATACCGATACTTGTTGAAGAAAGATGGGATGCCTTCCGGGGCATCCCCAAGCTTAGATTCTTGAGTCTCCTTGAATATTTACTTGGGGTGCCTTGGGCATCCCCAAGCTTGAGCCCTTGCTTATCCTCCTTCTTCTCACATCGAGACCTCCTCGATCCTCGAACACTTCATCCACACAAAACTTACCGAACTTTTAGTGGCGGGGTTAGTGCATATGATCAATAAAATCCCATCATGTACTGCTCTAACATTATTGTATAATTATTAAAGAACATTACCTATTGTATTCTATCACAATTATATGGCCCCAACTCAAGGAGGCATCAACAAGAATTCAAACATATGCAAATAATGAAGCTATAACAGCAATCTGTGAAAATAGGACAGTCTGTAGTAATCTGAACATTAATGATACTTCTGGAAACCTAAAAATTATGGAAAAATTAGGAAAAATCAAAAATTTGTATAGCAAGACTTTGCAAAAAGTTTCAGATCCTTTCGACGTTCCAGTAAAAAATGTAAAATCGCGCACTACAACCAAAGTTTCTGTTTTTGCACCGCACAAACCAACAAGTAGTTTAATCATCCTAAAGGAAACTCTTGGCACATTATTTTTATAATACAATGGAATTGTACAAGGGGATAATTATTTTTATTGAAAAGTTTCTGTAATCAAGGTTCACAAAGTTTCCATGGGCATGAACAAAGTTCAAGGCTAGCTCCCACTTTAACAATGCTCGTCTTTCTCACTTTCGCTTTTCTTTTTGAAAAAGTTTTAGGTTCCCCTCTTTATTTTTTGTTTTTATACTTTATAAAAGAACACAATAGAAATAAATGACTCTCTAAAACTTCTGGGTTGTCTCCCTGGCAGCGCTTTCTTTAAAGCCATTAAGCTAGGCATATAGGGCGTGTTTGGTTCATTGGCTTGCACCTACATTGCACCCGCCATGCAAGTTTCTCCATGTTTGGTAGGCTGCAGGTCTCACTCGGCCAGGCCCGACCGATGCAAAATCGGGCTCTCAGCCAGGCTGAGAGGAAACGTAGGGATCGGCCGTTTCCGCGAGCTAGGCTAGCGCTTGCACCCGCGCATGCAAAGTCGTCGAATCCCCCCCCCC
>LR738709.1:515390075-515430862 GCA_902687465.1 Secale cereale
CCCCCCCCCCCCCCCGCGGTGTCGCCGCTCTATCCTCTCTCTCGTGCGATGCGTTTGGATCTCGCTGCCCCGCCGGCGCATCTCCCTTCGCCGCCGCATCTCCTCGCCGGTGGCAAGGTACATCTCTCCTTCTCTCTCTCCCCTCCTCCGGTCCCAAAGCTTTGGTCCCTCCCTTCCGTCCCCAGCTTACGCGGTCGCTCACCGCCGCCCGCCCGATCTGACCGTGAGAGCAAGGATGGGTCCGGCGGCACGTACACGTGCGCGCACGCACCGGCTGGGTGCTCGCGGCCGCTCGCACGATCTGGTTGTGAGAGTTGTCGCCTGCTCGAGCCACGCATGTGAGCAAGCAAGAGATCTGTGTGTTGTGCCCTTACTGGCGAGGAAGGCCTGGCCGTGGTAGATCATCTGGACCATGTGCTTGAGCAGCTCCATGTCTTGGTTTGGCCGCTGGCCTTGTACAGGCCTGATATGGCTGCCTATGGATTAGAGATGATTCTCCAAATTTGTTCTGTTAAGTTCCCAAATAATTTGTGCATATTTTTTCTTTTGATTTGATCAGGAGGAAGAAGAACAAGAGATCATCTAGCTAGAGGAAGAAGAACAAGCGATAGACAAGCTAGTTTTGTTTTGTATTTGTGCTGTTGGGATAAGAGATCAGCTAGCTAGAATAGATGGACAGTAAAAGAAGTGTCTCGAGAGGGCTAGCTGTTCCGTGTATGTATGCTAAATATAGGATCTCATGAATGTTGACAATGGAATACACATAAAAGTACATAGATTTTCATGTGTTCCTTTCCCCTGTTCAGCTGCCTCTTTGATTGAAAGGATATTCATATGAAATTAACAGATTCAGAATATTATGATTTCTTATCTGTGTTTTATCATGTTCTTTTACTTCAATCAGCAAAGATATCTGAGTTGGAGTGCATGTCGCCAAAATAATCTTCTAATTATTTTACATACATGTACAAGCATCTAGAATCAAATTCCACATCTATCATATTGTTTGGTCTCATGCAGCCTACCAAACAACATCTGAGGTAAGCATGGCCCATATCATGCAAGTACACCAAACACACATCTTAACTCATACTTGCATCAGCTCAACCAGGCTAGCCCCAACCAAGCTCCTTCAGGCGATGCAGGCTGGATGCACCCAGGGAACCAAACACGCCCATAGTGCTCAAGTAATGGATCCACCCAGATCCCATGGTATATCAAAGCCAATTTTAAATAGCAATGATTTGGCATTTAATAGTGAGCACAAAGTGATATGTGTCATGCAGAAACGAAGTCTAACTCTCTTCCTATGCATAGGCATGTCATACAAGAACAATTCATGCACATCAAGTAAAGGCCAATGCATAGTATAAGTAGTTTCTTGCAATTTTATCATGTTGGAAACATAGAGAGGCAGAGATGTAGTTCCTCTCTCATAATAATTACAAGTAGGAGCAACAAGCACATGCATATTATATTCATCAAAATCATCATGTGTAACGGAAAAAGGCAACCCGTTTTTTTAATCCTTAATAAGTGCAAACTTCTCCGATATAGTGTAGTTTGGAGAACTCAAAAAGATAATAGGACTATCATGTGTGGGTGCAATAGCAATTTTCTCATGTTTAACATAAGGAACTATAGCAAGTTCATCTCCATAAGCATAATTCATATTGGCATCTTGGCCACAAGCATAACAAGCATCATCAAAAAGGGATATTTCAAAAGAATCAACGGGATCATAGCAATCATCATAGCAATCATCCTTTGGTAAGCACGAAGGGAAATTAAACAATGTATGAGTTGAAGAGTTACTCTCATTAGAAGGTGGGCACGGGTAGCTAATCCGCTCTTCCTCCTTTTGTTCTTCGCTCTTCTCCTCATCCTTTTCATCCAATGAGCTCACAATGTCATCAGTTTCTTCTTCCATAGTTTCCTGCAAAATATTAGTCTCTTCTTGGACAGCGGAGACCTTCTCAATAAATGCATCAATATCGAAGTTATATTCATAATTCAAATAGCAATATTTCAATATAGCAAGATTTTCAGGCCAAGAAACATCATCATCAAAGCATCATTCTTTTTAAACAGAGATTCAATTTCATAAGCACCCTTAAAAGCAACAAATTCTTCTATTTGTTCCACATCATAATAATCATATATACCATTAGCATAAGAAGCTAATGTTTCATTATCATTAAATTTGCATGAAAAGGGAAGGTGTGGAGCCTTCATCCTAGAGCAACAAGTATAATCATATCTCAAGCATAGTTGCCGAGCATAACAATGCAACATATGAATTTTATCCTATAACAGTTTCCCTTTTTGTGTCAAGCGATAATCCCTAAAGTATTCACGTTGATCCAACGTTACTCCCATTACATAGTTGAATGGGGTTTTCTCAGGATTATCAAAGTAGTACATAATATCTTTCACATAATGAGCATCGACGATTTTAGGAGGTTCCCCATCTCCATGAGTAGCAAGAACACCTACGTTTTTTGGTATTTCGTGTGCCATATCCATAACTAAAGATAGAGAACAACTTAGAACAACAAATAAAATCTACTTAGTGATAAAGCAAACAAGCACACGCGAGAATATTCACCCCACGCTATTGCTCCCCGGCAACGGCGCCAGTAAAAGGTCTTGATAACCCACAAGTATAGGGGATCAGTTGTAGCCTCTTTCGATAAGTAAGAGTGTCAAACCCAATGAGGAGCTAAAGGCAGAACAAATATTCCCTCAAGTTCTATCGACCATCGATACAACTCTACGCACGCTTGACGTTTACTTTACCTAGAACAAGTATGAAACTAGAAGTACTTTGTAGTTTTTGTGGGATAGGTTTGCAAGAATATAAAGAGCACGTAAATCAAAACTAGGGGCTGTTAAGATAAAGAAACAATAGAGTTAATATAGAGAGTGTGGAAAAGTGGTGGTAGGAGTTGCGAAATTGCCCCTAAGCAATTGACTACGTTACTAGACCGATAACAAGTTTTATGTGGGAGAGGCCACTGCTAGCATGTCATCCCTTACTTGGAATTTTATGCACTTATGATTGGAACTATGAGCAAGCATCCGCAACCATTAAGAACATTAAGGTAAAACCCAACCATAGCATTAAGATATATTGGTCCCCCTTCAATCCCGTATCCATCAATTTCTACGCTAGGTTGAAACTTCTGTCACTCTTGCCCTCCAATACGTAGTCCTATCAACATACAACTAACCCTATGGTGTGATCCACACGCGCGCTCATATGATGGGCACCAAAGGACAGCAACATAACCACAAGCAATTTAAACCAATCATAGCAATTCACCAATCACCGATAGGACAACGATAATCTACTCAGACATCATAGGATGGCAACACATCATTGGATAATAATATGAAGCATAAAGCACCATGTTCAAGTAGAGGGTACATCGGGTTGCGGGAGAGTGGACCATTGTAGATAGATGGGGGAAGGTGATGGAGATGTTGGTGAAGATGACAGAGGTGTTGGTGTAGATCGCCGTCACACGATGATGGCCCCGGCGGTGTTCCGGCGCCACCGGGGGAGAGGGGGAGAGAGCCCCCCTCCTTCTTCTTCTTCCTTGACCTTCTCCCTAGATGGTAGAAGGGTTTTCCCCTCTGGTCCATGGTCTCCCTGGCGTGGGAGGGGCGAGAGCCCCTCCGAGATTGGATTTGTCTCTCCGTCTCTCTCTGTTTCTGCGTTCCCAAATTCTGGCCCTTCACCGTTTCTTATATTCCCGGAGATCCGTAACTCCGATTGGGCTGATTTTTTGACACAATTTTTATCCGGATATTAGCTTTCTTGCGGCGAAAGAAGGGCATCAACCGCCTTATGGTGTGGCGACGAGGTCCCAGGGTGCACCTGCCCCTTGTGGGCACGCCCCCTGCCTCGTGGCCCACTCGGGCATCGTGTCATGTTGGTTTCGCTTCCCAAAATTCACATATATTCCAAAAAAATCTCCGTCCATTTTTATTCCGTGTGGACTCCGTTTGATATGGATATTCTGCGAAACAAAAAACATGCAACAAATAGGAGTTGGCACCGGGCACTGGATCAATATATTAGTCCCAAAAAATAGTATAAAAAGTTGCCAAAAGTATATGAAAGTTGTAGAATATTGGCATGGAACAATCAAAAATTATAGATACGACGGAGACGTATCATCGCCATCCGCCGCCCAACGGGCCAGACGGCCCCCGATGAAGGAGGAGGCCACCACCACCATGTCCGGGACTGCTGCCCCGGACAGTCCTCGTGCCGCGGGACTTGCCCAGGGTTTCCTTTACGTGCCTTCATTCAACTCCACAATAAAGACATTAACCTGAGTGTCTCGAAGACACACTTTGACACTGAAGCTAAAGGTCATGCCACAAAGGAGGCTTTGAAATGTAGCGTCAATCTAACTTCCACTTCGACCCCTTAATAGTATGGTTTTCCCTATTTACTCAATAGAAGAAAATGAAACTACTAAACAAAAGTCTACATTGCAGCTTCTATATTCCTCGCAAGGGCAGTCCACTGTCTTCATTGTATCAAACAAATTTTATGGGTCATACTTTTCGGTTAAACCATATCCTCAAGGACTTTACGCATGTGTGTACTCACAAACACATTAGTCCCTTAATTGTTTTATCATTGAATCATCCCAAACCATGGGCGAGTGGGGCACTGGATGCACTTACGAGTATACACTAGGAAAGGCCGATGCAATCTTTGGCCATGGAAACAATGAATTGTAGACCATCTTTGAGAGTTCAATTACCTCCATTCATCATTAGAGTCCTAAAAGTCTAATCTTTTGCCGAGACTAGCTGGGAGCCAGGTGTGAGCAAGCTTTTATTGGCATTTATGATTAATATTTAGTATTTATTGCATTAAAAATATGTAGAAGTCACATGTTATCATTGAAATTTTTGAATATATGGTTTTAAAATTTCTTATTGCTGTCAATGTTAGGGCATCTCCAACATTGGTCCCCAAAGGACACCGTATCTATCCGCAAACTGGTACGAATGGAGCAATGTCTAGACACTTATACGGGAGCCAGCCATCCAACCCTATACCTCAAATGTCCGCTACACTTAATGATGACCTGCAAGTGCACATATCTATTGTAGCACTTTCGTTATAAGTGAAGTGTCGAACCCATAGGGAGCAAATAGGAAGGAATTACAAACCCCACAACTATGCTATCACTTAAGCAGTTACGTATGCACCCAAACCGTATTTTGGAAATAGTCTACTTTAGTAAGTTGTTAGGAAGATAAGTCAAAGGGATGGTGGTTACTAAACTACAAACAAGAAATAAAAACAGAAAATTAAAGAGACTAAACTACATGAAACAGTGTTTGAGTAGTAAACGTTCTCGAGGGAAGCAGTCATCACCACAAGTATGATGATGGCAACACATGATAAACATGGCTCTCTAATTGTATCAATAAGCCACTTTGTAGGAACAAAGTATGTCTACCAGGGGGGGGGGGTGAATGGGAGTTTTAAATTTTCTTTCTGAAACTTTTAAACTCACAAAACAGAACAAGGAAATGAAGGATAACAGATAACATAGAGTGAAAGTAAACTACCAAAGATATGCTAAGCACAATCATCGAGGAAAATAACATGATGGCGAACATATATGCAGGGTAATTCGAATGATATAGTGCGAAGAAACCAGTGATGACTGATGGAGATGAAGGATTTGGTAGACCAGTTCGTCCTTCTGCACAAGGACTACGTCTGGTTGGAGGGGTTGTGATTTAACATCGAAGATAAACTCTCTTCATCCTATTCTCCTCGACAATTGGTTGGTGAACCAATGCCAATTACTCGTGGTAGACAGTTGAGGTGATCTTTGAACCTTTACAGACTTCTTCTCTGAGAACCACAATCACTCTTGGTCTCTGAAGGAAATGACACCTAACCATCTAGAGAGTTTGCAACTCTCAAGAGTAATAAGTGGAACATATTGGACTTAGATTCCAGTGATGCTACACCACTATCTAATTCTTCGGCTCTAGAGTTTTTATCTTGGTGGATTTTAAACTTAAATCACTCTGGGAGGGAGTTGCTAAACAATCTTCTCATAATCAAATGGAGCAGGCGCTAGACAAAGTCGGTGCGGGGTGGCTATCTATAGCCACAACCTTCCCTGTTGGGAAATGACCATTTTGGACATGTGGTCCAACCAATGGCCAACCGACACGTTTGCAACGGTCAGATTTTTTAAGAAACGTTTAACAATACTTGAGGAACAAGTAATGCTAACTCTTCAGTCAGAATCAAATCTCTTGCAGCGAAGAAGATCACAGTCTGTTGTTGGCAAGTATTTGCTCGGAACATAAAGATATTCTCTCACAACTTTCATAGGTTTTAGTTTAGCATCAGAGAACCCAAGCTTCAAACACTATACCCCTCTTAATAGTATGGTGGTCCTACGACTCAATGAAAGAAAAGAAGAACATCGAGAGAAATACTTCATCTTTGAGTTCCTTGGCCTGCAGTGACTTTCTTCAGAACCCACCGAACAAATTGCTTTGTGTCAACAATTTTAGGGGTCACTCTTCACACCATAAGTTTCGTGAATAATGCTCGCTACTGCATAGGGCATATTCTTCGGAGTTTATAGCAAACTCCTCATGACTTCAGGTACATGTTACTCTATCTGCACTAGCAAAAACATTAGCCCCTTACTGTTATGTCAACAATCTTCAAAACATAAGAAGGAAAATTATTGCACCAACAATCTCCCCCCTTTTGAACGATTATTGACAAAATAGATTATCATCGATGAGAGAAAGATATGCGATAAAGAACATGGTGAGAGTGATAAAGTGTTACTGTTCTCTTGGATGAAACATGCTCCCCTTGAGTGTATGCATGAATAGTGATTTTAGATCTGATAATTCTGCAATAAGGATAATATGTGGAGGAAATTTCATTCATTCGAGATAATGATTTGCATCGATGAGATAAGATCCACTGATAGATGATATGTCTCCAATGTATCAATAATTTTTTATTGTTCCATGCTGTTATATTATCATTCTTGGATGTTTTACAATAATTTTATATCATTTTTTGGGACTAACCTATTGTACTAGTGCCAAGGGCCAGTTGCTGTTTTCTGCTTGTTTTTTTACATCACAGAAAATCAATATTGAACGGAGTCCAAATGCAGAGAAATTTTTGTGGAATTTTTTTGGACCAGAAGACACCAGATTGGCCAGAGAAGCACCTGGGGGGTGCCCCGAGTGGGGCACAACCCACCAGGGTGCGCTTGGACCCCCAGGCGAGCCAAAGTGGGTTGTGCCCACCTCGGTGGCCTCCCACACCGCCTCTTCGCTCTATAAATACCTCCTTGCTCTACAAATCCTAGGGGAGTCAACGGAATTTTGTTCCAGCCGCCGCAAGTTCCAGAACCAGGAGATCCAATCTAGAGGCCACTTCTGGCACTCCGCCGGAGGGGAACACGATCATGGAGGGGTTCACCGTCCTCATTGCTGCCTCTCCAATGATGCGTGAGTAGTTTACCATAGACCAACTGTAGTATCGAAAGTATGTCTAGTGTGGGGGATTAGACTACTTGACCAAATAAAACCTAGCCTTTTCCCAATTTTATGTTTTGGCAGATTTTAGCTACTTAACACAAGTCAAGCAATCTTCCTACACATGCAATTCTAGAGTTGTGGCAGCGAAAAGTAAAGCATTGCATATGAAGGTAAAGGGAGGTGTTGGAGAGTGCAAACGCAATGGAGACACATATGTTTTTGGCGTGATTCCGATAGGTGGTGCTATCGTACATCCATGTCGATGGAGACTTCAACCCACGAAGGGTAACGACTGCGCGAGTCCATGTAGGGCTCCACCCACGAAGGTTCCACGAAGAAGCAACCTTGTCTATCCCACCATGGCCATCGCCCACGAAGGACTTGCCTCACTCGGGTAGATCTTCACGAAGTAGGCAATCTCAAGTGACACCTAACCAATCTAGGAGACACCACTCTCCGAAAGGTAATAAATGGTGTGTTGATGATGAACTCCTTGTTCTTGTGCTTCAAATGATAGTCTCCCCAACACTAAAGCTCTCTCTCACAGATTTGGATATGGTGGAAAGATGATTTGAGTGGAAAGCAACTTGGGAAAGGCTAGAGATCAAGATTCTTGTGGTTGGATTGGAATATCTTGGTCTCAACACATGAGTAGGTAGTTCTCTCTCAGAAAATGAGTAGTGGAAGTGTTGGCACGTTCTAATGGCTCTCTCTCTAATGGAGATTGGGTGTGGAGGGGTATATATAACCTCCACACAATCAACCGTTACACACATTTGACCCAACTCGGTCAGACCGAAGCAGTTTGAAATGTGAACGTTAGAAATCTCGATGGGACCGACATGATCAACTCGGTGGGACCGATGTGAAAGGGCTAGGGCAAGACCTCATCTCGATGGCGCTGATTGCATGAACTCGGTGAGGCCGATTTTAGCAAATAGCATTACAGAGAAGTGGTCAAACAAACTCGGTGGGACCGATCGCTCATTTCGGTGAGACCAAAATGTTACAAAAGGATCACAGAGAGTTTACTATGCAAACTCGGTGGGACCGATCGCTCTTCTCGGTTAGACTGAAATGTTAAGAAAGGATCACATAGAGTTTACATTGCCATCTCGGTGAGACCGAGACCTATATCAGTGAATCCGAATTGTTAGGGTTTGTGGCAGTGGCTATGTCAAGTGAACTCGGTGGCGCCGGATAGACCAAATCGGTGGGGCCGAGTTTGACTTTAGGTTTAGGACATATGTGGAAATGAGAAAGTGGTTAAGGAATTTTGGAGCATATCACTTAGCATTTTGAGCAAGTAAGCCATTAAACAACACCTCATCCCCTTTTAATAGTATTGGCTTTCCTATGGACTCAATGTGATCTTGGATCACTAAAATGGAAATGTAGAGTATTGAGCTTTTGACAATCTTTTTCCTTAGTATTTTGAGGGGTCCACATCTCTAATCCATGCCATGCCAAACATTGAACTTCCTAAAATATTTATCTTTAAAGGATATTAGTTCAATGAGCTATATGTTGTTATTAATTACCAAAACCACGCGGGGATTAGTTGCACTTTCAATCTCCCCCTTTTGGGTAATTGATGACAACATATAGATCAAAGCTTCGAAAAATGTTAATAAGAGTGAAATATATCATCGCTTTGAGAAGTATGTGATAAGCAAGAGCTCCCCCTAAATTCGTTCATTATTTAAGATTTTCTTTTGAATGCAAATGCACAATCGATTAGGATCATGGGTTACTATTCCATGTCACATACATCTTCGTGGAGCGCTCAAAATGATAAGATTTAAGCAACAAGCACTCATCACCAAAACAACCAAGTGAATGATCATACACAATCAAATAGGCACACATTAAGCATAGTATGATATGATCAAGCACATGAACATAAATTATCTCACACACACATAAGCAAATTGTAGCAATAACCAAACGATCAAATGAATGAAGTAGCAAGCAAAAACGAACAAAGAGAAGAAAAACTCTCTCTCTCTATCGAAGCCTAATGATCTATAAACTTTCTCCCCCTTTGGCAACAAGTTACCAAAAAGCTCGAAAATGCATAGTGCTATACGACACTCTAAGCATGATCTCCGGGAGCTACTGAAGAAGTCTTCTGGCTGGAGGCTCCGGTGTGCGTGGACGGTGTGGAGATAAGAGCATCTGCAAACGCTTCTGACGAAGTCTGTGGAGCTCGAGGAGTTGATACTGGAGGAACAACCGTGGCAGTGGCTGTAGGTGCTGAAAGTGCAGGCCTGGGCTCGACAACTGGCATAGCTGAAGATCTTGGTCCTCTGGGGACTCTCTGGAAAGCATCAGTGCTATCTATTTCCTCTGCATCTTCCTTGAGATTCTCCACAACACTCTGTATCTCAGTGATCTTCACATCAAGATCATAGAATTTAGCTTCCACTGTCCTCTCAAGACTATCTTGATTCCGAGTCAAGTTGGCCAAACTCTTCTCAATCCTCAGAGTGGCCTCAAGAAGATGGCTAAGCTAATCTTGCTTGGTCTTGGGGATTCCATAAGCACTCGCTAACCTTGCTGCTTTTGCTTTCTCGATCTTCTCTTGGCCTTCAACTGATGTAGGATGAGATGCATCCATGGCAACTTCATTATTCTCAAAATCTAGCCTAAGAGGTAGATGCCTCTTGTCGAGTAGATATGTCCCTTTCTCTAGCCTGGAGTTGATCAACATCTGAATGTGAGGGGCATATCCACAAGAACTCTTCTGGTCTACTGCAGTTCTCTTGATTGTCTCTACAATTAGGCTCATGACCTTGAACTTCTCTGGAACATCAAACATATGGAGCAAATTTATGGAGTGACCTCGGGTCATCCTATGATCTCCTAACTTGGGCAACAAAGTGTGCCTCAATATGGTGTTGATAGTGGTAAGTCCAGACATCGGATGATATATAGAACCAAGCTTGTGTGTCTTCAAGTCTTTGTCGGGAATTGGCTTATACATATTTTCCATAGAATCATGATCCTTCCTGGGCTTGGCATACACATCTGTGTCATTTTCATCTTCCTTGGGGGCATTGATCAAACTTGCCCATTCAGCAATTGTTGATTGATATCTTGTTCCTTCAGTCATCCATACAATCCTTCCATCTAGATAGAAATGAGGAGTGGAGTAGAATTGCATAATCATCTCATCATTCCATATGGTCAATTTCTTTCCAACAAACTTGTCAACCTCATTCGGCCTGAAACTTTCATGCACACCTAGAAAGTAGTCACCATTGTCATCAATGTATTTCCAGTCAACCCACTTCATATTACAAACAATGGGCTTCTTGTCCAACAAGACTGTCTCATAGAAATCTTGTTGTTCCTTGGTGTGAAATATGTAGTCCACAACAGTCCTTCTTCTTGCAGCATATGGATCAGTCTGTCTCCAACGTCTCAGACCTGCATCCTTTCTTAGCTTCATGTTCTCTGCAACAAGGTGAGCATCATTGTGATCTCGAATATTTGGCTTGAGCTTTCTAAGCATCATAGACTCATCATCATCTGAAGATTCCTCTTCTTGATGTTGCTCTTCTTCTGGGACTTCTGGCTGTGGGGCCTTGTTCTTCTCAGCTATAGGAATATCTCTGGTGGATCTCTTGGGTGTTGAAGCCTTGGGGGCAGCTTTGGGCTTGGATGGAGCAGCCCTGGATTTGATGGCATCCCCCATCAGCTTCTGAGTCTTTGCAGCAAGTGCAACGGGCTCATCTGCATCATCATCATCATCAGTTTCATATCTCATAGATGACTTTCCAATCACTCTGGCAGTAGTCTTCCTAGATCTATTCTTTGTTCCAACAGGCTCATCATCTCTTGTTTCAAGAGTAAATACCATGGTTTCTTGTGTGGAAGTTCTGGCTTTTGACATTAGCACTCTCTTGACTGGAGCTTTCTTATGCAACTCAGGCTTGGTTGCATCAGTTGTGCCATACTCTTTGTTGACAACCTTTTTCCTTGAAGTGACTTCCTCATTAGCCACAAAATCTTCATCCTCATTGTCAGAATTCCTCTTCTTCCTTGTCTTGGTGACAGCCTTTGGCAGATTGCTTGGAGTGCTTCTGCTGCTCTCATAGTAGCTACTATTGGAGGGACTAGAGCCCTCACTGAGATCTACCTGCTCCACTGACCTGTTCTGGCTGTCACTGCCCTCAGACATCTCTGAAACTGACCCTGAAAGCTGACCCCGTGAATAGATATAGTTGAGATAGAGTGGATGAGCATCACAAAGTGCAGAGATTTTGCAAAACAATTGAGTCAAAACTTGGTTTTAGGTTTCTACAGAAAGCATTTCGGAGCTACCGATTTGTTAAACTCGGTGACACCGAAGAAACATTAGAGTCTAAACTACTGAAATCGGTCAGACCGAGACACAATTTGGTGACTCCGAGATTGCTAGGGTTTCAATGAGAATCGAACTCAGTCACACCGATTTGTAAGTTTCGGTCAGACCGAAAATCACAAGTGCAATGGCCTAAGACAAATCGGCGAGACTGATTTCTACAACTCGGTCGGTCCGAGATGAGTTCGGTGGAAATCTAACCCTAAGTTTTCGAATCAAAACTAATATGAAGGAGTTTTTGATTGGATAGAAGTATCTCAAACGTGGCAAGAATCATGGCATTGACCTAAGTGCAGGAATCAGAGGTAAAGATTGCACAAAGGGGTCGAACTCATACCCTAACTTGGCGATGAGCTCGCTACGACGACAACGGTGGCGAAGATTTCCATTGACAACGGTGGAGACCAGTGGCAGGGGGTTGCTGGCGACGAGGAGACGATCCAAAGACCTCGAGTCGGCAGAGCTGGACAGGCGCGAGCGAATGGTTTCGGAGAAATTTCCAAAATTCGACCCATGTGTATATATATCCAGACCCTGTCGGTGTGACCGAGTGGAATGACTCGGTGGCACCGCGAGGAGAATCACAAGCGGTTATTGCAACTCGGTGAGACCAAACTGTTCAAATCGGTTGCACCGAGATTGAAACCTAGATCAACTTAATGAACTCGGTATGACCGAAAGGGATGAATCAGTCAGACCAAAATGCACTAAGAGGTTTTGGAAGTTTAAGTCTATGACGAATAGGTGGCTCCAGGTGCTCCTCACCCAGAGGGTTCGAATCTGACTTGTTCAAACTTTGTGATGTAGCATGAATAGAGTTTGAGATAAGAAAAGCATAGATAGCTAGAGGGAGTTCTTAGGCATTCTTGTCTATCCATTTGGCAAAAGAAGAAAACCAAGAAATCAAAGCAACAAATGGATGTCCTCGAATGAGAAAAATATGCACTCAACATGCTCAGACAATAAGATGGCAAATGAAATATGTGGCAAAGCATGCACAAACACTCTAGCATCTAGCAACCAATTGGCGATGACTAGGTCATCCATATATGAGTATATTGACTTTGGAGTCAAATGAGAACATTTGATCATATGTCATACTCATCGTTTAAGCACAAGTGGGGTTAGCACTTTTACATAAAGCATTGTTGTGTTCACACCATTAGAGTTGCTTTAGCTCAATTCTTAGAGTACAACTCCCCCTAGATGTGATATCCCCCCTAAGAGGGATGAACAAACCTTGGGTTTTGTCGATGATGACTTCATGTAGGTGTTGAAGATGTAGATTCTCAATGTTGATGTATATCATTTGGAGCAATCCATTGGAGTGAGTTGCACTTTCAATACCTACATGGGTTAGTCCCACAAGGAACAAACAAGGGTATCCATAGACATAAAGTGAAGTACACACAAGATGATGTCCATGAAAGCATTAGGTTACCTTGTCCCTTGACTTACCAACAAGAGGGTTTGTGACTCCTTGAACAAGTGCAAGATGTGGAAGTTGATTGCACTTGTCCTTGCCAATATGAATATGAATGAAGTATGTTGGCGGAGTCACCCTCAAGAACTCTCTAATTCTCCTTCTTCGGGATCCACATCATCTTGATGGGAATCCTTGGAGTTGTAGTCGTACTTTATGAAGTAGAACTTGAAGTAGTCTTGGGAACCCACTTGACCAATGCCTTAGGAGCTTCTTCAAATGCATCAATCTCCTCTTGAAGCTTGTCATTGCCGTTTAGCTTGTGGTCTTGTGGTGGAAGATCATCTTGAGCTTGTGTCCCCTTGAAGGAAGTAGGTTCATACTTCTCTTGTCGAGGAACAAACTTTGTCTTGGGGTATTAATCTTCTTCCCACTCAACTCTATTGGCATTGAACTTTCGTTCAAAACCAACACCTTGATTCTTCCGGTGCCTTCCTTGCTTGCGTACAATTTCCTCAAATTGCTTACTCCCGGCAAAGCTCTTATAAACACCTTTCTCTATAATTCCCTTCAAAAAGCTATCTTCTTGCTCAAGTGTAACTTGGATAAGAGAATCATTAGCGGAATCAAGAGAACTACTAGAAGTAACAATATTAGATTTATCATGATTATTTTTACTACTAGAGGAAGAATCTTTCTTGTTCTTATTGCTAGATTTTACTTGTGGCATATAAGTAGACAAGAGTAAACGCTTGGCAATGTAAGAAAAACATTTCTTACGAAGATCATCATTGATTGCCTTAAGAACCGATGCTCTTGCTCTATATTGAGCTTTTCAAAGCGTAGCTTCTCATGAGTCCTCAAAAGCTCTCGATGATCTTCTAAGGTACTTTCATGAGCTAACTTAAGAGTGTTTAGTTCTTTAGTTATAGGCTCAATCTCCTTCTTAACATCATCATTCGTTTTATCTTGATTAGCATGATTAATAGCAATTTCATCATAGTTTTCATCACTAGTGCTACCAACAAGTAAAACATCATCTCCTAGCAAATCATCTTCATCACTATTGAAATCAAGATATTCGGGGTGTGATACCTTAGGACCTTTAGCCATGAAGCATCTTCCAATTCCTTCATTAGGTGAGTCAAATATATCGTAGGAGTTCGATGACACAAGAGCAATTCCGGCAACACCTTCATCTTGAGTATCTTTGGTGTCAGAGTAATAGCTTCTCTCGGAGTGGTCATGGGAGTCGGAACCGGATACCCATTCACTAACATGAGCTTGATGTCTTCGTCTTGTATAACTCCTTGATGATTTGTCCTTCCTTTCCAAATCCTTGCTTCTACGAGAGGGTCTTCGTTCATAACGATAATCTCTACTCCTTCTCTCTCTTGGTGGTGATTCATCTCTTTTACTTCTCCTTTTAGGTGAATCTTCTCTTCTCTTGTGTGGAGCCGTACACTCATTTGAGTAGTGTTCGGGTCTCCCACAATTGTAGCAATTTCGATCAAGACTAGAAGATCTTTTGTCATTGTAGGACCTTGACTTGGAACTCCTTTCTTTGCTTCTATTCTTGTAGAACTTGTTGAAGTTCTTCACCATTAAGCTCAATTATTCATTGAAGACTTATTTCTCACTTGATGATGTAGGAGCATCACATGAAGCTTTGTAAGCACCACTAGACTTGTTGTGAAGCTCTTCTTTGTCCTTGAGTGACATATCATGAGCAACAATTCTACCAATGACTTCCGTTGGCTTGAGATCTTTGTAATTGGGCATCATTTGGATCAATGTGCACACGGTATCATATTTTCCATCCAAGGCTCCTAGGATCTTCTTGATGATGAATATATCAGTCATCTCTTCACTTCCTAAGCCGGCAATCTCATTTGTGATGAGAGCAAGCCTAGAGTACATTTCAGCGACACCTTCACCATCCTTCATTTTGAACTTGTCAAGTTGACTTTGAAGCACATCCAACTTGGATTCCTTGACAGAGTCGGTACCTTTGTGCATATCAATCAAAGTATCCCAAATTTCCTTTGCATTCTCAAGACGGCCGATTTTCTTGAATTCTTCGGGACACAATCCATTGAAGAGGATATCTCAAGCTTGAGCATTATATTGCAACATCTTCAATTCTTTAGCAGTAGCTTCACGATTCGGTTCTTTCCCATCGAAGTATTGACCTTGCAAACCAATACACACAATAGCCCAAACAGCGGCGTTATGTCCAAGAATATGTATTTTAATCTTATGCTTCCAACTAGCAAAATTAGTACCATCAAAGTAAGGATCTCTACGGTGGTAACTTCCCTCGCTAGACGCCGTACTCTCCTAGGTTGTGAAACCAAGGCTATGATCACCAAAGCTATGTAAATCAAGGAAAATGGAGACCAAAGCTCTGATACCACTTGTAGGATCGAAAGTATGTCTAGAGGGGGGATTAGACTACTTGACCAAATAAAACCTAGCCTTTTCCCAATTTTAAGTTTTGGCAGATTTCAGCAACTTAACATAAGTCAAGCAATCTGCCTACACATGCAATTCTAGAGTTGTGGCAGTGGGAAGTAAAGCATTGCATATGAAGGTAAAGGGAGGGGTTGGAGAGTGCAAAAGCAATGGAGACACGGATGTTTTTGGCGTGGTTCCGATAGGTGGTGCTATCGTACATCCATGTTGATGGAGACTTCAACCCACGAAGGGTAACGGCTGGGCGAGTCCACGGAGGGCTCCACCCACGAAGGTTCCACGAAGAAGCAACCTTGTCTATCCCACCATGGCCATCACCCACGAAGGACTTGCCTCACTCAGGTAGATCTTCATGAAGTAGGCGATCTCATTTCCCTTACAAACTTTTTGGTTCAACTCTACAATCTTGTCGGAGGCTCCCAAGTGACACCTAACCAATCTAGGAGACAACACTCTCCGAAAGGTAATAAATGGTGTGTTGATGATGAACTCCTTGATCTTGTGCTTCAAATGATATTCTCCCCAACACTCAACTCTCTCTCACAGATTTGGATTTGGTGGAAAGATGATTTGAGTGGAAAGCAACTTGGGGAAGGCTAGAGAACAAGAATCTTGTGGTTGGATTGGAATATCTTGGTCTCAATACATGAGTAGGTAGTTATCTCTCAGAAAATGAGTAGTGAAAGTGTAGGCACGTTCTAATGGCTCTCTCTCTAATGGAGATGGGGGTGGAGGGGTATATATAGCCTCCACACAAAATCCAACCGTTACACACATTTGACCCAACTCGGTCAGACCGAATGGATGAACTCGGTCAGACCGAAGCAGTTCAAAATGTGAATGTTAGGAATCTCGGTGGGACCGACATGATCAATTCGGTGGGACCGATGTGCAAGGGCTAGACCTCATCTCGGTGGCGCCGATTGCATGAACTCGATGACACCGATTTCAGCAAATAGCATTACAGAGAAGTGGCCAAGAAAACTCGATGGGACCGATCGCTCATTTCGGTGAAACTGAAATGTTACAAAAGGTTTACAGAGAGTTCACCATGCAAACTCGGTGGGACCGATCGCTCTTTTTGGTTAGACCGAAATGTTAAGAAAGGATCACAAAGAGTTTACATTGCCATCTCGGTGAGACCGGGATCCATATCGGTGGAACCGAATTGTTAGGATTTGTGGCAGTGGCTATGTCAAGTGAACTCGGTGGCGCCGGATAGATCAAATCGGTGGGGCCGAGTTTGACTTTTGGTTTAGGACATATGTGGAAATGAGAAAGTGGTTGAGGGATTTTGGAGCATTTCACTAAGAATTTTTAGCAAGTAAGCCATTAAGCAACACCTCATCCACTTTTAATAGTATTTGCTTTCCTATGGACTCAATGTGATCTTGGATCACTAAAATGGAAATGTAGAGTCTTGAGATTTTGCCAATCTTTGTCCTTAGCATTTTGAGGGGTCCACATCTCTAATCCATGCCATGCCAAACATTGAACTTCCTGAAATATTTATCTTGAAAGGATATTAGAGCAATGAGCTAAATGTTGTTATTAATTACCAAAACCACCCGGGGATTAGTTGCACTTTCACCTACGGGTCCATAGGTAGTAGCTAGATGGCTTCTTCTCTCTTTGTATCTCAATACAACGGTCTCTTGGAGATCTATTTGATGTAATGACTTTTTGCGGTGTGTTTGTTGGGATACGATGAATTGTGAGTTTAGGATATTTGCCTTGATTTAATATCCAATCTTGATTATTATAGCATCATATTTATTCTCTGATATTTGGGTCTTGTTTGGCCAGATTGATCTACTTATCTTGCAATGGGAAGAGGTACTTTGTAATGGGTTCGATCTTGCGGTGTCCTTTCCCGGTGACAGAAGGGACATCAAGGCATGCATGTATCGTTGCTATTAAGGATAAAAAGGTGTCTATTCCTACATGAATAGATCTTATCTATATCATGTTCTCGTTCTTATTGCATCATTCCATTTTTCCATGAACTTAATACGCTAGATGCATGCTGGATAGCGGTCCATGTGTGGAATAATAGTAGTAGATGCAGGCAGGAGTCGGTCTACTAATCTTGGATGTGATACCTATATACATGATCATTGTCTTGGATATCGTCATAATTATTTGCTTTTCTATCAATTGCCTAACAGTAATTTGTCTACCTGTCGCATGCTATTTTCTCGAGAGAAGCCACTTGTGAAATCTACGGCCCTCAGGTCTATTATCCTATCATATACTTTCAGATCCATATTGCCTATTGCCTTTTATTTTATTTTCAGATCTATATTATCAAAAACCCAAAATACCTTGCTGCATTTTATTTGCTTTTATTTGCATCTTTCAATGTACTACAATTTTATCCTATATATCCCTATGTCACTTTTTGGCACCGCTACCCGAAAGGGATTGACAACCCCTTTAACGCGTCAGGTTGCAAGTATTTGTTATTTGTGTGCAGGTACCGTTTACGTAGTGTTGTGTGGTTCTCCTACTGGTTCGATAACCTTGGTCTCATCACCGAGGGAAATACCTTACCGTTGCTGTGCTGCATCCTCCCTTATTCCTTGGGGAAACATCGACACATCTCAAGCGACATCAAAGGAACTTTGTGCCGCCGTTGCCGGGGAGACATCACCAACATCTATCAGATTCCTAATCACAAAACTCATCTCCTTGCAATTTACATTATTTGCCATTTGTCTCTCATTTTCATCTCCCCCACTTCACAAAAAAATGTTGTTTTATTCGCCTTTTTCTCGTCAGATCTATCTTTTTTCTTGCAATCTTGTTTGCTATCTTTTCTTGTGTAGCCATGTGCCTTCTATTTGCTTGCATCTTTGCTTGCTAAGAATATATTGATATGGATCCTCATGCACTTGCAAATATTTCAAAAGACCCGATTATGTTGAACCAATCTCTAGTGAGTTGAGTGCACTTGATTATCTCTACGAAGTTTTGCTTGAGATTCATGAATCTAAAAATTGTGATGAAGTGATAAAAGAAGAAATTTATGAAGTGATTCATGATAGCTCCTTGAATGAAAAGCATGATTGCAATGGTGTTATAATAAATTCTATCAATGTCAATTATTCTAGTAATATGCAAAACCCCAAGCTTGGGGATGCTAGTTTTGATATGTCCTCTAGTTATTCCAATGATCATGATTGGGGTGATTCTTCCTATGATCTTGAAACTTTATATATGCATCATGATGAATATGTTATTGATAATTATGATTGCAATGATATTGAAAGTGGGTTTGGAAGAGTGTTAACTTTAGGTAAAAAGAGAGAGTGATCAATCTTATGAAATTTAAATGTGGGTTTGGAGTGGTCATGACTTTATTTGATGATAATTCCACTATTTTGGAAGAGTGTCAACTTTGCATGCATGTGGATCATATAGAGAAAATGTTATGTGATAGCTATAATGTTGAATTTGAGTATGATCCTTATAATAAAATAATTTATTTTATTTTTATTTTATGTTCTTGTGTGTTTACACAAATAATAGCTATGGTTTGATGTGTTTTTGTGGTTCAAATAAATGTTTGTGCCAAGCAAAGCCTTTGGGATGATTTGGTTGATAGTTGATTTGATCGCGTTGGAAATTCAGAAACTTTTGCGTCCAGAGTTAGAATTTCTGACGATTACTAGAGCGTGATAAACTCTTGAATGTTTTTGGCGGTATCAATATACAAATTTTCCACGTTATCCTATTTTTCAGAATTTTCAGAGCTACACAAGTACAGTAAAAAGCCGCATCTTTACAGACTGTTTTGTTTTTGACAGGTTCTGTTTTCGTTGTGTTATGTGCTTGTTTTGATGATTCTATGGTTTCCTTTGATGAGATTTTGCCATAGAAAAGTTAGAATATAGTAGATATAATACAATTAAAAAATAAGAATTGGTTTGTTACAGTACTTAGAGTAAAGATTGGTTTTGTTATACTAACGGATCTCACGATGTTTTGTTGAGTTTTGTGTGATTGAAGTTTTCAAGTTTTGGGTGAGATCGCAATGGATGAAGGAATAAGGAGTAGCAAAAGGCTAAGCTTGGGGATTCCCGAGGCACCCCAAGATAATATTCAAGAAGTATGAAGCAACTAAGCTTGGGGATGCCCCCGAGTGGCATCCCCTCTTTATTCTAATGACCAACGGTATTTTAGTTGAGACTATATTTTTATTCATCACATATCATGAGTTTTGCTTGGAGCGCCGTGTTTGAATCTTTGATTGTTTTTCTTTTTAATTTTTAAAAAGTATCTTTGTTGTACACACCTATTTGAGAGAGCCAAATTATTATATGCTTGCTCCTATGCTTCACTTAAATTTTTTAGAGCTATGGAATTGCTCTAGTGCTTCACTTATATCTTTTTGAGCACAGTCTGCTTTGTTATTTTTGAATAAATTCTCTCTTGCTTCACTTAGATTAATTTGAGATAAAGAAATATGATGCTCATGTTCTTCACTTATTTTTTTTGAGCTTATCAAAAGCAACATATAAAACTTGTCCCAAAGTGATAGATATCCAAGAAGGATATAATAAAAACTTTCATGAAGATCATTGGACAAAATAAACTTGATTCTTTGTAATAGTTTTGAGATATGATGATAGTGATATGTGAGCCATGTTAATGAGTAATTATTTTTTAGTAAGAATGTTGATGTTAAGGTTTGTGATTCCATATGCAAGAACGAAAGTCAATCGTCATGCAATGAAATTACATCCTACTTGTGTTGCATTATTTGGTGTTAGTTATATTTAATGTTCTGTTATGATGGTTTTCATTCCTTGGTTGGTCGCTTCTCAATATCTTGCTAGCATCCACCTTGTACTAAGTAGAAATACTACTTGTGCATCCAAATCCTAAAACCCAAGTTATGCCAAATGAGTCCACCATACATACATATATGCGGTATTTCCTAGCAGTTCTAAGTATGTGCCAACTCTAAATTTCAAAATAAATTTCTCTTTTGTGTGATCGTGCCGCTCATGCAGCGGCGAGGGGTGGCTAATATTTTTCATGCTGGATGTGTTATTCTGAAGATGAATGTTTATTCACTTGCCATTGCACGAGAGTATGGCGGTAATAGGGATTCCCAGTCCCGAAATGAAAAAGAAAATTTACTTTATGTTGTCAAATAATAAAATCCTTGGACAGTGTTGGTATGGAGGGCACCCGTGGATACGGTTAGCCATGGCTTGTGAAAGTTTGGTGGAAAAAGGAATACACTTTATTTTATGTTTGGGAACCGCCTATGATATATCTAGCATGGAAAGTGTTGGGAACTCTAAGTCGTTCTCATTGACAAGAAAAAGCATGCCACCCAAAATAATTTTATATCTCAATTTAAGATTTGAGCTCTGGCACCTCTACAAATCCCTACTTCCCTCTGCGATGGGCCTATCTTTTACTTTATGCAATTTTTTTATTTGAGTCTCCATCTTCTCTTATAAAGCACCAACTATGGAACACTATTATCACACTTGAGCATTGGATGTGTTTCATGAATGGATCAATGATTGAGCATGATGGGCTAGGGATAACTTACTTTAGTATTGATATTTTGAAAGACATGGTTGTTTGTTGATATGCAGAGTATTAAAGTCCTCATGTCAAAACTAGACATTTGCTTTGAACCATATAAAATTCCAATTGTCCATGCTATAAAGAAAAGAATATGTGATGAACATGATAGGCAACATTCCACATCAAAAATTCTGTTTTTATTATTTACCTACTCGAGGATGAGTATGAATTAAGCTTGGGGATGATGATACGTCTCCAACGTATCTATAATTTTTGATTTTTCCATGATGTTATATTATCATTCTTGGATGTTTTACAATCATTTTATATCATTTTTTGGGACTAACCTATTGGCATGGTGCCAAGTGCCAGTTGCTGTTTTCTGCTTGCTTTTTTACATCACAGAAAATCAATATCAAGCGGAGTCCAAATTCAATGAATCTTTTTGTGGATTTTTTGGACCAGAAGACACCAGATGGGTCACAAAAGCACCTGGGGGTGCCTCGAGGGGGGCACAACCCACCAGGGCGCGCCTGGGCCCCCAGGCACGCTCAGGTGGGTTGTGGCCACCTTAGTGGCCTCCCGGACCACCTCTTCGCTCTATAAATACATCCTTGCTCCAGAAAACCCTACGGGAGTCGACAAAATTTTGTTCCAGCCGCCGCAAGTTCCAGAACCACTAGATCCAATCTAGAGCCCTTTTCCGGCACTTCGCCAGAGGGGAACATGATCACGGAGGGGTTCATCATCCTCATTAGTGCCTCTCCGATGATGCGTGAGTAGTTTACCACAGACCTATGGGTCCGTAGGCAGTAGCTAGATGGCTTGTTCTCTCTTTGTATCTCAATACAACGGTCTCTCGGAGATCTGTTTGATGTAATGACTTTTTGCGGTGTGTTTGTTGGGATCCGATGAATTGTGAGTTTATGATCAGATTTGCCTTGATTTAATATCCAATCTTGATTATTATAGCCTCGTATTTCTTCTCCGATATTTGTGTTTTGTTTTGCCAACTTGATCTATTTATCTTGCAATGTGAAGAGGTGCTTTGTAATGGGTTTGATCTTGTAGTGTCCTTTCCCAGTGGCAGAAGGGGCAGCAAGGCACGCATGTATCTATTAAGGATAAAAAGATGGGGTATATTTCTACATGAATGGATCATGTCTACATCATGTCATCATTCTTATTGCATTACTCTGTTTTCCATGAACTTAATACACTAGACGCATGCTGGATAGTGGTCGATGTGTGGAGTAATAGTCGTAGATGCAGGCAGGAGTCAGTCTACTAATCTTGGACGTGATGCTTATATACATGATCATTGTCTTGTATATCGTCATAATTATTATTTTTCTTTCAATTGCCCAATAGTAATTTGTCTACCTGCCGCATGCTATTTTCTTGAGAGAAGCCACTAGTGAAATCTATGGCCCCCGGGTCTATTTTCCTATCATATACTTTCAGATCCATATTGCCAATTGACTATTCTTCTATTTTTTTTTTCAGATCTATATTATCAAAAACCCAAAAATACCTTTCTGCGTTTTATTTGTTTTTATTTGCATCTTCAATCCACTACAATTTTATCATATCCTTACGTCACTTTTTGGCACCGCTACCCGAAAGGGATTGACAACCCCTTTAACGCGTCGGGTTGCAAGTATTTGTTATTTGTGTGCACGTATCGTTTATGTAGTGTTGCATGGTTCTCCTACAGGTTCGATAACCTTGGTCTCATCACGGAGGGAAATACCTTACCATTGCTGTGCTGCATCCTCCCTTATTCCTTGGGGAAACACCGACGCATCTCAAGCGAAATCGATAGCAAATGTCCAATCATCCATAACTTTTGATAAATAAACACCTGCAAAACATATACTTCAAGAGGATATTCAGGTTATTAACATTACAAGAATTTTTTTACCTAGAGCATCTCTAGCAGACCCCGCATAACGCCGACTCGCAAAACACTTTTGTAGTTAGCGGAAAACGGCTTTGCAGGCCGGCGCGGATGGCCGCAGAGGCAGACCCCGCAAAACGGACCCGTATAAAAGGATATTCGCGGAATATGCTCTTTTATGGGTCGGATTTGCGGGGTCTGCTCCTGCGCCGCTGCCGCCGATCCACAAATATCAATATCACACCACAAAAATACAACATCCACACTAAAAATTAATTATTCAGAAAAAATATCAATACTAACACAATACAACAATCATCCACATTACAAATGATTATTGAAATCACTGAAGCAAACTAAATAATGCAATATAAAACTTATCCCGAAAACAAATAACACATGAATTAAATAAAAATGAATAGAAAAATGAGTTTGTTATTGTCCATCCCTTTGCCAATGGTTCTCAATGAGATCCTCCTGAAGCTGAAAGTGGGTGTTTGCATTTTCAATCTCCTTGTATGTCTGAGGAAAAGCTCTAATGCGGTTAGGGTCTCTATCTGGTTTGACACGTCTACCCACATTGTCGTAGAAGAACTCCAAGTTCATGCCTCTCTCTTATTCGAGAATCATATTGTGAAGGATAACACAACATGTCATGATGTTATTCAAGGTCCGCTTATCCCGAAAATGGGCAGGACCACGAACAATGGCAAACCTAGATTGCAAAACTCTGAATGCTCTTTCAATGTCTTTTAGGGCTGCCTCTTGCACCCTTGCGAATTCACATTGTTTTCTAGTTTTGGGTTCTTTGATGCTCTTGACAAATGTGCACCAAGGAGGGTATATACCATCTGCAAGATAGTACCTGATAACCCACAAGTATAGGGGATAAATTGTAGCCTTTTTCGATAAACAAGAGTGTCGAACCCAACGAGGAGCTAAAGGTAGAACAAATATTCCCTCAGTTCTAGCGACCACTGATACAACTCTACGCATGCTTGATGTTCGCTTTACCTAGAACAAGTATGAAACTACAAGTACTTTGTAGGTGTAATGGGATAGGTTTGCAAGATAATAAAGAGCACATAAATATAAACTAGGGGTTGTTTTGATAAATACACAACTAAGTTAGTTTGAGTAGAGAGGTTTTGTCACACAAGAAAATTATTTGTCTCTATGCAATCGATAACTAGACCGGTAATCATTATTGTAATTTTATATGAAGATAACATACTTTCTCTTCTTGGATCATATGCACTTATGATTGGAACTCTAGCAAACATCCGTAACTGCTGAAGGTCATTAAGGTAAAACCCAACCATAGCATTAAAGAATCAAGTCCTCTTTACTCCCATACGCAAACAACCTACTTACTCGGGTTTAAGCTTCCATCACTCTAGCAACCCACCATAAGAAAATCATGAACATATTGCAAACCCTACAGCGGGGATCCCTCACGCTTGCGCGACACGGAGAGCACCATAGGACAACACCAATAATAAAATATGCAACTCAAACCAATCATGATCATCAATCAACCCATAGGACAAAACATATCTACTCAAACATCACAGGATAGACATACATCAGTGGAAACAATATATAGCATTGAGAACCATGTTTAAGTAGAGATTACAGCTGGGAGAAGAGGTGTTGAACCGCTTCATAGAGAGGGAGAGAGTTGGTGATGACGGCGGTGAAGTTGTTGGTGTAGATCGTTGTCACGATGATGGCCCCGACGGTGTTCCGGTGCCACCGGGAGAGAGGGGAGAGACCCCCCTTCTTCTTCTTCTTATTTATTGACCTTCCCCCAAGATGGGAGAAGGGTTTCCCCTCTGGTCCTTGGCTTACATGGCATGGGAGGGGCTAGAGCCCCTCCAAGATTGGATCTCTCTCTATTTCCTTGTGTTTCTGCGCTGCCAGATTCTGGCCTTTCACCGTTTCTTATATTCCCGGAGATTTGTAACTCCGATTGGGCTGAAATTTTAACACGAGTTTTATCCGGATATTGGCTTTCTTGCGGTGAAAGATGGGCACCAACCGCCTTACGGGGTGGCCAAAAGGGTCCAGGGTGCGCCCTCCGTCCTTGTGCCCCCCTCGGGCATCGTCTCGCGTTGATTCTTTTTTACCAAAAATCACATATATTCCACAAAATTCTCCGTAAGTTTTTATCCCATGTGGACTTCGTTTGATATCGATTTTCTACGAAGCAAAAAACATGCAACAAACATGAATTGGCACTGGATCAACATGTTAGTCCCAAAAATAGTATAAAAAGTTGCCACAAGTATATGAGAGTTGTAGAATATTGGCACGAAACAATCAAAAAGTATAGATACGATGGAGACGTATCAGTACACTTTTGTGTATTCATGCCCATTGATAGTGTAGTTGCAAGCAGGAGCATCACCACTAGCAAGCCTAGCAAACAAATGAAACCGTTGCAACACATTGATATCATTGAGAGTGCCCGGCATAGCAAAAAAGCAATGCCAAATCCATAAATCCTCGGATGCTATGGCTTCTAGCACAATTGTTGCATCACGAGACTTGCCACAATACATTCCCTGCCATGCCTTCGGGCAGTTTTCTCAATTACAATGCATACAGTCAATGCTACCTAGCATGCGAGGCCAACCTCTCCTCTCATTAGATGCCATCAATTTTTTTGTGTCATCCTCGTTGGGTGCCCGAAGATATTAAGTGAAGGAAATATGCCCTAGAGGCAATAATAAAGATGTTATTTGTATTTCCTTATATCATGATAAATGTCTTTTATTCATGCTAGAATTGTATTAACCGGAAACTTAGTACATGTGTGGATACATAGACAAAACAGTATGTCCCTAGTATGCCTCTACTAGACTAGCTCATTGATCAAAGATGGTTATGTTTCCTAGCCATAGACATGAGTTGTCATTTGATCAACGGGATCACATCATTAGGAGAATGATGTGATGGACAAGACCCATCCGTTAGCATAGCACTATGATCGTTTAGTTTTACTGCTATTGCTTTCTTCATGACTTATACATGTTCCTATGACTATGAGATTATGCAACTCCCGAATACCGTAGGAACACCTTGTGTGCTATCAAACGTCACAACATAACTGGGTGATCATAAAGATGCTCTACAGGTGTCTCCGAAAGTATTCGTGGTGTTGGCATAGATCAAGATTAGGATTTGTCACTCCGAGTGTCGGAGAGGTATCTCTGGGCCCTCTCGGTAACACACATCACAATAAGCCTTGCAAGCAAAAGACTAATGAGTTAGTCACGAGATGATGTGTTACGGAACGAGTAAAGAGACTTGCCGGTAACGAGATTGAACTAGGTATGGAGATACCGACGATTGAATCCCGGGCAAGTAACATACCGATGACAAAAGGAACAACGTGCAGTTTTGACCGATAAAAGATCTTCGTAGAATATGTAGGAGCCAATATGAACATCCAGGTTCCGCTATTGGTTATTGACCGGAGATGAGTCTCGGTCATGTCTACATAGTTCTCGAACCCGTAGGGTCCGCACGCTTAACGTTTGATGACGATCGGTATTATGAGTTTATGAGTTTTGATGTACCGAAGGTAGTTCGGAGTCCCGGATGAGATCACGGACATGACGAGGAGTCTCGGAATGTCCGAGACATAAAGATTGATATATTGGACGACTATATTCGGACACCGGAAGTGTTCCAAAAAAGTTTCGGATTTAACTGGATTGCCGGAGGGGGTTACCGGAACCCCCTACGAGGGGGGATGGTCCATAGTGGGCCTTGAGGAAAGGAGAGAGGCAGCCCATAGAGGCTGGCCGGCGCCCCACCTAGGGATCCTAGTTGGACTAGGATTGGGGGGGCGCCACCTCTCCCTCTTTTCCTTTCCCTCTCTTCCTTCTTGGTGGACTCCTACTAGGAATAGGATTGCAATCCTATTCCTAGTAGGATTGCCCTAGCCGCACCATAGGAGGCCGGCCGGCCCTCCCCTCTTGCTCCTTTATATACGGGGGCAGGGGGCACCCAAAGACACACAAGTTGAATTGTTCCAGCCGTGTGCGGTGCCCCCCTCCACAGAAACACACCTCGGTCATACCGTTGCAGTGCTTAAGCGAAGCCCTGCGCCGGTAAGTACATCATATCCGTCACCACGCCGTCGTGCTGACGAAACTCTCCCGTGAAGCTCAACTGGATCAAGAGCTCGTGGGACGTCATCAAGCTGAACGTGTGCTGAACGCGGAGGTGCCGTACGTTCGGTGCTTGATCGGTTGAATCGCGAAGAAGTTCGACTACATCAACCGCGTCACTTGACGCTTCCGCTTCCGGTCTACGAGGGTACGTAGACACACTCTTCCCTCTCATTGCTATGCATCTGGTAGATAGATCTTGCGTGATCGTAGGAAAATTTTAAAATACTACGTTCCCCAACAGTGGCATCATGAGCCAGGTCTATGCGTAGATGATATGCACGAGTAGAACACAATGAGTTGTGGGCGATACTAGTCATACTGCTTACCAGCATGTCATATTTTGCTTCGGCGGTATTGTGAGATGAAGCGGCCCGGACCGACATTACGCGTACGCTTACGCGAGACTGGTTTCACCGTTAGGAGCACTCGTTGCTTAAAGGTGACTGGCGGGTGTCTATCTCTCTCACTTTAGCTGAAACAAGTGTGGCTACGCCCGGTCCTTGTGAAGGTTAAAACAAAACATACTTGACGAAACATCGTTCTGGTTTTGTATGCGTAGGTAAGAATGGTTCTTGCTAAGCCCGTAGCAGCCACGTAAAACTTGCAACAACAAAGTAGAGGACGTCTAACTTGTTTTTGCACGGCATGTTGTGATGTGATATGGTCAAGACATGATGAGTTATACAGTTTTGTATGAGATGATCATGTTTTGTAATGTTATCGACAACTGGCAGGAGCCATATGGTTGTCGCTTTATTGTATGAAATGCAATCGCCATGTAATTGCTTTACTTTATCACTAAGCGGTAGCGATAATCGTAGAAGCAATAGTTGGCGAGACGACAACGATGCTACGATGGAGATCAAGGTGTCGCGCCGGTGACGAAGGTGATCATGACGGTGCTTTGGAGATGGAGATCAAAAGCACAAGATGATGATGGCCATATCATGTCACATATTTTGATTGCATGTGATGTTTATCTTATTATGCTTCTTATTTTGCTTAGAACGACGGTAGCATTATAAGATGATCCCTTACTAAATTTCAAGGTATAAGTGTTCTCCCTGAGTATGCACCGTTGCAAAAGTTCGTCGTGCTGAGACACCACGTGATGATCGGGTGTGATAAGCTCTACGTTCAAATACAACGGGTGTAAGCCAGTTTTGCACACGCAGAATACTCGGGTTAAACTTGACGAGCCTAGCATATGCAGATATGGCCTCGGAACACTGGAGACCGAAAGGTCGAGCGTGAATCATATAGTAGATATGATCAACATAAGATGTTCACCATTGAAACTACTCCATCTCACGTGATGATCATACATGGTTTAGTAGATTTGGATCACGTGATCATTTAGATGACCGGAGGGATGTCTATCTAAGTGGGAGTTCTTTAATTAATATGATTAAATTGAACTTTAACTTATCATGAACTTAGTCCTGATAGTTTTTGCATATCTATGTTGTTGTAGATCAATGGCCCGTGCTACCGTTCCTTTGAATTTTAATGCATTCCTAGAGAAAGCTAAGTTGAAAGATGATGGTAGCAATTACACGGACTGGGTCCGTAACTTGAGGATTATCCTCATTGCTGCACAGAAGAATTATGTCCTTGAAGCACCGCTAGGTGACAAGGCCCCTCCCGCTAATGTAGACGCTTTGAACGTCTGGCAATCGCGGTCTGATGACTACACGATAGTTTAGTGTGCCATGCTTTACGGCTTAGAACCGGGACTTCAACGACGTTTTGAACGTCATGGACCATATGAGATGTTCCAGGAGTTGAAGTTAATATTTCAAGCAAATGCCCGGATTGAGAAATATGAGATTTCCAATAAGTTCTACAGCTGCAAGATGGAGGAGAATAGTTCTATCAGTGAACACTTGCTCAGAATGTCTGGGTACTACAATCATATGACTCAACTTGGTTGCAAAGTTGACGAGGATAGTGTTATTGATAGAGTTCTTCAATCACTGCCACCAAGCTATAAAGGCTTCGTGATGAACTATAATATGCAAGGGATGCAAAAGACAATTCCCGAGCTCTTCGCTATGCTTAAAGCTGCGGAGGTAGAAATCAAAAAGGAGCATCAAGTGTTGATGTTTAACAAGACCACTAGTTTCAAGAAAAAGGGCAAGGGAAAGAAGGGGAACTTCAAGAAGAATAGCAAGACAATTGCTACTCCCATGAAGAAACCCAAGTCTGGAGCCAAGCCTGAAACTGAGTGCTTCTACTGCAAGGGGACTGGACACTGGAAGCGGAACTGCCCCAAGTATTTGGCGGATAAGAAGGATGGCAAGGTGAACAAAGGTATATGTGATATACATGTTATTGATGTGTACCTTACTAATGCTCGTAGTAGTACCTGGGTATTTGATACCGGTTCGGTTGCTAATATTTGTAACTCGAAACAGGGACTACGGATTAAACGAAGATTGGCTAAGGACGAGGTGACGATGCGCGTGGGAAATGGTTCCAAAGTCGATGTGATCGCCGTCGGCACGCTACCTCTACATCTACCTTCGGGATTAGTTTTAGACCTAAATAATTGTTATTTGGTGCCAGCGTTGAGCATGAACATTATATCTGGATCTTGTTTATTGCGAGACGGTTATTCATTTAAATCAGAGAATAATGGTTGTTCTATTTTTATGAATAATATCTTTTATGGTCATGCACCCTTGAAAAGTGGTCTATTCTTATTGGATCTCGATTGTAGTGATACATATATTCATAATATTGAAACCAAAAGATGCAAGGTTAATAATGATAGTGCAACTTATTTGTGGCACTGCCGTTTAGGTCATATTGGTGTAAAACGCATGAAGAAACTCCATAGTGATGGACTTTTGGAATCACTTGATTATGAATCACTTGGTGCTTGCGAACCATGCCTCATGGGCAAGATGACTAAAACTCCGTTCTCCGAAACTATGGAGCGAGTAACAGATTTGTTGGAAATCATACATACTGATGTATGTGGGCCAATGAGTGTTGAAGCTCGCGGCGGGTATCGTTATTTTCTGACCTTCACTGATGATTTGAGCAAATATGGGTATATCTACTTAATGAAGCACAAGTCTGAAACATTTGAAAAGTTCAAAGAATTTCAGAGTGAAGTAGAGAATCATCGTAACAAGAAAATAAAGTTTCTACTATCTGATCGTGGAGGAGAATATTTGAGTTACGAGTTTGGTCTTCATTTGAAACAATGTGGAATAGTTTCACAACTCACGCCACCCGGAACACCACAACGTAATGGTGTGTCCGAACGTCGTAACAGTACTTTATTGGATATGGTGCAATCTATGATGTCTCTTACCGATTTACCACTATCGTTTTGGGGTTATGCTTTAGAGACAGCTGCATTCACGTTAAATAGGGCACCATCTAAATCCGTTGATACGACACCTTATGAACTATGGTTTGGCAAGAAACCAAAGTTGTCGTTTCTTAAAGTTTGGGGCTGCGATGCTTATGTGAAAAAGCTTCAACCTGATAAGCTCGAACCCAAGTCGGAGAAATGTGTCTTCATAGGATACCCAAAGGAGACTGTTGGGTACACCTTCTATCACCGATCTGAAGGCAAGATATTCGTTGCTAAGACTGGATCCTTTCTAGAGAAGGAGTTTCTCTCGAAAGAAGTGAGTGGGAGGAAAGTAGAACTTGATGAGGTAATTGTACCTTCTCCCGGATTGGAAAGTAGTACATCACAGAAAATTGTTCCAGTGATTCCTACACCAATCAGTGAGGAAGTTAATGATGATGATCATGAAACTTCGGATCAAGTTTCTGCTGAACGTCGTAGATCAACCAGAGTACGTTCCGCACCAGAGTGGTACGGCAACCCAGTTCTGGAAATCATGTTACTAGACCATGATGAACCTGCGAACAATGAGGAAGCGATGATGAGCCGAGATTCCGCAAAATGGCTCGAGGCCATGAAATCTGAGATGGGATCCATGTATGAGAACAAAGTGTGGACTTTGGTTGACTTGCCCGATGATCGGCAGGCCATCGAAAATAAATGGATCTTCATGAGGAAGACCGACACAGATGGTAATATTACTGTTTACAAAGCTCGACTTGTTGCGAAAGGGTTTCGACAAGTTCAAGGAGTTGACTACGATGAGACTTTCTCACCTGTAGCGATGCTTAAGTCTGTCCGAATCATGTTAGCAATTGCCGCATTTTATGATTATGAAATCTGGCAAATGGATTTTAAAACTGCATTCCTGAATGGATATCTCAAAGAAGAGTTGTATATGATGCAACCAGAAGGTTTTGTCGATCCGAAAGGTGCTAACAAAGTGTGCAAGCTCCAGCGATCCATCTATGGACTGGTGCAAGCATCTCGGAGTTGGAATATACGCTTTGATGAGGTGATCAAAGCTTATGGTTTTATACAGACTTTTGGAGAAGCCTGTATTTACAAGAAAGTGAGTGGGAGCTCTGTAGCATTTCTAATATTATATGTGGATGACATATTGTTGATTGGAAATGATATAGAATATCTGGATAGCATAAAAGGATACTTGAATAAGAGTTTTTCAATGAAAGACCTCGGTGAAGCTGCTTATATATTAGGCATCAAGATCTATAGAGATAGATCAAGACGCTTAATTGGACTTTCACAAAGCACATACCTTGATAAGATTTTGAAGAAGTTCAAAATGGATCAGTCAAAGAAAGGGTTCTTACCTGTATTACAAGGTATGAAGTTGAGTAAGACTCAATGCCCGACCACTGCAGAAGATAGAGAGAAAATGAAAGTCATTCCCTATGCCTCAGCCATAGGATCTATCATGTATGCAATGCTGTGTACCAGACCTGATGTGTGCCTTGCTATAAGTCTAGCAGGGAGGTACCAAAGTAATCCAGGAGTGGATCACTGGACAGCGGTCAAGAACATCCTGAAGTACCTGAAAAGGACAAAGGATATGTTTCTCGTGTATGGAGGTGACAAAGAGCTCGTCGTAAACGGTTACGTCGATTCTAGCTTTGACACTAATCCGGATGACTCTAAGTCACAAACCGGATATGTATTTTTATTGAACGGTGGAGCTGTCAGTTGGTGCAGTTCCAAGCAGAGCGTCGTGGCGGGATCTACGTGTGAAGCGGAATACATAGCTGCTTCGGAAGCAGCAAATGAAGGAGTCTGGATGAAGGAGTTCATATCCGATCTAGGTGTAATACCTAGTGCATCGGGTCCAATGAAAATCTTTTGTGACAACACTGGAGCAATAGCCTTGGCGAAGGAATCCAGGTTTCACAAGAGAACAAAGCACATCAAAAGACGCTTCAATTCCATCCGCGATCTAGTCAAGGAGGGAGACATAGAGATTTGCAAAATACATACGGATCTGAATGTTGCAGACCCATTGACTAAGCCTCTTCCACGGGCAAAACATGATCAGCACCAGGACTCCATGGGTGTGAGGATCATCACTTTGTAATCTAGATTATTGACCCTAGTTCAAGTGGGAGACTGAAGGAAATATGCCCTAGAGGCAATAATAAAGATGTTATTTGTATTTCCTTATATCATGATAAATGTATTTTATTCATGCTAGAATTGTATTAACCGGAAACTTAGTACATGTGTGGATACATAGACAAAACAGTATGTCCCTAGTATGCCTCTACTAGACTAGCTCATTGATCAAAGATGGTTATGTTTCCTAGCCATAGACATGAGTTGTCATTTGATCAACGGGATCACATCATTAGGAGAATGATGTGATGGACAAGACCCATCCGTTAGCATAGCACTATGATCGTTTAGTTTTACTGCTATTGCTTTCTTCATGACTTATACATGTTCCTATGACTATGAGATTATGCAACTCCCGAATACCATAGGAACACCTTGTGTGCTATCAAACATCACAACGTAACTGGGTGATCATAAATATGCTCTACAGGTGTCTCCGAAAGTATTCGTGGTGTTGGCATAGATCAAGATTAGGATTTGTCACTCCGAGTGTCGGAGAGGTATCTCTGGGCCCTCTCGGTAACACACATCACAATAAGCCTTGCAAGCAAAAGACTAATGAGTTAGTCACGAGATGATGTGTTACGGAACGAGTAAAGAGACTTGCCGGTAACGAGATTGAACTAGGTATGGAGATACCGACGATCGAATCTCGGGCAAGTAACATACCGATGACAAAAGGAACAACGTATGTTGTTATGCGGTTTTGACCGATAAAAGATATTCGTAGAATATGTAGGAGCCAATATGAACATCCAGGTTCCGCTATTGGTTATTGACCGGAGATGAGTCTCGGTCATGTCTACATAGTTCTCGAACCCGTAGGGTCCGCACGCTTAACGTTTGATGACGATCGGTATTATGAGTTTATGAGTTTTGATGTACCGAAGGTAGTTCGGAGTCCCGGATGAGATCACGGACATGACGAGGAGTCTCGGAATGTCCGAGACATAAAGATTGATATATTGGACGACTATATTCGGACACCGGAAGTGTTCCGGAAAAGTTTCGGATTTAACTGGATTGCTGGAGGGGGTTACCGGAACCCCCTACGAGGGGGGATGGTCCATAGTGGGCCTTGAGGAAAGGAGAGAGGCAGCCCATAGAGGCTGGCCGGCGCCCCACCTAGGGATCCTAGTTGGACTAGGATTGGGGGGGCGCCACCTCTCCCTCTTTTCCTTTCCCTCTCTTCCTTCTTGGTGGACTCCTACTAGGAACAGGATTGCAATCCTATTCCTAGTAGGATTGCCCTAGCCGCACCATAGGACGCCGGCCGGCCCTCCCCTCTTGCTCCTTTATATACGGGGGCAGGGGGGCACCCAAAGACACACAAGTTGAATTGTTCCAGCCGTGTGCGGTGCCCCCCTCCACAGAAACACACCTCGGTCATACTGTTGCAGTGCTTAAGCGAAGCCCTACGCCGGTAAGTACATCATATCCGTCACCACGCCGTCGTGCTGACGAAATTCTCCCGTGAAGCTCAACTGGATCAAGAGCTCGTGGGACGTCATCAAGCTGAATGTGTGCTGAACGCGGAGGTGCCGTACGTTCGGTGCTTGATCGGTTGAATCGCGAAGAAGTTCGACTACATCAACCGCGTCACTTGACGCTTCCGCTTCCGGTCTACGAGGGTACGTAGACACACTCTTCCCTCTCGTTGCTATGCATCTGGTAGATAGATCTTGCGTGATCGTAGGAAAATTTTAAAATACTACGTTCCCCAACATTCAGGACCAAAGACACGGATGATAACTTTGGCAAACCTACGCACTGACTCAATTGTGGTACCTTCACCAATGCGAAGATACTCATCGGCATAGTCAGCCGGACCGCCATATGTAATCACCCGCATAGCTGCTGAGATTTTTTGATATGCACTAAATCCCTTCAAGCCCGCGGTATTTCTTCTTTGAGTGAAATATTGAAAATTTGGCTCGCAAGTTTGAACAATTTTCACAAAGAGAGATCGGCGCATTCGGTACCTTCTCCGGATGAGGTGCGGTGGATGTGTTGGATTCTCCGCGAAGTAGTCTTGCATAAACATCTCGTTCCCGAGATGGCGATTTCGAGGAATGCAAAGATGCCCAATGGTCGATCCTCACCGCCTCTTTCGGTTCTCATCTTCGTGCTCCTTCACGGCAAGGGCCATCACCAACGTCAGCTGTCGATAGTTTGCAAGCAACATCTCAACATCCGAGTCGTCCGAATCGTCAAGCAAAAACTTCTTGAAAAAAAATCGCATGACGCGTCAAACAACTATGCATAGCGCTTGGCACAAAGCACAAGCAAACACTCATCGGCAGCTCATGGGGCGGGTGATCCCGGGTGGCGACTAGGGGTGGCTCGAGGGCAGTCGATCCCCAGCGGCGACGGCGACCAAGGGTAGCTCGTCTCGTCGGATCCCGGTGGGCTGGTGCAGCGTTTCAGTGGTGGAGGGTGGGAGACGCCCCCACGCCGCGATTTCGCCTATAAATTTGGCCGCAATCACCGGTGGCGGACGGGCGAAACGAATGGCAGGCGAGCGGCGGAAGGAGGTGGGGAAAGGGCGCGGGCTGAAATGTCCCTCCCGCCAACCGCTTTCCTGCGATACGGGGCACCGTAGGGGTGAGGCAGAAACTTGCGTATTCGTGAGTTGGGGCCGAGATTTTGCCGCGCCCATCAAAAACTTTTATGGGCCAGCCGCGTTTGCGGGGTCTGTTCGGGCAGGATTTTCTGTGCCAACCCGCATTTTGGCAGTTATTTTGCGGGTCGGGGCTTTTTACGGGGTCTGTTATAGATGCTCTAACAGTTTTACAACATGATACAGATAAGCAGAACATCAATGGTTGCAAACTCGTGAGCAAACCAGTTCAAAAGAACACCAAAAAACAAATCTATCAAACTTGATGAAATTCTTCCCCTTTTTGTCTACAAGTGGCAAAAATGTGACAAATAACATGAGGCAGAAATCAAAGCAAAGCAAACAATCAATCTGAGGCATCGACAGTAGAGTTGTCTGAAGAAAATGTGTCTTCCAAAGTAACTGGAATTCCTTCATCATCAGTAGCAACAGGATTTTTTCGGGCATGGTGACTAGTTGCTGGGTAGATGTACTTGGCGCACTAGGATCAACCTTCGGAGGAGTAGTGGATATAAGATTGGCTTCAGTTGGTTTGACTGTAGGAGAGGTGGCTTCAGATTCCTCAAGCACTCAAGTAGGCAAAGGCGGAGTGCTGCACCTGGAGATCATCCATACTGAAGCCTTGAACTATGTAATCATATATCTCATTGAGGTTCACATGGAGCAGTTGTTTTTCAATGAAGAACTTGCGAACCAACTTCCAGAGGCATTTCTTAGTTTCATCGGTGATCAGATGAATGAGCATGGTGCGGTTGTTGAGGAGATTGATCTCATGTGCAAGGTGTTCTTTTTCATGCCGATCACCATCAATGTGTTACAGAATCAGCTATTGCGTACGCATGCCGATCTCCTTCTGAGGTGGTGGCTGAGAGGTTGACATTCGCACACGTTGAGGAATTCGTGGACCATCAAAAGCTTGATGATAATCTTCGGGAGATGATGATGGTTTTCCAGAGGAAAATTCTTCCATTACTTTCATCGTGTCACACACCGGTGTAATGAAGCATTTGTGATTAGCCTAGGCAAGATACACAGTTTTCATAGCATAGTCAATCACTTTCTAAATCCACAGGGCAAAGAATTTCACAATGAGTGGAAACTGAGCATCATCTTTCAGAATGCGGATAAACATATGTTCAACATCAAAGGCATATCACCGGGAGAACGAAGGATATTAGGAATGCATCTATAGACATTCATGCTAGCTAGTGGGCATATGGTATATGTGAGCAAATGGTATAGCGTCTGATTCTCAAAGGTTAAGTGCTCAGGTAGTGGAGGACGAGAATAATCTTAGGTCTTCTCTTTGTCCATAGTGCACTTGAAATCTTCACTGGAGATGATAACATCAATATAGTGCATCCGAATTTCATTGGTGCCATGCTCAAATGAGGGAAATGGAAGTGCGAGGTAAAATATGTAGAGGTGCACTTGATTTTTTTCCTCCAGTCATCCATTCAAAATCCACTTGGAGCTATTAGTCTCATCACCATAGATGTACACTGTGGCATAGAACTGAAGAACAATCTCTCTATTACAGGGATGTTCGAATTCAAACACCTTGGCGAGGCAGAAGGAGCATTATTTTGCTTCAGAAGCAATTAGAACTGACTCTTTCTCATGTGGTGGAGCTGGATTTTGCTCGGCCTCAGATCGTGGGGATTGTTGTTGTTCAACCAATAGTGGTTCTGAGGGAATTGATACTTTGGGAGGAAGTGGAGCAGATGCTTTCGAACGAACAAGTTCACCTTCCTTGGGAGCAGACTTGGTGGGAGTGACAGGACGATCAGCAGAAGCCCCATGCACTATTTAAGTTGGTGTCGGTGTGAAAACCAGTAGACCTCGGGGTAGGGGGTCCCGAGCTGTGGATCTCATACATATGGTAACAAGAACAGAGAGACAATATTTTACCGAGGTTTGGGCCCTCTTGAAGGAGGTAAAGCCCTATGTCCTGCTCTTGTTTTTATTGATGAAGATGTATCAAGTAGAGAGTTGATCTACCTCAAGATTGTAAGATGTGTCTAACTCTAGGGCTAGGTGAATGATATTGCATTGATGTCCCCTCCATGGGCTAAACCCTATGGCTTATATACATGCCAGGTAGGGTATCTAGGGTTACAAGGTCGGAATCTGGGCACAAGAAGGAGGAGTAATCTTGGAGTATATGATAAGTATTTTGTGGATGTAGTCATGATCACGCCTCTTGTGTACAGCCTCCGGAGTCCGTCTTGAGTATGAATGAGGGCCCACCAACCCAGTCCCGGGAACATGTGCCGACTAGGTTAGCACCCCCTAATCCAGGACACCTTCAGTTGTCCTTGGTGAGAGTTGAGCTTTGTATTCCTGACCAGGTTCATGAGTGTTATCTTTCGTAGGAGGAGCAGGACCAGGTTGAACCTCTTCATGAGTAGTGATTACTGGCTTGCTGGAAGTTTTATTTTGTTGCTTCCTCTTTTCTTGAGCTTCAACATTGATGTGACCTTTGAGGAGGTCATTGTAGCCATTCACTTTAGCTTGATGCTCATCACAAATCTTACGGGCGATTATATCTAGGTCAGAGTGGAAACCCAATCCCCGATGCCAAAGCATACTCATGGTACGATTAACATCCTTGTAGGAATTCTCGAGCTCACGGATGACAAACTTTGATGAGGTAGTTTTCATTCAATTATCCAAATCAGTTATCTCAGCAGACAAAGTATTGATTTCAGCAACGACTTGTGCATATCATTCACAAGGGATCCTGCTTGAGCAATGAGTTCAGCAGGAATTGGGAGTGATGCCACTTCTCTATCAAATGGATTTTCCACAAACTTGTCAAGTTGTTCCATAATAAATCTTTCATTGAAATAGTGAGGAACCTCTGTGGTTGCCTGAACATGAGCAGGTTGTGGTGCAACATGCTCAGTTGGAGGCTTAGAAGGCAGAGGCTGAGTCAAAGTGGGAGCAAACTTGGCAGATTTTCCTTTCAGAGCTTTATCACCATGCTGTAGTGGAGCATTTTGATCGGGCGTGGGAGCCTTGATCTTATTCAGAGTAGGCTTGGTAATCCTTTTGCCTGGTTTGTCAGACTTGACTGGAGCATCAACAACCAAATCCTTCAGACCAGTACCATTGGGATGAGGAGTGGTGTTGGCATGTTGTTGTAGTGTGACAGTTGTATGAGGAGTTTTTATCGAAACACAAATCTTCTCCGAAGGAGCCTGAGGAACAACTGGAGCACAAAGATATGGCATCACTGTGGAGGTGGTAATGTTAACTTGGTCACTAAGAGCAGCAACTTCTTCCTTAGTGATAGGAGGGTCATCGGCAACCGAGGGATCCCTCATGCCATACTCATCAATGAGGATGTCGCGTCCCATCCAAACACTTTTGTAGAATTGTGTGATATGCAAAAGAAGAAGGATGTGGACAATGATATTGTGAAGTTCAAATTATTTCCGTTCCCTTTGTGTGATCGTGCTAAAATTTGCTTTTCATCTTTGCCTCGAAATAGTATTGATTCTTGGGACAAATGCAAAGATGCTTTTATCACGATGTATTTTCCTCCCACAAAAATTATTTATCTTAGAAATCAAATCATGAATTTTAAGAAACTTGAGCATGAACATGTTGCTCTTGGGAAAGAATGGAGTTGATGATAAGAAATTTCCCAACTCATGGTTTGAAATTTTGGATGATCATACAGAATTTTTATGCGGGATTGAATTTTGTTTCTCGAAATCTTTTGGATTCCACCCTGGGTGGTACTTTTATGGAGATTACTTTGGGTGAGCTACTAAATTACTTGGTAATATCATGGCTAATTATTCGCAATGGCATACCGAAAGACCTCCTACTGGTAAAAGAGTTAATGTTGTAGAAATTAATACTTTGAGTGATAAAGTTGATGCTCTTATGAAGTTGGTTGCTAGTAAAAATGCTCCTATTGATCCTAATGATGTGCCTTTGTCTACTTTGATTGAGCAAAATAATGACCCCATAGATGTGAATTTTGTCTCACGAAACAACTTTAATAATAATTATTATAGAGGTTATTTTAATCCTATGCCATTTCCTGGAAATTCCTCTAATAGTTATGGAAATTCCTATAATAATAATAATAATAGTAATAATAATAATAATAATAATAATAATAATAATAATAATAATAATAATAATAATAATAATAATAATAGGATGTCTTCTGATTTTGAGAATTATATCAAAGAATTTATTGATGCACAATTTTTTTTCAACACTACGATAGAAGAAAAGTTGAATAAGATTGATGATATGGCTAGAAGCACTGATAGAATTACGCATGATGTAGAAAATCTCAAGATCAATTTTTTTCCGCCCAAGGTTAACATCAATGAATCAATCAACGCTTTATATGTTTCTATAGATGAAAGTAAGAAAATAACCGCTATGCTTAGAGCTAAAAGTGAATTTTTAGAAAAATTGTTTCCCGATTGCTTTCACAACAATGATGAAGAGATTAAAATGATTGGTGTTTCTCCTATTGATTCCTTGTTTATTAAAATTAAATTGATGATGGGGGAACTAAAGAAGAGTCAACTTTAGCTAGAAGGCGTTCCCATGATTTGGAGGGTGAAAATATTGTTGAAAAAAGTGGGTTTGAAGAGGTAAAAACAAGAAGGGAGAGAGGCGAGCATGGAAGCGGATGCAAGAGAGATGTCCCGCCTCTCGACGAAAGCCGGCGTTATGTCCTGCCGCATCGCCATAGCAGCACAAAGGTCCTGCTGCGCCGCCGAGGCAGCACAGTGGTCCCTTCGCGTTGTTGAAGCAGTGGATTGGTCTGGCCGCGCCGCAGTTGGTGCAGAGAGGTCCTCCCACGCTGTGGTGACCTGGGAAGATTATTCGCGGGTGATACGTCTCCAACGTATCTATATTTTTTTATTGTTCCATTCGATTATATTATCAACTTTCGATGTTTTATATGCATTTACATGATATTTTATATTATTTTCGAGACTAACTTATTAACCTAGAGCCCAGTGTCAGTTTCTATTTTTTCCTTGTTTTTGAGTTTCACAAAATAGGAATATCAAACGGAGTCCAAACAGAATAAAACTTTTGCGATTATTTTTCTTGGACTAGAAGACATCCAGAGGACTTGGATTAGGGGCCAGGGAAGCCACGGGGTGGCCACAAGCCGTAGGGGGTCCATGGGCTTGTTGCCCCCCCCCCCCCCCGC
>LR738709.1:515430977-515607953 GCA_902687465.1 Secale cereale
GCCCCCCCCCCCCCGTGACCCCCCTGCATCGCCTATTTGCCCTTTATATTCTCAAATATCCCAGAAACCCTAGAGGCATCGACGTAATACTTTTCCACCACCTCAGGTCTCTGTACCAGTGAGATCCCATCTTGGGGCCTTTTCCCGTACTCCGCCGGAGGGGGATTCAATCAGAGAGGGCATCTACATCAACCTTGTTGCCCCTCCGATGATGTGTCAGTAGTTTACCACAGACCTATGTGTCCATAGCTAGTAGCTAGATGGCTCTTCTCTCTCTTTAATCTTCAATACAATGTTCTCCTCGATGTTCTTGGAGATCTATTCGATGTAATCTTCTTTTGTGGGGTGTTTGTCGAGATCTGATGAATTGTGGATTTATGATCAGATTATCTACTAATATTATTTGTGTCTTCTCTGAACTCTTTTATGTATGATTAAGATAGCTTTGTATTTCTCTTCGATCTATCGATTTGGTTTGGCCAACTAGATTGGTTTTTCTTGCAATGGTAGAGGTGCTTTGTGATGGGTTCAATCTTGGGGTGTCCTCACCCGGTGACATAGTAGGGGTAGTGAGGCACGTATTGTGTTGTTGCCATTAAGGATAAAAAGATGGGGTTTATATCATATTGAATGAGTTTATCTCTCTACGTCATGTCATATTACTTAAGGCGTTACTCTGTTTTTAACTCAATACTCTAGATGCATGTTGGATAGCGGTCGATGAGTGGAGTAATAGTAGTAGATGCAGGTAGGAGTCGGTTTACTTGTCACGGATGTGATGCATATATTCATGATTGCCTTGGATATCATCATAACTTTGCGCTTTTCTATCAATTGCTCGACAATAATTTGTGTACCCACCGTATGCTTTCTTAGAGAGAGAAGCTTCTAGTGAAACCTAAGGCCCCCGGGTCTATTTCCTTCATAGATTTCAGATCTATAAAAGCAAAAAACCCAAAAAATCTTGCTGCAATTATTTTGTGTTTACGTTATTTAGTTTTTTTATTTTAGTTTTAAATCTATTTCTATCAAATCTCACTCTTGTTCGTGACCGTGAAGGGATTGACAACCCCTTTTTCGCGTTGTGTGGAAGTGTTTGTTAGTTTGTGCATGTGCGTAGATTGGAGACTTGCTTGTGCCCCCTACTGGATTGATACCTTGGTTCTCAACGGAGGAAAATACTTATCTCTACTTTGTTGCATCACCCTTTCCTCTTCAAGGGAAAAATCAACGCAAGCTCAAGAAGTAGCATGAAGTATTTCAGGCGCCATTGCCGGGGAGGTTCTACATCAAGCCTACCAGGTACTTGCCATAAACTATCATCTCTTGCACCTACATTATTTGCCATTTCCTCTCGTTTTCAGCTTCCCCACTTCTAAAACGTTTTCAGAAAACACAAAAATATTTGTCTTTTTATTTGCCTTCTTTCCGTTTGCCTTTATGTCTTACTTGGTTTGTTTGCTCATTTGCTTGCCATAAAGGTGTATTTATTGGAAATCATAAGAACAAGTTTATGGATCCTCATGCACTTGCTAATATTTTTAAAAGGTCCAATTATGATGAACCAATTGCTAGTGAGTTGAGTGCACTAGATTATCTTTATGAAGTTTTGCTTGAAATTCGTGAATCGGAAAATTGTGGTGAAGTGATAATTTATAAAGTGATTCATGATAGCTCCTTAAATAAAAAACATGATTGCAATGATGTTATCATAAATTCCATGGATGATAATTGTGCTAATGATATGCAAAACCCCAAGCTTGGGGATGCTAATTTTGCTATGTCTACTACTTGTTGCAATGATCATGATTGGCGTGATTCTTCTTATGATCTTGAAAATTTATTCAAGCCCCATGATGAATAGGAGATTGATAATAATGTTTGAAATACTATTGAAAGTGTGTTTGGAAGAGTGTCAACTTTAGATCCCACATATTTGGAGAATGATCAATCTTATGAATTTTTTGATAAAAAAAGGTTTGGAAAGGTCATGACTTTAGTTGATGATAATCCCACTATTTTGGAAGAGTGTCAACTTTGCATGCATGTGGATCATGTAGAGAATATGTTTTGTGATAGCTATATTCTTGAGTTTGAATATGATCCCAAATGTAATTATTATGAGAGAGGAAAATATGGTTGTAGAAATCTTCATGTTACCAAATCACCTCTCTTCGTGTTGAGATTGGCAATGTTTTATTCTTCTTCCTTGCATATGCTTGTTTTAAGAATTTGTTTGTTCATAAAGTGCCTATGCATAGGAAGCATGTTAGAATTAGATGTGTTTCTCACATGTTTTATAATGATCTCTTTGAGCTTCAATTATTGTCTTTCATGTGAGCATTATTGAAATCTCAATGCCTAGCTAAAATGCTTTAAAGAAAAGCGCTTCTTGGGAGACAACCCGATATTTTTATTTCCTGTTTTTGAATAAATTTATCATCTAGCCTCTTGTTAGATGTGTTTTCATGTTTTAGTTTAGTGTTTATGCCAAGTAAGACCTTTGGGATGATTTAGAAGATAGTAGATTGGTTTTGCTGAAAAACAGAAACTTTGCGTCGAGTGCCAGAATTCCTTCTGATTACTGGAACATGAAAAAGCTCTGATTTATTTACACGTTTCTAACCTACAAATTGCCCATGTTGTTCTAATTTTTAAGATTTTTGTAGAGACAGAGGTTTCACTTTAATTCACATCTTTACAGACTATTCTATTTTTGACAGATTCTTTTTTCATCGTGTTGTTTGCTTATTTTGATACATCTATGGCTAGTATCGCGGGGTATGAACCATGGAAAGTTGGAATACATTAGATATAACACAAATATAAAATAATAATGAGTTCACAACAGTACCTACAAGTAAGGATTGGATTTGTTTTACTAACTGATCTCACGAGTTTTCTGTTGAGTTTTGTGTGTTGAAGTTTTCAAGTTTTGGGTAAAGATTTGATGGACTACGGAATAAGGAGTGACAAGAGCCTAAGCTTGGGGATGCCCAAGGCACCAAAAGTTAATATTCAAGGAGAACCAAACATCTAATCTTGGGGATGCTCCGGATGGCATCCCCTCTTTTGTCTTCAATCCATCGGTAAATTTACTTGAGGCTATATTTTTATTCACCAGATGATATGTGTTTTGCTTGGAGCATCTTGTATGATTTGAGTCTTTGCTTTTTTACTTTTCCACAATCATCCTTGCTATACACAGCTTTTGAGAGGGACACACATTAACCGTGAATTATTAGAATACTCTATGTACTTCACTTATATCTTTTGAGCTAGGGTAGTTGCTCTATGCTTCACTTATATCTTTTTGAGCATGGCGGTGATGTTATTTTGAAGAAATTGATGAACTCCTATGCTGCACTTATATTATTTTTAGAGTCTCTAAACAGCATGGTAATTTGCTTAGGTTGTGAATTTAGTCCTAATATGATAGGCATCCAAAGGGGATATAATAAAAACTTTTGTATAAAGAGCATTGAATACTATGAGAAGTTTGATTCCTCACAATTGTTGTGAGATATTAAGATGGTGATATTAGAGTCATGATACTATGTAATTGTGGATTGGTAGAAATACTTGTGTTAAAGTTTGTGAATCACGTAGCATGCACGTATGGTGAACCGTTATGTGATGAAGTCGGAGCATGGTTTATTCTTTGATTGTCATCCTTTGCGTGGAGGTCGGGAGCGCGCGATGGTTAACTCCTACCAACCTCTCCCCTAGGAGCATGCGTGTAGTACTTTGTTTTGATAACTAATAATTTTTTGCAATAAGTATGTGAGTTGTTTATGACTAATGTTGAGTCAATGGATTATACGCACTCTCACCCTTCCATCATTGTTAGCCTCTCTAGTACCGCGCAACTTTCGCCGGTGCATTATACCCACCATTTACCCTTCCTCAAAACAGCGGCCATACCTACCTATAATAGCATTTCCATAGCCATTCCGACATATATTTCCATGCAACTTCCACCGTTCATCATTTTCCTTGAGTTGTAATTTTTGTGTTGTAAGTAAATAAAAGTGTGATGATCATCATTAGAGCATTGTCCCATGCGAGGAAAGGATGATGGAAGCTATGATTCCCACACAAGTTGGGATGAGTCTCCGGACTTTATAAAAAAGAGAGGCCAAAGAAGCCCAAATAAATAAAAGAGGCCAGCCCACCAAAAAAAGAGAAAAGGAAAAATGAGAGAAAAGAGAGAGGGACAATGTTACTATCCTTTTTCCACACTTGTGCTTCGAAATAGCACCATTTTCTTCATGATAGACTCTCCTATTTTGTCACTTACATATACTAGTGGGATTTTTTCATTATTGAACTTGGCTTGTATATTCCAATGATGGGCTTCCTCAAATTTCCCTAGGTCTTCATGAGCAAGCAAATTGGATGCACACCCACTCAGTTTCCTTTTGAGCTTTCATACAATTATAGCTTTAGTGCATCCGTTACATGGCAATCCTTATTCACTTGCATTGATATCAATTGATGGGCATCTGCATAGTCCATTAATTTGCCTAGTTGATGTGAGACTTTGTCCCTTCTTTTGTCTACTACCACCTTCTATTCCACCTATACTGCTATGTCCATGGCTCACGCTCATATATTGCGTGAAAGTTGAAAAAGTTTAAGAATAGTAAAGTATGAAACAATTTCTTGACTAATACAAGGGTTGTGCATGATGAAATACTTTGTGTGATGAAAATGGAGCATAGCCAGACTATATGATTTTGTAGGGATAACTTTCTTTTGCCATGTTATTTTGAGAAGACATGATTGCTTCATTAGTATGCTTGAAGTATTATTGTTTTATGTCAATATAAAACTTTGTTTTGAATCTTATGGACCTGAATGTTCATGCCACAATAAGTAAGATTGCATTGATAATTAATTTAGGTAGCATTGCACATCCAGAATTCTGTTTTTATCATTTACGTACTCGAGGACGAATAGGAATTAAGCTTGGGGATGATTGATGCGTCTCCAACGTATCTATAATCTTTGATTGTTCCATGCTATTAAATTATCAACTTTGGATGTTTTATATGCATTAATATGATATTTATATTATTTTTGGGACTAACTTATTAACCTGAAGCCCAGTGCCAGTTTCTGTTTTTTTCCTTGTTTTGAGTTTCACAGAAAAGGAAATATCAAACGGGGTCCAAACGGAATAAAACTTTCGCGATGATTTTTCTTGGACCAGAAGGCATCGAGAGGACTTGGAGTAGGGGCCAGTGAAGCCACAGGGTGGCCACAAGCCATAGGGGCGCGCCCTAGGGGGGCGCCCCTAGGCTTGTGGGCCCCCCGTGACCCTCATGCACTGCATCTTTGCCCTATATATTCTCAAATATTCCAGAAACCCAAGAGGCATCCATGGAAATATTTTTTCACCGCCGCAGGTCTCTGTTCCCATGAGATCCCATCTTGGGGCCTTTTCCGGTACTCCTCCGGAGGGGGATTCGATCACAGAGGGCATCTACATCAACCATGCTACCCATCCGATGATGTGCGAGTAGTTTACCACAGACCTACGGTTCCATAACTAGTAGCTAGATGGCTTATTCTCTCTATTTGATCTTCAATACAATGTTCTCCTCAATGTTCTTGGAGATCTATTACATGTAATCTTCTTTTGCGGTGTGTTTGTCGAGAGCCGATGAATTATGGATTTATGATCAGATTATGTACGAATATTATTTGGGTCTTTTCTGAACTCTTTTATGCATGATTAAGATAGCTTTGTATTTCCCTTCGATCTATCGATTTGGTTTGGCCAACTAGATTGGTTTTTCTTGCAATGGGAGAGGTGCTTTGTGCTACCTCTTGAGCTTGCGTTGATTTTTCCCTAGAAGAGGAAAGGGTTATGCAGCAAAGTAGAGAAAGTATTTCCCTCAGTTTTGAGAACCAAGGTATCAATCCAGTAGGAGACTACACAAAAATCGCCAAATACCTGCACAAACAATCAAACAACTTGCACCCAATGCAAAAAGGGGTTTTCAATCCCTTCATGGTTATTTTCAAAAGTGAGATATGATATAGATAGATAACTTGTAAAGTAAATATTTTTGGGTTTTTTTGGTTTATAGATTGAAAAGGAAAAGATTGAAAAATAGTAGTTCTAAAACTTATAAGATGTAAAATAGACCCGGGGGCCATAGGTTTCACTAGAGGCTTCTCTCATGATAGCAAATATTACGATGGGTGAACAAATTACTGCCAAGCAATTGATAGAGAAGGGCAAAGTTATGACGATATCTAAGGCAATGGTCATGAATATAGGCATCACGTTCGTGTTAAGTAGACCGACTCCTTCCTGCGTCTACTACTATTACTCCACACATTGACCGAAACGATTCTGCATCTAGAGTATTAAGTTCATAAGAATAGAGTAACACATTAAGTAAGATGACATGATGTAGCGGAATTAAATCAATCAATATGATGAAAACCCCATCTTGTCGTTTACTTGTCACGGATGTGATGCATATATTCATGATCATTCCCTTAGATATCATCATAAATTTATGCTTTTCTATCAATTGCTCGACAGTAATTTGTTTACCAACCATATTCTTTCTTCGAGAGAGAACCCTCTAGTGAAATATATGTCCCCTGGGTCTATTTTCCTTCATATATTTTCAGATCTATAAAACCAAAAAAACCAAAAAATATCTTTCTGCAATGATTTTGTGTTTACTTTCTTCAGTTTTTTACTTTAGTTTTAAAACTATATCTATCAGATCTCACTCTTGTTCGTGACCGTGAAGGGATTGAAAACGCCTTTTTCGCGTTGTGTGCAAGGGTTTGTTAGTTTGTGCAGGTGCATAGATTGGAGACTTGCTTGTGCCTCCTACTGGATTGATACATTGGTTCTCAACTGAGGGAAATACTTATCTCTACTTTGCTGCATCACCCTTTCCTCTTCAAGGGAAAAATCAACGCAAGCTCAAGAAGTAGCAGCGGGCGGGCGAGGACTCTCACAAGCGCATGCATGCGATGCTAGATACGCTGGTGGATCAGATCTCCGGATGGGCGAGGTTGGAGGAGGAGATGAATGTCATGTTTGATAGTGCTACCAGCGTCATCCGAGGACTTAGGGATGAGAATGCCATGCTCCGCACTGAGCACGACCTATTGAAGGTGAAGATCGCGGGAAGGGCGGAGCAGGAGGTGGATAACACTTCCTTGTTGAATAAGACGGGCGTCATCGTCAAGAAACTTGCAGACGAGAAGGCCATGCTCTGCATCGAGTGCGAAAGGCTGGTGGAGGAATCTGTGGCTGCTGGCCAGCAACGTATCGAGGACATGAAAGAGATCATCGCTGCTCGCCGCGAGAACTAGTTCGCGTCTTTCTTATTCTAATTTTTTTGGCGGGGGTGTCTTCTGTCGACGTTCTGGGAACCAGGGTACCCAGACTTGCCTACCTGTGGCCCAACGCTTGGACTCACAACAGCCCAACAAGGCCCAGTTCAAGACTGCTCTAGAAGAACCCTCGCGAGGGGCCCCTTCCCTCGCGAGAAGAGCCTCGCCAAGACCTCCTAGGGAGCGGCTCCGCAAGCCGCCACCCGAGGGGCGGAGATTCCTCTGCAAGCGGCCCCTCATGAGAGCGCGATGATGTGATCCATGACGATCGACGCCGGGCGGGCGCCGGCGCACATAGAGGGATCAGTTTTCTCTTTGGTGCAAAGCAGACAAGGATGGATGCGGGTTCCCAAGGAATCTCACAAAGGCTTCCATTCCGGTGCAACAAGACCAAGACTGCGGGCTCAGCACGGTAGATGTCATCGCCTAGACCACCCCTGCGTCATGATCAGAGACTTTGCACGCGAAGACCACCTTTCGTCAAGATAAGGTGTACCTCCTGTCCCCCTTTGAAATTGTCCATTGTGGAATCCCTTCCCGCCCAAATGATGCGGGAAGAGGAACAAATGATGCGGGAAGAGGACAGAGGCCACTATAACTAGGGACTAGCATTCATCGTAGAGGGGGTCGATCCTTCGAGTCCGCCTTCCTCATACAAGCCCTCCCGAGGTCGTTCTCCCACTATAGCAAGTTCATATTCCGTCCCTTCCGAGGCCAATCCACCACAACACAGGCGTAGGGTTTTGCACCGCAAGGTGGCCCGAACCTTGGTAAACTTCCGTGTTCATCTCCTTCCCCTCTCATGTGAAGCTAGCTAGGGTAGGTTGCGGGACAATGGATTGGGGCCGGTGAGGTCGAGATCTTTGCACACGCCCATGTCTTCAAACTTCATTTGGTCTGCGGAGCCCTGAATCCAACATTTGACGCACCAGGTAGGGGCGTGTTGAAGGTCCGCCTCTCCTCCAACTCCGCCTCCCCTCCAACTTCGCCTCTCCTCCAACTCCGCTATGTTCTAGCTTCATCTTCCTCATGGCGGGTGCTGCCCTGCGAGCATGGCTGCCCGAAGCTTACGGGGACTCCGCGGGCTGCCCGACCTTTAATCCAGACCTGCGCCGAGGAAGGTGGCCGACTAAATTCAGGCTGGTGGTACCCCCGCGGTATGACGGCGATGTAGGCCTAGAGGTTTTCCTCCGGTCTTACGAGCAGGCCATCCAAGCGACGGGCGGCGATGACAAGGCCACAACAAACTGATTCCCTTTGGCCCGGACAGAGGTCCCTCGGTCTTGGCGCCACGGCCTTCCGAATGCCTCGATCTTCTCTTGGGAGGAGCTCCGCAACCAATTCATTGTGTGCTTCGCGGCCCCAGGACTGCACACATCATGTCCATCCTCAGCGGGTCATAGACGCCCGTGTCAAACCGCCACGCCAAGCAGTTTCTCCACCAAGCAGGCTCCGCCAGGCCAGAGCGGGAGGCTCCACAGGTCCAAGCGGGGCTAGGGACCGACATCGTCTTCCACTCTGAAGACCACCCCAAGAGCGCGGCAGCCACCGGCGTGCTCCCCATGCTCTGTACGCCGACCATCAGCAATGTCACGGTCACCAAGACCCTCATCGACGGTGGCGCCGGCCTCAACCTTCTTTATGTGGCGACTTTTGACATGCTCCATATGTCATGCGACCAGCTCGCACCCACCAAGCCATTCGTGCGGGTGACCGGGGGTTCCGCGGCCCCCCTCGGGCAGGTGCGCCTCCTGGTGACTTTTGGCACCCATGGCAATTACCGAACCGAGCTTGTCAACTTCGATGTGGCACAAATCAGCCTGCCGTACAACGACATTTTTGGGTTCCCTGCCCTTGCTAAGTTCATGGCAGCGACCCATCCTGGCTACAACATCATCAAGATGTCGAGCAGCAGCGGCATCATCATGGTGGCTGGAGATACGAAGGAGGCGGTCCAAGCCCTCAAGCATGTATTCAAGGCTGCCGCGGCCTCACGCCCCAGCCCAACAGGCACTCCGGTGGCTGCGTCAGCAAAGAAGAAACAACTGTTCACTCAAGACCGGGCCGAGACGAAGCAAGTGACTGTCGACGAAGGGGGCTCGGGCCTCACCTTCACCATTGGCACCGGCCTCCCTCCAGAGAAAGAGGAGGCACCGGTCAGCTTCCTTCAGACCAACAAGGATGTGTTCGCATGGGAAGCGTCTGACCTAGTGGGCGTCCCTAGAGAAGTAATATAGCACCACCTAGCGGTATGACCCAATGCACGCCTAGTGAAGCAGAAGGCATGACGCCAAGCACATGATAATCATGCATTCATCATCCAAGAGGTGTGCAAGTTGCAAGAAGCGGGGGTCATCCTTGAAGTGCGGTACCTCGAGTGGTTGGCCCACCCCGTTGTTGTCCCCAAGAAGGGCGGGAGGAAGCGCATGTGCGTCGACTTCACGAGCCTCCACAAGGCTTGTCCTCAGGACCCCTTCCCGCTCCCGCACATTGACCAGATCGTAGACTCCACCATCGAATGTGATCTGCTATGCTTCTTGGACGCCTTCTCCAGATATCACCAGATCAATGGGAATAGAAGACATTGAGGAAACGGCCTTCATCTCTCCATGCGGGGTATATTGTTACACCTGCATGTCGTTCGGGCTGCACAATGCTGGCATGACCTTCCAGCGGCTGATGCACATCACGCTAGGGCCGCAACTAGGAAGGAATGCCAAAGCCTATGTCGACGACATCATGGTCAAGACACAAGAAGCAAAGACACTGATCGAAGACCTAGAGGCGACATTCGCCGACCTGCACCGAATTGATTTGAAGCTCAACCCAGAGAAGTGCGTCTTCGGGGTCCCATCTGGCAAGCTATTGGTTTTCCTCGTGTCACACTGAGGAATCGAGGCCAACCCTGAGAGGATCAAGGCAATCGAGATGATGCGCCTGCCTCAAACTCTCAAAGAAATGCAGAAATTGGCGGGCTGTGTAACCGCACTGGGATGTTTCATCTCCAAGCTAGGCAAGAGCGCTCTCCCTTTCTACGAGCTCATGAAGAGGAAGGCCCCTTTTCAGTGGACTCCGTAGGCGGAGGCCGCTTTCCAAGGCCTCAAGAAATACCTCACTAGCCCGCCCATCATGGAGGCACCTCGCCTCAGCGAGCCGCTGGTACTTTACTTGGCGGCCACCCCCACACTCCGCCAGTGCGATGCTCATGGCTGTTTGAGAGTGGTGCGCCAATGCGAAGATGGACCCGGGAAGCCTTCAGGAGGCAGAGGAGCCTCGGTAGGATGCGACGTGGCTGCCCCTTCGTGACAACGATCCTGAGCCCCATGCCACTTCACCAGCTGAAGGGGCTCCCGAGCTCTGCGGTGGGGTTAACGTCGCCAACACCCCGCCACTCGTCAAACACTCGGTGTAGTTTGTCAGCACCATGCTACGGGACGCACGTGCATGCTACCCAATGGAGCAGAAGCTTCTGGTCGTGCTCCTCATCACATCAAGAAAGCTGCACCACTACTTCCAAGGTCACCCCATCAAGGTCGTCTCTGCATTCCCTCTAGAGCAGATACTGCACAGCCCCAACGCAGCTAGGAGAGTCGCGGAGTGGAACATCGAGTTGCAAGCCTTCCAACTAGAGTTCAGCACCATTAGAGTCATCAAGGGCGCTGCCCTTGCCGACTTGGTGGCCAAATGGACGGATGCCCCGGACTGGGGGCTGTGCCAGAATCAGTCCCTCGCGCCTGGCGACGAAACTCCTGAGGGGTGGGTCATGCACTTCGATGCAGCCTTCGCGTGGCAGGGCGCGTGTCGGATTCAGGGCTCCACAAAACCCTACTAGGTCCGAACTCTGGAGTGCATGCGAAGATCTCCACCTTGCCTATTTATCTACTCACCGTCTCACCAACTAACACGATGAACTGGAAAGTAAAAGAGACACGAGGCAGTTTATCCTGGTTCAGGCCACCTAGCGGTGAGTGGCCCTACTCCAGCAGTGTGGTGGATTAGCCTCGAGATGGGCTGTGGATGAACTAGTACAATGGGTGAACGACCTCCGGAGGAGAGGTGTTCTTGCTAGGTGGTGGAAGAGAGGCTCAGAATGATCCGTCCCCTTGTTGGGTGGTGGCTATCCTACTTATATAGTGGCCTTGGTCCTCTTCCCTAAAATGTTTGGCGGGAAGGGATTGCACAACGGCCAATTTTGAAGGGGGACAATGAGTACATCTTATCCTGACAAAAGGTGGTCTTCGCCTGCAAAGCATCTGATCCTGATGCCATGGTTGGCTCGATGATGACCTCCGTCCTACCGTCCTGGCGGTCTTGGTCTTGTTGCACTGGAATGGAAACCTTTGGCAGATTCCTCGGGACTCTGTGTCTGAGCCCGCTTCCTTAGCACCAAAGAGGAAACTGATGTACTGCGCCCGCTGGCGCCTACCTGGCATTGGTCGTCATGGCTTGCATCATGCAAACCTTGCGAGGTGGGGGGTTGCATAGAGTTCTCCACTCCTTGGGAGCCAGCCAGCCGAGGCTGCCCCTTCCGGAGGTCTTGGTGTCGTCCGCCCTGCGAGGCTTGGTCCCTCACGAGGGTCTTGAAGTGACGATGCTGAAGATGGGCCGTACCAGGCCTGAAAAGGTGCCACATTATGGGCCCCAGGCAGGCAAGTCTGGGCACCCTGGTTCCCAGAATGCCGATAGTAGCCCCCAAGCCCAAGGTGCGCTCGGACTTGGCTTCGAGGCGAAGCCAAAGGGAAAGGGCGAAGCGCCATGGGCCCCAACCGCCTGCGGGACCGGTCGACGCGTGGCGTCTGGATTGGGCGTGGGCGTCTACACTCCCCACGCTGCCTCGGCAACCATTCGCCTTGACTAGAAGGGGCCAGCATCCACTTCTGGTCCTTCCTTGTTTTCCCTTCGTCTTGCTCCAGATCCCCTTTCTTCCTTGCCGCGAGCGCTCCCAGATCTGCCAAATCTTTCCCCCAAGTCCAGTGCCGATGGCTTCGGAAGCGACTAAGCCTTCTGCTTCTTCTCTGCGCCCGGTTCTTGCCTCCGACTCGGCCCTTAGCATCTCCATTACCAAGGAGATGGACCTCACCACCGTGCTCCCTCTCCCGGCGTCCAGCCATAACGAGGGGGGGGGGATACGGTGGTCCGACTCGGTTCTACCCCACCGGAATCCTTGGGTAAAACCTTCTACCCTCTCTTTCTGCACAATCTCTTCGTGGGGCTTGTCCCCCTTTCTCCCGCTTCTTCTTTGCCATCCTCAAGCATTACCAAATCTGCGCCCTTCATCTCCATCCAAGCTTCACCTTCCTTTTGTCCATTTTCACCTTTTACTGCGAGGCATTTGTCGGGGTGCTACCCTTCGTCGCGCTATTCTGCCACTTCTTCTAACTCTGGCTTAACACCAACCGACGTAAGTGGGTCTTCGTGGACGCCAAGTGTTCCCGCGCTTGGTTGGAGCTGCCTGGTGTGCTGCCAGAGGAGCTGGCGCGATGGAGTCATGAGAAGCTCACCGACCCCCGGGCGGCGCAGCTACTGGAGGTGATGATGAAGGAGCTAACGACGGGGGTGCTGACGGGGCCCCTGCTCGTCAAGGAATTCATGAAGCAGCGGGTGGTCCTCTTTAGGCGCGCTCGTGCCCCTTGTGGACACTTCAGGGCGAGGGCGACGTGCTCCGGCTGCACCCGTGGGCCCTGACCAGCGAGGAACTGGGCAAGGTCCTGCGCGTCGTGCTTGAGAAGGACCCTGGGAACTTGCCCGAGGGGCACATCCCGTTATACCATTGAGAGGACAAGGATGATATAGTCGCATCCGCACCTGGATTTGACAAGCGGGGGCTCGTGCCACTGACGGGCCCCCCAGCCTCTTCTCTTGTGGTATCGGTGCCTTCTGACGAGGATTCCGACGAGGAGGGGAAGGACGACTCGGAGGAGACTCTTGAGGAGGTGGTGGAGATCTCGCCTCCACTGTAGAGCGAGCTCCTTCGCGGCTTCATTGATGATGATGGCGCCGCTGAGTTCTTGGTGAAGGCGTCGCCACTCCTCGCAGGGGTGACCACCAGGTCTGGAGCCTCTCCCTTGAAGGGGCTGGGTCAGGGTGCTCTGAAGAAGGGCGAGGCGGCCTCGCTCCTCCAGGGCGGTGCCCCTGGTGTGTCGTCGGCCGTTGGTGATCCCGGTTCTGCTGCGTCGCGTCCGTCTGCCTTGAAGAGCTTGGCGATTCTGTTGTCTGGGAAACCTAGGCCCGCCTTGTTGCTGTCCAAGAAGAAGAGGAATTACATCGCTGTCAAGCAGTAATCATCTCATCCTACCTTTGTTTTTACTCTGGGCGCTGTGCTCATCATGTCCTCCCCTTACAAGCCGCCTTCATCGAAGAAGGGGAGGGGGAGGACCAGCTTCCTGAAGCTGCGCCTGTTGCTACCACCGCGACCCTGACCCCGGAGGTAGGGTCCGACTCGCGACGACCCATCCTTGTGACCGCCTCCCGAGACCCTGGAGCCCCAACTCAGGAGGCGACCACAAGCGTGGCCAAGCTGACTCCGGGGGCCGCGGCTTCTGGTGGCCCTGCCGAGGGCGTGGGAGCTCTGGTGCCCCCTACTATCCGTGCTCCAGCGGCTCCGCCAACCCAGGTGCCTTCTCCTTTAGCTGCCTCCTCTAGCACGTCCTGGACCAATTCCAGCTTGACCTTCGCAACGCCAACCGCCGCCTGGTGATGGGGCGCCTGGGGCTAATCTGAGGGTGGCTCCGAGCCGACGCGTCCCTCAAGATGGCCTGGAGTGAGGCCGAGGCCACGACCAAAGACGGCCAGAAGGTAGCGGGCTTGGCCACTACCGAGCACGATGTAGCGCAGGCCGGTGAGAAGGCCGCTGAAGAGCGATGCCGCAAGGCGGAGGCCGAGCTCAAGGCCCTCACCGATAAGCCTGACGAAGACATCCGTCGTCTTGTGGAGCGGGAGAAGGAGTTTAATGCCAGCCTGGTGGAGCTTGACAACCGCGACGCCGAGCTTAAGAAGATCGCCCAAGAACATGCCACAAAACGCAGCCACCTGGAGAAGGTGGGGGAGGAGCTGGAGGTGACCTAGAGATCCCTTGCCGAGGCTGAAAAGGCGACCGTCATGAGGCGCGATGCCTTTGTCTCCCTTGAAGAGAAGTTACGTGGCTCCTTGCGATCCCTATATGGGACGGGATACAAGGCACCGCTGGCGACGCAGGAAGAAGGCCCCACCAGACTGCTCCCCAAGCTTGCCAAGGAGCTCGAAGGTATTGCCATAGGGTTGGCCCCTTTGGTGGAGGCGGAGGACAGTTCTCTCTCCACCTCGGTCGCGAAGCGCATCTACCATCACCTTTATGTTCGCGACCCGAACTTCGACTTCGGCGCCCTGCTTGAGCCCGCAGCTCCCGAGCTTGAAGGTCCCGCCACCGCAGTCGTGAAGGGGCAGGTGGAGGCTTTGCTGCATCAGTTCCGCCCAACTGAGCCTTCCAATGCCGCGAAAGGAGCAACCGAGGAAGGTGATGGCAACGTTGCTGATGACGAGCTTCCCTAGGAGGACGCTGGCGGCATCCAAGGGTGAAGGAGAGGATGATGGTGTTGCCGCCTCCCGTTTTATTCCTGCAACATTTGGTGTGCCTCGTAGAGGCGTCAGAACTTTGCTTTGAACTTTTTGGGAAAGAAGCGATATGCTATGTAATAATTTGCTTTGGATTTTGCTATTTTTGTTTGCCTTTGGTGTTCTGCGTCGGCGGGGCCCAACCTCGCGCATACCTCGACCGCCATTGGGGCGTCCGGATTATCAGGACGAGACCAAGGGGCGATGGGCTACGTGGCTAGTTAGGCCCCTGGGTCGCGATGCTGAGGGGTCCCCCTTAACGTACGAACATGCTTAGTATTTTTGTGAGCTAGAGCCTGACGAGGGTGGTCTCTGCGTCGGTAGGGCCCGACCCCGCGCATTCCTCAACCGCTGTTGGGGCGACCGGATCACTAGGACAGGACCAAGGGGTGAGGTGCTACGAGGCCAGTGAGGCCCCTGAGTCGCGATGCTCAGGGGTCCCCCTTGATGTGCGAGTCACCCTTGTGAGTTCCATACCTTCTTCCCGTCAACCTTTGCCTGGGAGGGGCATGCAAGGACCAGGTACAAGGACCTGGTGAGGTGGTTTGCGCTAGGTCTGACCGACCTGGGCGCAGCCCCCGTGTCCAGCCCCCTGCATGCTCATCTCAGGAAGAGGCTGATCGTTTGACCGAGAGGCCATCCTGGAGTTAGTGCGACCCGAAGGTGCCCCCAATTGTATATCCCCACGCGGAGCATAGGGCTAGCACTTGGCGTGGGCATAACAGCGCCTCGACTATGTCGTCCGCCAGCGCGGAGCATGGGGCTTCCACTGGCCTCGTGGGTGGAGGTCCCTCCGAGGGAGCACTCCGGGCGTGTACAACCCAGCTGGAGGAGGTATATATGGGCACCCGTGAGCTAGCATGGGACCCACGAGGCCCTACCTCAAGGCGGGTTGCGCCTTGTCTTCAGGGGCTTCTGTGTGACAGTTGTAACCTGCGCCGGAATGAACTTCCGGAAGCCATCGCATGGGAGCATCAATTGCCAAGGACCTCGTGAGGTGACGTGAGCGGGGCGAGCCCGCCAGACAGAGCTCGGCCACTTGGATTTGTCAATCACTTGGATTTGTCAATGCTGCAGGGACGGACCCGAGCACATGCGTCGTGCTTAAGCTTCTTCATGTAACAACGCCAGGAGGAGCCCCCGGCGCACGGTTCTCGCGGAGGCGTCCCAAGCCGCAAAAAAGGGGAAACCGGTTTGCGCGCCCTGTCGTGGAATTAACACGGCGGATGTCCGGTTTAGAGGACTTAGGTGTGGAGCCATCGCGTAGGTTAGCTTGAAGAGGTTAAAAGCACACAAAGGACACAGAGGGTTTATACTAGTTCGGCCCCTTCGATGAAGGTAAAAGCCTACGTCTAGTTTGGTTTGGTATTGCTTGGGCGTCGATGAACAGGGAGCAGATTGCTTGCCTGTCTCTCGACGGATTGTTGTCTGCCTTGAACCGTCATTGGGCCGTTCCTTTATATAGGAGGCAACGCCCGGTCCGGTTTACAGAGTCCCGAGGCCGGCTCATAATTGTGTCCGCCTCGGTCTCTACTCTTTCTTCCTTGTATCTCAAGTTACATGATAGGACGGTTTACAAACCATAAACATTATACATGGGCCCTAAGCTTTCATGGGTCGTAACCTCTACTAGCTTAAAACAACACGGCTATATTATCGTAATCCGGATCTCCCTAGCCGGTTTATACCTGCTAGTAATATCCCTGACATTAGGCCCCAGAATGATTTGAACTTGTTCATGTCAGTCTTCTAAACCTTGCATAAACTTCTTCTTTGTATCTTCTCTGTTTTATAAACCGGCTATGACGTCATCTCTGGAAATCATTTTATTCGGTCGTGACATCACCTCCGCATTTATCGCTCACAGCTGTTTGTTACCTTCGTTTAAAGGCTATCCCGAAAATCGAGGCGACAGTAGAATCTTTATCCAATCTGACCTCCTCAAATCCCGCGCTTGCCGTTTCACCTGTCCAGCCCTTATAAATACCGCTGAGTCTTTACTCTTCTCCTTCCTCCGCTCTTCTTCTTCCTCCGTCGCCTGAAGCTCCGCTGCTGCCTTCGAGCTCGTCGCCGTCGTCATCCAGGCCACTGCATCACCCTGAAACGCGACCAGATTACTCCGCCGCCGTTCCTTTCCTTCTCAGGTATTATTTTTCTCTTGCTGCAGATCTGTGATCTAGGGTTCCTCCATTGCTTCCGCCATTAGACCTCGAAGCTCTTGCTATTCATCTAATGCGCCATGTTTGCAGTAGATTCCAACTCTGGATTAGTTTCAAACTCGCTCCTGCTTCGTAGTTTTAAACTTATATTAAGTTCGCTCTTAGATTCATTGCTCTGTAGAAAACCTTCGCAGTTCCTCCTGTGATAGACTTGTGTAAATTTCGTATTTTTCTTATTGCTCAGATCTATTTGACTTTAGCCTCTTGTAGAAACCTGTTTCTTCGTCTTGATAGATCTGCAAGTTACTCGCCGGTTTAACCAGTCATATATTGCTCCTGCAACGCATCCACTATGAACCCGACGGTTTAGCTTTTTCCTTTTTTGTTATCATAAACCGGTAGCAGCTCGTCTCCCATCTGCTCCCGGGTTGTCAATGCCATTAGTCCCTTGTCTAAACCGTCGATGTAATTTGATAACACAACCCGGTTTATGCTTCAGTGCTTGAATAATCCGTATTTTGCACTTTACTTTTTCAACGCTTTCCTTCTGCTAATATGTCTGCCAAGCAGTTCGTTTCTTGCAACTGGGTCCGTTCCCGCATTACGGAAGATGATTTAGCCAATGCTGCTTCAATTGGTATTCTGGGCCCCCAAGCAGTTCTGAAATGGCGGGCCCCAGGGGATGAGTGTCCTCCTACCCCCAAAGAAGGAGAAATTATTGTTTTCTTCGACCACCTAGCCCGGGGTTTCAGCCATCCCGGTTCAAAAAATTTCCAGGATGTACTGGCCGCTTTTCAACTTCATCCTCAAGATATAGGCCCAAATTCCGTATCAAACGTCTGTAACTTTCAAGTCTTCTCCGAGGTGTACCTTCAAGAAGAACCGTCAGTGGACTTGTTCCGAGACTTTTTCCACTTAAACCGGCGGACTGAGTTCACTGCCGGACCACATCAAGAACTGGGTGGTGTCAGTATTCAGAAGAGGAGAGATGTAGTTTTTCCTCATGCTGCTCTCCATACACACCCCAAGGACTGGAATCAATCCTGGTTTTATTGCAAGGATACCTCGCCTGAAGGAGAAAGCCCACTGCCGGGTTACCGCGAACACCGTCTTCCGGAAGATCATCCCTTTGCCACAGCGTCTTACTTCCTCCGAGCGGGCCCGTTTTGCTCCTCAGCTTGCCAAGCTCAAAGCCTTTATGTCCAACGGCTTGACCGGAGTCGACTTCGTCCGTTGTTGGCTTGCTTGGAGCATCCTTCCCCTAAGCCGGCGCTCCGGCCTGATGTATCAATATACCGGAAAGGTAGATGACCCTCAACGCCATATTGACATAATACTTCCTGAGAAGGACGTTATTGAATCTGCCAAGAAACTGCTCAACATCTCTCTTGAAGAATGCAGCCAAACCGGATTGGCTCCATATTATAAGAAGAACAAACTGCCAGCCGTAAGTTAATCCTTTCAGCCGGTTTCTAATCCGTTCATATCGATCACCCCTTGTATTTATTTTTCCTTTCCTGCATAGGCCGACGATCCGTTTTGGAAGAAAAAAATCTCAAGACAAGTCAGGTAAATAGCCGCGCTGGAAGACGTGCGCTGTCAAAAAGAAGAAGGCAGCTGGTGGCTCCAGTTCATATCTTGAGGAAGATGTTCCGGATTCTGAGGTATGATTTGGTCTTGATATGTTTTTGATCTCTTTTATCCAGATTTATGTTAACAGTGTCTTTTCACAGGATTTGGCTGAAGGTGATAAAGCGGCAGAAACTGAGGTAATCACTCTTTCTTCAGATTCTGAACCGCCGGTGCCCAAAACTCGTCGGGCATCTCGAAAGTACCCTTTTTCTCATCCTTACGCTCAACTGGACCCTAAATTTCTTTTGAAGAAGCAGCAACATGAAGCCCGCCGGACTACACGCCATATGGCCATGTAGTCGAGTCTTCCGGAATATCTCTCACTCCGGCTCGGAGGCGCCGTTCCGAGGTTTTACTTTCTCCAACTCTTCTTCATCCCAAGGCCGGACTTATACGCAAACCACTTAAACCGTCTGATCCTAACTATCAGGAGACGCCTTTATCATCTTTCGGTGAATCGACTGCCACACAGGTCCCAATACTTAAAACTGTCCCTGGGTAAGTCCTTTACTTCATCCGGTTTACCTTTGTATTTGCTCTTTATAACTCTGATTGCTTCTTTAATTTCTTTCAGCAAGCCCAAGCCTAGTAAAAAGGCAAAGGCCACTAAGTCGGCGGCCGAGGCTACCGCTGCTGATCCGGATGAGGTCATCCCTCCGGAGAACGAGCCTACAATTCAGCTTGACGATCCTGCTCCCATGGATCATGATTATGTTGCTGCTCCTGAAGATACCAATGCTGAAGATGTCCATGAACCGACAAGTCCTATCCGGGCTAGCCCTCCTCGGACTAGCCCGGCCCTCGTTAGTCCGGCTCATACTGCTGCTCCTTCACAGCCGACCGCTACTTCTTCCCCGGATATTCAGATAACCGGGACAGGTTTTACCGCTCCTGCTGAACCTGTCGTTTTAGCCAAGCATACTGCTAAAGCGGAGAAGTTTCAACAAGAGAAGGGCAAGTGGAGCACAGATTTGTCCAATTATGCTGAACTGAGTGCCCATGAACTTTATTCCGGGTATTTGAACCGGCTTCATACCAGCCGGGATTATGAAGCGGGCTTGGTTAATATGATGAATGACAAATACAAGGTACCTTACTTGTCTTTGTTTTGCCTTCTTTGTATCTCTGTCTATGTCATGGTAGCCCCCAAGTTCCGGTTTAACTTTGTTGGAGGTGAACCAGTACTTACACATGTATGAAAAATGATCTTACATTAGCCCCCAAGTGCCAGGGGCATAACTTGTTTTATGTGCCTGGGACTTGTCTAAATCTCTCTTTCGATACTTCAACTGCCCATTAGCCCCCAAGTGTCAAGTAGATAACTTGCTTATGTGCTTGAGACTTATCTTTAATTGTCTTCTTTTGATACTTCAATTGCTCATTAGCCCCCAAGTGTCAAGTGGATAACTTGGTTATGTGCTTGAGACTTGTCTGAACTGTCATTTATTCCACTTGATTTTCTTGCAGGCTGACTTGACCCGGAGGGCTGCAGAAATAACTGAGCTCTGGAATAGACTTGCTGTGACTGAAACTGCTGCTGCCAAGGCCAAAAATGATCTGGCGTTGAGTTTAACCACTGCTGAACAATTGAAAAAATATTTTGAAGCGGAGCGGATAACCTGGGAAGTGCAGAAGACTGCTCTTGAAAAAAGAGCAAAGGATGCTGAAGAGGCCCTTAACCCGGTGACACAAGAGCTGACCGGTTTAAAGCAACAAATAGAGCTTATGACCTCTGCCGTCTTTGGTAAATACTTAACTTGCATGTGTTTTCATCTCTGCAATCCTTATTCCGCTCCGGTTTAACTGTGATAATCATATGCAGGGCGACGCGTCACTCATCTTGGGGATGACCTCCGGAAGAAACTCAAGGCCTCTTATACTCTGGTTGAGCAGCTGTATTCCGGCGCTCAAAGGATTATAAGTGCGATGTGTTTTCATAAAGCGGCCCCCACCACTATACAAGGCACTTTAGAGAAGCTTTCTATACTGCCTGTACGCTTGGAAGAGGTCAAGAAATCTGCTGCACGGGCCGGTTCTCTTGTAGCGCTGACCAGGGCCAAGGCATGGGTTCCGGACTTTGATCCGGAAGAAGCTATGAACGGGTACCCCAGCACCAAGGAAGATGGATCGGCCTTCTCTGGCAAAGACCTTCATGCTTTGACTAAAGAAATGCGTCCCCTTGCCAGCAAGCTTGCTGATGAATCAGATTTGACCAGGTATCATCCGGCGTATGACTTAAAGAATGAGCGGGTGGATCGGCCGGTTTATGACACCGAAAATCTAATCCCACCAGTGTGCCCCCATACTTTTGCCCCAGATGTTGATCCATCCGACCTTATTACTGAAGAGATGTACTTTCGTGCTTTATCCAAGATCGACTGGCGCGTTCCTGATTTTCAGCCGCTTCAAGAGGACGAAGAGGTTCCGGAACAAGTCGATCCTCAGCCTTCCCGTCAGGAAGAAGCATAAGTTACTGCATTTTATTTTTATCGGTTGTAATCCGTTGTTAAAAAACTTTAATCCGTCCAGGCCTTCAAGTGCCTTGTAATAGGATAGCTCGAAACATTTTCTGCCTTAATCCGGATGTCAGATGTTTGATTAGGCATCTGCCAATCTTAATCTCTTGTCTGCTATGGTTGATCTTTTATACTATCTGTATCTGCATAGATAACACTGAAAAGATGTCCTAGCGGTTTACCGCCGGACCGATTAAATCGCTCTCATATATATCAAGCGAGTGTCTGTTTTGTACCAAAAATAACTTCATACCTTTGATTAAGTATGCTTGATATCCTTAATCCGGCAAACCTTGTAGTTTCTGAGGAAGCACTTGGCTCTGTTGGGGTGGACCCAATAATTGCTCCGAGTTATAATAACTACCGGTTTAAATAATGCTGGAGCTCTATGTCCAGACTTTTGAAAATATGTGGTCAACTTTGAAGTTGTCTAGCTCCGGATCGAAAAACCATAGAAAACATTGAAAAAAAAATCATAAAACGAAACACAGTTTGCAAATAAGACCATGTAGTCAAGGCTTTTTACGAGCTGCAAGGCTCCATATGTGCCAATCAAAGGGTGCGACCCAAAGGGCTATGACTCTTTTTCTTTTGCCATCAAAGGATGTACTCCAAGGGGCAAGAAATATTGCATATGCCATCAAAGGAAGTACTCCTAGGGACAAGAACTTTTCTTTTGCCATCAAAGGGATGTATCTTCCAAGGGGCAAGAAATATTGCATTTTCCATCAAAGGAAGTACCCTAGGGACAAGAACAGTTTTTATTTTGCCATCAAAGGGAATGATCAACCAAGGGGCAGGAAATATTGCATCTGCCATCAAAGGAAGGTTCCCTAGGGACAAGAACAGTTTTTTCTTTTGCCATCAAAGGGAATGATCAACCAAGGGGCAGGAAATATTGCATCTGCCATCAAAGGAAGGTTCCCTAGGGACAATGTGGGGACCCCGACTTAGAAGTCGAGATCACCGAATGCACGTGTACAGTGATCCCAGAGATCAGTGCTCACTGAACACACAGAAGCTGAAATAACAAGAGTCTTACATCCATACAAATAGTCTTACACGAATTATGGCCATTAAGGCCAAGTCTTACATAGATAGAGCCTCACGGCTGAATAGCAAATATCTCAAATAGCGGAAGTCTTCGAAAACGTGTAGAACCCATGCCATCTGCCTTAACCCTACAGGCATTCTGACTGGGATAGCGTCCTAGTTCGCATGTTCGTCTCCAAAGAACTCTTCCTCATATTCCTGTTCTTCCATGCCTGGCCAATTAAATAACCAGTGGCAAGCCAATGAGTACTTTGAATGTACTCGCAAGCAACCCATGATGTGGTTCAAAGTAACAATGCAATTGAATAATAATGATCAATCTAGCAAGGCTAGAACAAATATTCTATCATCAAGTTAATGCATCAATAATCTCGTGTAACCTCGAAGACAGGTTACCGACATCAACATGAATACGATTCAACTCATCGAGTCAAGTCACCACCTTGTCTCATAAACACACACATGGTTTCACAAACATTGGACGTAGCCCAAGAGCGGTTACCCAACTGTCCATGACCGTGGACACGGCTATTCGAATAGTTTAACACTCTGCAGAGGTTGTACACTTTACCCACAAGATCCGGGGAACTTCCGTGTCATCCACGACCCGCGGTACCTCAAGTACCCGGGGTAAGCACCCGGTCATTATCTTTCCTTAGATGACACTAACATAGAGTCCACTCGCTGGTACATGGCCCTCGGGTACAAACAATAGATCACGGGACTTGCCCTAATTTTCAATGTCACGCGTACCCGAAGGGACCAACGGTGTGTCCGGTGCCCTGTAAAAACAGTCATGGCCGTCTATCCAAGCACGACCCCGTCCCGGGAAAGACCTCAAGTCTTCCCGTCACTTGTAATGCGGGCACGATGCTAGTATCGACCTAAGTAATCAATAAAGCCCCGTCCGATAAGGGGTAGTGTGGTTGCACATGTATGGTTGGAATAACGGTCGCAACTTAAACCAATCCGTTTGAAAAACATACACACTTGCCTTGGTACACCACTTCGTCATCAAGTGGTCACCCAACTCATCATCATCTCCCTCGGGCATGAATGGCACCCGACGGGGTTTTATGTAAAGACTTCAACCACGAAGGTTCATGTCACACATGCATCACTAATCATAACCACTAATCACATGCATGTCATCTAGCACATAGCAAGATCAAGATCATGGCATGCATCATATGGTGGAATCAACTAGGTCACTATCGTAACCCTAACATCATGCATCGGAAACATACGGGTTCCGAAGAACAAGTGTATCATGGTCAAAGGGCTGCTTGCCTGGATTGGCTTGGTCTTCAAAGTCTTCAAATCCTTCTCCTTCTTCTTCCACAGCAACTTCGTCAAATACGGGATCTATACGTCGCATAATAACCACGGGAAAATAAGAATACAAACAAAACAGAAAAATCAAAGTGCTCAGAAAAATGTCAACTCATTTTTGTAAAATACTAGAGGGATTTCTAAGGTGGGGAAAAATCTTAGTTGGAGTTTTGGAGTAACAGAATGGAATCTATTGATTTTAGAACATGAGTTTTACTGCTCAAATTTGAATTTAAATTTGAACAGAACAGAAAAGTTTCATGGATTTGAGTGAAAGTGGTACCATTAAATAGGTTGGAATATTACAAGATTTTAGGAGTTGGAATTATTTTATTTGGACCATTATTCTTTTCTGTAGAAATGTTTGAATTAATACAGAAAAGAAAAAGAAGAAAAAGGCCTGTGCAACTAGGCCAGGGAGGCCACAGTGCACGGCCCAGGGCGGTCCAGCCCAGCCGCACGGGAGCCTGCGCGCGCACGTCAGGTTTTTGAACCTGACGGGCGGGGCCCGTGGGTCAGTGGCGACGAGGGGGAGAGAGGTGTGGGGATGACAGGCGGGGCCCGCCTGTCATCTCCAACCTTGCGGCCACGGCGATGGCGAGCTCACCGGCGAGGTTCCCGGCCACGGCGACGATAACGGAGGGCAGAAACGTGACCAGCGTCGTGTCGCGGATGTAGGGGTGGTGGTGCGGCACGCCGGGGAGGTACGGTTCACCGGCGGCGAGGTGGGACGGCGGAGGAGCTGCGGGAGGTGGTTGCTGTGGTTGTTTCCGACTGCAAACGGAGGGGGAAACAAGGGGGAAAGGGTCAGTGAGGTGAGGGGGTTCCGAATCAGGCGAAAGGAAGGGCAGGGGAGGCCCGTACCGCGAGATCACCGGCGGCCCGACGCGGCGGCGCTCCGGTCGATCCCGAGTACTGGGACCTCTTGGGGTCGAACTGATGGTGCTGGGGGGCTTAGTGGAGTGGAGTGAGGCTGGTGGTGCTGCTGGAGAGGCTCGGGAGGGGCTATTTATAGGAGGTCGACGGAGGCCCGAGGTCCAGTGCGCCGGCGAGCTCCGGCTCGAGGCTACAGCGCACGGGAGGCCAAGGGGATGAGTCCATGGTGTTCCTGGACGAGCTCCACGTCCAGTAGAAGTGAGAGGAGGAGCGGGGGAGCGTCTGGAGCGTGCGCGCGTGCGAAGCAGCAGAGTGGCCGTTGCGGGCGGCCGGTGCGCGTGCGACGACGGCCACTAGAGGGCGCAGGAGGAGGGGGGACAGCGCCGGGGAGGTTGCGGACGTCGAGAGGCCTCGACTGGCGCGAAGGAGAGGCCCGAGGCTGTCGGGGGAGGCTGATTGGCTGGAGCCACCGTGCGGAGGTGCACTGTTGCGCGCTCCAGAGCGTGCGTATTGCTGGCATCATCGTGCTCTCGTCGTCCTGGTCAAAACCAACGTGCCACAGGGTGTCTAGAAGGTTGAGGGAGGAGTAAAGAAATGGCATGCGGCCTTGGATGCCCTGGAGATGCTGAGAGAGAGGGAGGATGCTGGTGACTTGGTGAAAACCTGCTGTCCAGCAAGGTAAAATAGGGTTCTTACCCCTCAATCATGGAGCTGGGGTGCTGGGGAGGTTACTGGAGGTAGCTGGTAACTCAATGATCATGTGGTAAAAAGTAGAGGCCATGGAGAAAAGTAAAAGTGATCAAGTTGGAGGTTTTAGTAAAAAGCCAGAAGGTGTTTGATCAGTGTTTGGTCAAGTAAATGACCTCCACTTGATATGGCACTTAACAGGGTTGAAAGACATGAGAAAATAGGGTGCTTCACCAAATTTGGGCTCATTTGAAGAAACTAGCCAATGTAACTTTGGTGAACCCTAGAAATCAACAGAAATAGCTTCATCTTGATTGAGTCAAGCTAATCATCTCCCCTTGATGCACCACTTGGTGTAGCATCATCATTTGGGGTATTGATCATGCCCACAAGGTTTGAAGCTCCAGGTAAAAAGTTGGTAATGTAAAGTTGTTCAAATTTGCATTTGAACAGAAAGGGTTTTAGGGTGATCTGATCAAGTTGCTCTATTCCAAATCTTGTGCCATTTGGTATAGATGCCTTATTAGGCCATTCTAGCATGTGCACCAAGTTTGAGAGCATTTGGACAAGTTTGGCAATGTAAAGTTGCTCAAACTTCAAATATGGACATAATGGTTATGAATGGGTTTGAGGATGTTTTCTTGCTTCCCAAGGCATGGGACTTGGCAAGATCATCTCATATGTCATATATGACATGATAGAATTTCCCTGTAATTTTTGGAGAATATTTCCTTTGTAAATATTTCAAAAGCTTGAAATATCCAGAAAGGGTTTTAGAGGGATTGGCCCATTGTTTTGGACATGACCAAGTGTTGAAACTCTTATATATGGACAATATATGTCCTCTGAGTCTCTCTGAATTTTGGCAAATATTTTTGAAGCAGTTAAATAATTTTTCCCTATTAAAGACCATTTCTGGCCTTAAGAAAAAGCTTTTAAATAAAATAGGAAAATAACTTTTAAAATTATACCTTTGTGGTTTCTGGGAGTCCTATGACTACTAGGTCTCAAATGTACCTTTTGAAATAATTTTCTCACCCTAAATCAAGTACTTGCAGTGCAAATCTCAATTCAGGGGTTTTTGGAAAACTAAATTTATAAAATACCTTTTGGCCAAATTAATTTTGTAGGAAAATACTATACTGTTATATAACACTTGGCATGATCATTGGGCAGAAGTTTTGAGTATGGAGATGAATTCTACAAGAGGTCATAGTTGACTTTAATGAGCACAAGAAAAAGCACATGAAGAAAACTCAATTCCAAATAAAGACCAAATGATGCTAAAAAATTTTGCTGGTCCAAATTTTCATGCTTCAAAGGTACAAATAACATGTTACAAAATGCAGGGTGTGACAGACCTATCCCCCTTACAAGAATCTCGTCCCCGAGATTCCTAAACTAGGTCTTAAAAGAGGTCGGGAAACTCGGATCTAAGATAGTCTTCTCGTTCCCAGGTTGCTTCTGCTTCGGTGTGGTTGCTCCACTGGACCTTGAAGTATTTGATGGTACGACTGCGCGTACGTCGCTCGGCTTCGTCTAGAATGCGAATGGGCTTCTCGCGGTAGGTCAAATCAGGCTGCAGATCAATGGCTTGGTGATCCACATCCCTGTAGAGATTGGGCTTGTCTGGAACTTGGAGACACTTCCGGAGTTGGGACACATGGAATACATTGTGCACATCGGATAGCTCCGGTGGTAGTTCCAACTGGTAAGTCACTTCTCCTCGTCGGTCGATGATCTTGAAAGGGCCAATGAACCTTGGCGCGAGCTTCCCCTTGACGTGGAAACGCTTGGTTCCCTTCAGAGGAGTTACCCGCAGGTACACATGATCTCCGACACGGAAACTCATGTCTCGGCGTCGAGTGTCAGCATAACTCTTCTGCCTTGACTTGGCTGCCTTTAATCGCTCTCTGACTAGTTGGACTTGCTCTTCTGCTGCACGGAGAATATCCGGTCCAAAGACTAGTCCTTCTCCAGTCTCCGACCAATTGAGGGGTGTGCGGCATCTGCGTCCGTACAACACCTCAAATGGTGCCATCTGAAGGCTTGACTGGTAACTGTTGTTGTAGGAGAACTCGACAAAAGGGAGACAGTCTTCCCACTTGGCTCCATATGCCAGGACACAGGCTCGGAGCATGTCTTCGAGAATCTGATTGACTCGCTCTGTTTGACCTCCGGTCTGTGGGTGGAAAGCTGTGCTGAAAGACAACTTGGTTCCCAAGGCTTCTTGGAATCTTCCCCAGAACCTTGAAGTGAACTGGGTTCCTCGATCTGACACAATCTCCTTGGGAACACCGTGAAGACTTACGATTCGGTTGATATAGAGAGTGGCCAGCTGGTTGCCGGAGTAGGTGGTCTTGACAGGAATGAAATGGGCCACCTTGGTCAAATGGTCGACTATGACCCAGATAGAGTCATGTCCTTTATTCGACCTTGGTAATCCAGTGATGAAGTCCATTCCGACTTTATCCCACTTCCACTCAGGAACCTTGAGTGGTTGAAGCAATCCAGCAGGTCGCTGATATTCAGCCTTGACCCTTTGGCACACATCACACTTTGCAACATAGGTTGCAATCTCTCTTTTCATCCCGTGCCACCAGAATCGTGCCTTCAAGTCTTGGTACATTTTGGTTCCTCCGGGGTGGATGGAATATGGAGTGTTGTGGGCTTCTTGCAGAATCAGCGTCTTCAGCTCGGTGTCGTTTGGTACGCAGATGCGACCTTTGTACCAAACAATCCCGTGCTCGTCTTCGGAGAATCCTGGGGCCTTGCCCAGCTTCATCTTCTTCTTGATACCTTCAATGCTTGCGTGTCCATCTTGTGCCTTCTTGATGTCGTCCATCAAGGTTGGTCTGACTTCCAAATGATCCAGAAATCCAGGGGTGACCAATTCCAAACTGAATTGTTCGATCTCCTTAAACAAGGCTGGCTGCCTTTCTTGAATAACGGCATTCAAAGAGCAAGCCTTCCTGCTTAAGGCATCGACCACCACGTTAGCCTTCCTAGGGTGATACTGAACACTGAGGTCATAGTCTTTGATGAGCTCCAACCATCTCCGCTGCCTCATGTTCAATTCTTTTTGGGTGAAAATATACTTCAGACTCTTGTGGTCTGTGTAGATCTCACACCGTTTCCCTAGGAGGTAATGCCGCCATGTCTTCAAGGCATGAACTACTGCCGCTAGCTCAAGATCGTGAGTAGCGTAGTTCTCCTCATGGGGTCGTAGCTGCCTGGAGAGGTATGCTATGACGCGGCCTTCTTGCATCAGAACGCTTCCCAATCCGGTTCGAGAGGCATCACAATATATCACGAACTCCTTGTGAATATCAGGTGTTGCCAGAACTGGGGCGGTGGTCAATCTCTTCTTGAGCTCTTGGAAGCTCTCTTCGCATTTTGGCGTCCACTCGAACTTCTTGTCCTTCTTGAGGAGCTGTGTCATTGGTCGTGCAATGCTAGAGAATCCTTCCGCGAACTTGCGGTAATAGCCCGCTAGTCCGAGGAAGCTTCTGACTTCCTTGACGGTCGTTGGAGATTGCCATTGAGTCACAGCTTCGATCTTTGCAGGATCAACAGATAATCCTTCCTCGGTCAAGACATGACCTAAGAATCCAACTTTATGCAGCCAGAACTCACACTTGCTGAATTTGGCATACAGTTGGTGCTCACGAAGCTTGTCTAGGACCATCCTCAGGTGCTGCTCGTGCTCTTCCTCCGACTTCGAGAACACAAGAATGTCATCAATGAAGACAACAACAAACTTGTCCAAATATTCCATGAAGACTTTATTCATGAGATACATGAAGTAAGCTGGGGCATTGGTTAAACCAAAATACATGACCGTGCACTCGTACAGGCCATATCTGGTTACGAATGTCGTCTTCGGAATATCTTGGGGTCTAATCTTCAGCTGGTAGTACCCAGATCTGAGGTCGATCTTGGAGAATACCTTGGCTCCGCTGAGCTGATCAAACAGATCTTCGATCTTGGGAAGTGGATATTTGTTCTTGATTGTAACTTCATTGAGGGAACGATAGTCAATGCATAAGCGGATGGTACCGTCCCTCTTTGCCACAAACAGAATAGGAGATCCCCAAGGGGAGGCGCTTGGGCGGATAAATCCCTTCCTTAGCTGCTCTTCCAGCTGCTTCTTCAACTCGGCTAATTCTTCCGTCCCCATTCTATAAGGCTTCTTATAGATGGGTCCTGCTCCGGGCACGAGCTCGATGATGAACTCAATGTCACGGTCAGGGGGCAAAATCATCAGGATACTCACATACCACCGGTACTTGATCTAGCCCAACTTCGGACAGACAATTGACTTTAGCGGCTTGAGCGGAAGAGGAGTTAGAAGCAAACTTGACTTCGACTCCCTGGTCATTGGTCACAGTGACTGTCTGATTGGCACAGTCTAATAAGCCTTGGTGCTTGCTGAGCCAATTCATGCCTAGGATCACATCCAAGCCTTGCGATCTCAGGACGATAAGGTCTGCTAGGAAGTCTACACCGTTAATGGTAATACCGACTCCTTTACAGCCTATCTTGGCTCTCATCTTGGCTCCGGGGGTTTGTACCACCATAGGGTTATTCAGGGGTGTAGGGGTCATGCCACTTTTTAATGCAAATCTTTGAGTGACAAATGAATGCGTTGCTCCAGAATCAAACAAGACAGTTGCAGGTGCTGAGTTGACAAGGAACGTACCCAGCACGACGTTCGGGTCTTCCTGGGCTTCTTCAGCAGTGACGTGATTCACACGCCCCTTCCCTTGGTTGGGTGGATTGCGAGGAGCTGGGTTCCTTGGTGGCATTCCACGGCCTTGTCCTTGGTTCTGCGCATTGGAGCGCGGGGCATCAGGCTTCTTGTTGGGGCACACCCTTGAGATGTGTCCGGGCTGACCACATCCAAAGCAAGTGACTTGGTTTGGAGTGTTGATCTTGTTGCCACCACTGGTTTTGGGGTTGAAAGCTGGCCTGGGGTTGGCATACTGCTGAGGCTGAGGATTGGCACGAGGTGCAGGAGCTCTTGGCTGCTGATAGGTTGGCTTGGCCGGGGCTGACTGCCACGGACGAGGCTTCTGGTTGCTGGAACTTCCCTTACTGACCAACTTGCGCTTGCGAGTGTCTTCCAAAGCACGCCGCTTGTCTTCAAGCATAAGTGCCTTGTTCACCAAGTCAGGGAAAGGCGGGCAGTCGCATACGACAAGCGAGTATTGCAGAGTCTGATTGAGGCCTTCCATGAAGCGCTCCCTTTTGGCAGCATCAGTGCTGACGTCCTCAGGGGCATACCTTGACAGAATACTGAACTTCTGCATGTACTCCTTGACAGTGCCACTTCCTTGCTTCAGGGCTCGGAACTCACGCTTTTTGATAGCCATGATTCCGGAAGGAATGTGGGCCTTGCGGAATTCTGCCTTGAAGTTAACCCAAGTGATGTCTTGTTTAGCATGCATGACCTTGAATCCATCCCACCAAGCTCTAGCAGTTCCCCCAAGGCAGTGGGCTGCATAAGCCACCTTCTCGCGATCTTTGGTGCATCCGACTAGTTCGAGAATTTCCTCAATGGAACGGACCCAGTCATTTGCATCCAGGGGTTCAGCAGTCTCGATGAAGGTTGGCGGTGCATGCTTCTTGAACTCTGCCAACGTGGAACGTCCATTGCCATTCCTCGCCGGCTGGCGGTTGTTGGTGACAGCTTGAGCAATCAGCTGGAGAGCTGCAGTGTTGGCTTGGCGTTCCTCTTGGAAAGCTTGGAGAAGCTGAGCCATGTCCATGCTTGGAGGAGGTGGTGGTGGTGGAGCTTGGTCGTTGGTTTGGTCGTGGCCTGCCTCTGGCTGAGAGGATGCTCCGGCTTCGGGCTGCTGGGTAGAAATACCAGTACGAGTTACAACAGGCATCCTGTTGGAGCGGTAAAAGGTCTCATGACTCGAAAGAGGGAAAGCAAGATAGATGGGTGCCTAGTAAGGGGGTGGGTGTGACACTAAATCAAATCATGCAAGGGCCGAAAGGCCAAAACACATTCATTAAAAATCCAAATGGGTGATGTAGTCGTTTACACCTTCCCGAAGGAAGAATACGACATACATCCAGACACAACAAAAGCAAACACTAGATGGTTTCATATGAACCATACAAGGACTCGACTGCGCATAGGGGTTACACGACCTATCCTACCGTAGAGGTTACATCTGGCATATCCGAGTAGCGAATATGCCTAAGCGGCGGAATGCTCGGTCGCGTATTCTGGCTCTTCTGGGTCTTCCTCCTTGTCTTCATCTGTCTGGGCCCCCTTGTCACTTGAGGGTGTGGGGGAGTGGAGGAGTTGGATACGACGGTGCTTCATCGGTGGTGCAGGGAAAAGCTTGCGATATTCCCTTGCCGTCATCCGGCGTCGCCGAGGTGGTTCTTCATTCCTGGAAGACACATCCTCGGAGGGCCTTCCGCCTCGGTATGCGATAGCGGATTGTCCAGAAGGTGCTCCTTCCTTCTTGATCCTATTTGCCTTCTCTTGAGCTCGACGAAGAAGTGCCTTGGTCTTGTGAAGTTCTTCTCGAAGCTTCATTGATTCCGAGGCCAAGTCTTGTGCCAAGCTGTCGGCACATAGACTGAAGTAGGTCTGGAACCGAAGCGAGAGTCCTTCCTTTAGTGGAGGGGCTAGTGCGCTGCTTTCTTCTTCACCTTCCTTCCGGTAAGGTAAGAAGCGAGTTGTCATCTTGGCTGACACCTCCGGAAGAAGCTCGCGGAGACGGGTTAATGCCTTAAGTGCAGCAGCCTCGACAGCGAGCGGTAGTGTTGCCATCTGGGGTCCCTCGAAGAACCAACTTGTGGGAGGATCGTTTGCCTTCACGATCACTTCCACATGGTACTCCACCTCAGTATCGCTCACCCAATGCTCAAGGTAGGTGAGGATGGGTGCTCGGTGGAACTGACACTCCTGGAGGCTATCCTCGAGAAGTAAGGGAAACCCAGTGGTCAGGTGCTCTTCGGGTACAGCGGCCATCTACAAAGGTGGAATAGGAGGGGTTAATAAGCTGATGAAATCTCAGGTTTAGAAAAGAAGAGAGGTTCAGAAGGTTTTTGAAAAAGGGGTCTCACCTAACTAACGTCCATGCTAACTAAGGCTTCCTACAGTCAGGATGGCTCTGATACCAGCTCTGTGGGGACCCCGACTTAGAAGTCGAGATCACCGAATGCACGTGTACAGTGATCCCAGAGATCAATGCTCACTGAACACACAGAAGCTGAAATAACAAGAGTCTTACATCCATACAAATAGTCTTACACGAATTATGGCCATTAAGGCCAAGTCTTACATAGATAGAGCCTCACAGCTGAATAGCAAATATCTCAAATAGCGGAAGTCTTCGATAACGGGTAGAACCCATGCCATCTGCCTTAACCCTACATGCATTCTGACTGGGATAGCGTCCTAGTTCGCATGTTCGTCTCCAAAGAACTCTTCCTCATATTCCTGTTCTTCCATGCCTGGCCAATTAAATAACCAGTGGCAAGCCAATGAGTACTTTGAATGTACTCGCAAGCAACCCATGATGTGGTTCAAAGTAACAATGCAATTGAATAATAATGATCAATCTAGCAAGGCTAGAACAAATATTCTATCATCAAGTTAATGCATCAATAATCTCGTGTAACCTCGAAGACAGGTTACCGACATCAACATGAATACGATTCAACTCATCGAGTCAAGTCACCACCTTGTCTCATAAACACACACATGGTTTCACAAACATTGGACGTAGCCCAAGAGCGGTTACCCAACTGTCCATGACCGTGGACACGGCTATTCGAATAGTTTAACACTCTGCATAGGTTGTACACTTTACCCACAAGATCCGGGGAACTTCCGTGTCATCCACGACCCGCGGTACCTCAAGTACCCGGGGTAAGCACCCGGTCATTATCTTTCCTTAGATGACACTAACATAGAGTCCACTCGTTGGTACACGGCCCTCGGGTACAAATAATAGATCACGGGACTTGCCCTAATTTTCAATGTCACGCGTACCCGAAGGGACCAACGGTGTGTCCGGTGCCCTGTAAAAACAGTCATGGCCGTCTATCCAAGCACGACCCCGTCCCGGGAAAGACCTCAAGTCTTCCCGTCACTTGTAATGCGGGCACGATGCTAGTATCGACCTAAGTAATCAATAAAGCCCCGTCCCATAAGGGGTAGTGTGGTTGCACATGTATGGTTGGAATAACGGTCGCAACTTAAACCAATCCATTTGAAAAACATACACACTTGCCTTGGTACACCACTTCGTCATCAAGTGGTCACCCAACTCATCATCATCTCCCTCGGGCATGAATGGCACCAGACGGGGTTTTATGTAAAGACTTCAACCACGAAGGTTCATGTCACACATGCATTACTAATCATAACCACTAATCACATGCATGTCATCTAGCACATAGCAAGATCAAGATCATGGCATAAATCATATGGTAGAATCAACTAGGTCACTATCGTAACCCTAACATCATGCATCGGAAACATACGGGTTCCGAAGAACAAGTGTATCATGGTCAAAGGGCTGCTTGCCTGGATTGGCTTGGTCTTCAAAGTCTTCAAATCCTTCTCCTTCTTCTTCCACAGCAACTTCGTCAAATACGGGATCTATACGTCGCATAATAACCACGGGAAAATAAGAATACAAATAAAACAGAAAAATCAAAGTGCTCAGAAAAATGTCAACTCATTTTTGTAAAATACTAGAGGGATTTCTAAGGTGGGGAAAAATCTTAGTGGGAGTTTTGGAGTAACAGAATGGAATCTATTGATTTTAGAATAGGAGTTTTACTGCTCAAATTTGAATTTAAATTTGAACAGAACAGAAAAGTTTCATGGATTTGAGTGAAAGTGGTACCATTAAATAGGTTGGAATATTACAAGATTTTAGGAGTTGGAATTATTTTATTTGGACCATTATTCTTTTCTGTAGAAATGTTTGAATTAATACAGAAAAGAAAAAGAAGAAAAAGGCCTGTGCAACTGGGCCAGGGAGGCCACAGTGCACGGCCCAGGGCGGTCCAGCCCAGCCGCACGGGAGCCTGCGCGCGCACGTCAGGTTTTTGAACCTGACGAGCGGGGCCCGTGGGTCAGTGGCAGAGAGGAGGGAGAGAGAGGTGTGGGGATGACAGGCGGGGCCCGCCTGTCATCTCCAACCTTGCGGCCACAGCGACGGCGAGCTCACCGGCGAGGTTCCCGGCCACGGCGACGGCAACGGAGGGCAGAAACGTGACCAGCGTCGTGTCGCGGATGTAGGGGTGGTGGTGCGGCACGCCGGGGAGGTACGGTTCACCGGCGGCGAGGTGGGACGGCGGAGGAGCTGCGGGAGGTGGTTGCTGTGGTTGTTTCCGACTGCAAACGGAGGGGGAAACAAGGGGGAAAGGGTCAGTGAGGTGAGGGGGTTCCGAATCAGGCGAAAGGAAGGGCAGGGGAGGCCCGTACCGCGAGATCACCGGCGGCCCGACGCGGCGGCGCTCCGGTCGATCCCGAGTACTGGGACCTCTTGGGGTCGAACTGAAGGTGCTGGGGGGCTCAGTGGAGTGGAGTGAGGCTGGTGGTGCTGCTGGAGAGGCTCGGGAGGGGCTATTTATAGGAGGTCGACGGAGGCCCGTGGTCCAGTGCGCCGGCGAGCTCTGGCTCGAGGCTACAGCGCACGGGAGGCCAAGGGGATGAGTCCATGGTGTTCCTGGACGAGCTCCACGTCCAGTAGAAGTGAGAGGAGGAGCGGGGGAGCGTCTGGAGTGTGCACGCGTGCGAAGCAGCAGAGTGGCCGTTGTGGGCGGCCGGTGCGCGTGCGACGACGGCCACTGGAGGGCGCAGGAGGAGGGGGGACAGCGCCGGGGAGGTTGCGGACGTCGAGAGGCCTCGACTAGCGCGAAGGGGAGGCCCGAGGCTGTCGGGGGACGCTGATTGGCTGGAGCCACCGTGCGGAGGTGCACTGTTGCGCGCTCCCGAGCGTGCGTATTGCTGGCATCATCGTTCTCTCGTCGTCCTGGTCAAAACCAACGTGCCACAGGGTGTCTAGAAGGTTGAGGGAGGAGTAAAGAAATGGCCTGCGGCCTTGGATGCCCTGGAGTTGCTGAGAGAGAGGGAGGATGCTGGTGACTTGGTGAAAACCTGCTGTCCAGCAAGGTAAAACAGGGTTCTTACCCCTCAATCATGGAGCTGGGGTGCTGGGGAGGTTACTGGAGGTAGCTGGTAACTCAATGATCATGTGGTAAAAAGTAGAGGCCATGGAGAAAAGTAAAAGTGATCAAGTTGGAGGTTTTAGTAAAAAGCCAGAAGGTGTTTGATCAGTGTTTGGTCAAGTAAATGACCTCCACTTGATATGGCACTTAACAGGGTTGAAAGACATGAGAAAATAGGGTGCTTCACCAAATTTGGGCTCATTTGAAGAAACTAGCCAATGTAACTTTGGTGAACCCTAGAAATCAACAGAAACAACTTCATCTTGATTGAGTCAAGCTAATCATCTCCCCTTGATGCACCACTTGGTGTAGCATCATCATTTGGGGTATTGATCATGCCCACAAGGTTTGAAGCTCCAGGTAAAAAGTTGGTAATGTAAAGTTGTTCAAATTTGCATTTGAACAGAAAGAGTTTTAGGGTGATCTGATCAAGTTGCTCTATTCCAAATCTTGTGCCATTTGGTCTAGATGCCTTATTAGGCCATTCTAGCATGTGCACCAAGTTTGAGAGCATTTGGACAAGTTTGGCAATGTAAAGTTGCTCAAACTTCAAATATGGACATAATGGTTATGAAGGGGTTTGAGGATGTTTTCTTGCTTCCCAAGGCATGGGACTTGGCAAGATCATCTCATATGTCATATATGACATGATAGAATTTCCCTTTAATTTTTGGAGAATATTTCCTTTGTAAATATTTCAAAAGCTTGAAATATCCAGAAAGGGTTTTAGAGGGATTGGCCCATTGTTTTGAACATGACCAAGTGTTGAAACTCTTATATATGGACAATATATGTCCTCTGAGTCTCTCTGAATTTTGGCAAATATTTTTGAAGCAGTTAAATAATTTTTCCCTATTAAAGACCATTTCTGGCCTTAAGAAAAAGCTTTTAAATAAAATAGGAAAATAACTTTCAAAATTATACCTTTGTGGTTTCTGGGAGTCCTATGACTACTAGCTAGGTCTCAAATGTACCTTTTGAAATAATTTTCTCACCCTAAATCAAGTACTTGCAGTGCAAATCTCAATTCAGGGGTTTTTGGAAAACTAAATTTATAAAATACCTTTTGGCCAAATTAATTTTGTAGGAAAATACTATACTGTTATATAACACTTGGCATGATCATTGTGCAGAAGTTTTGAGTATGGAGATGAATTCTACAAGAGGTCATAGTTGACTTTAATGAGCACAAGAAAAAGCACATGAAGAAAACTCAATTCCAAATAAAGACCAAATGATGCTAAAAAATTTTGCTGGTCCAAATTTTCATGCTTCAAAGGTACAAATAACATGTTACAAAATGCAGGGTGTGACAGACAAGAACAGTTTTTTCTTTTGCCATCAAAGGGAATGATCAACCAAGGGGTAGGAAATATTGCATCTGCCATCAAAGGAAGGTTCCCTAGGGACAAGAACAGTTTTTTCTTTTGCCATCAAAGGGAATGATCAACCAAGGGGCAGGAAATATTGCATCTGCCATTAAAGGAAGGTTCCCTAGGGACAAGAACAGTTTTTTCTTTTGCCATCAAAGGGAATGATCAACCAAGGGGCAGGAAATATTGCATCTGCTATCAAAGGAAGGTTCCCTAGGGACAAGAATAGGTTTTTGCCAATGTATGGAGTTTATCCAAAGGGTGCTGATGTAAAGATAACCATGTAGACCGGACAAAAAAAGACTTTAACGAGGATTCACATGTGATCCGTAGCCCCCTAGTTTGGTCCTTTCTGCATAAAATAGTTTGTTTCGAAATATCTGTAATAATTTTCACAGGACATATATTTAGAAGAAGAAAAAGGCTGATCCCCCAGTTTACCAAGGGTGCCGGTTTATTTATTAATCATAATATATACATAGGATACAGCAGAGCTCATGGCTTAGGTGTAGTAGGGCCGCAGGAGAGCGATGTTCCACGACATCTTCGTCTCTTCTTCTGATGTCCGTGAGTCTTTGTGCTCTCGAATGTCCACCAGGTAATATGAACCGTTGTGTAGATTCTTGCTGACCACAAAGGGCCCTTCCCAAGGTGGGGATAGCTTGCGCATATCTGTTTGGTCCTGGATGAGCCGGAGTACCAAGTCCCCCTCCTGGAACGTCCTGGTTTTAACCCGGCGGCTGTGATATCTGTGCAAGTCCTGCTGATAAATCGCAGATCGTGCTGCTGCTATGTCACACTCTTCATCTAGCCGGTCCAAAATGTCCTGTCTTGCCTGCTCATTGGCTGCTTCAACATAAGCCGTCACTCGTGGTGAATCATGGCGGATATCACTTGGAAGAACCGCTTCAGCACCGTACACCATGAAGAAAGGTGTATAACCTGTGGACCTGTTCGGCGTAGTATTGATGCTCCAGAGGACAGAAGGTAACTCCTCAACCCAGCACCCTGGTGTTCTTTGCAAGGGAGTCGTAAGCCGGGGCTTGATACCTCGCAAAATCTCTTGATTGGCCCTTTCAGCTTGACCATTGGATTGAGGGTGAGCTACAGAAGACACATCTAGGCGAATATGCTCCCGTTGACAAAACTCTTCCATCTCTCCTTTAGATAAATTGGTGCCATTGTCTGTGATGATGCTGTGTGGAAAGCCAAACCGGAAAATTACCTTTTTGATGAATTTAACCGTTGTTGCCGCATCACACTTGCTCACAGGCTCTGCCTCAATCCACTTCGTAAACTTATCCACAGCAACCAGCAGATGAGTTTTTTGATCTTGGGATCGTTTAAAAGGCCCAACCATATCGAGCTCCCAAGTCGCAAACCGCCAAGTAATTGGTATCATCCGCAGCTCCTGTGCCGGAACAATAGCACGTCGTGAAAATTTCTTGCAAGCATCGCACTTCCGGACTAGATCCTCCGCATCAGCATGGGCTGTCAGCCAATAGAACCCATGTCGAAAAGCTTTAGCCACCAAGGATTTTGAACCGGCGTGATGACCACAATCCCCTTCATGAATCTCTCGAAGGATGTCACAGCCTTCCTCGGATACTTCCTGCGACTACTTCAACTTCTCGTCTGTAAGCTGCCATGAGAGGGTCTTTAGAATCCCACTTGCAGGATACTTGCTGTGCCACTAAATCTGAATCACCAAAACACTTGACCCGGCTCAAGTTCATCTCCTTAGCCATCCGCAGGCCATGAAGCAATGCTTCATATTCTGATGCATTATTAGTACAAGGGAACATTAGACGGAGGACATAACAAAATTTGTCACCTCGCGGGGAAGTTAACACAACTCCAGCCCCCGAGCCTTCTAATTGTCTTGAACCGTCAAAGTGAATAGTCCAGTATGTATGATCCGGCTTTTCATCTGGTGCTTGAATTTCTGTCCAATCATTGATAAAATCTACCAATGCTTGTGATTTGATAGCGGTGGGTGGCACATACTTCAACCCGTGTGGGCTAAGCTCAATGGCCCACTTTGCGACTCTGCCCGTGGCTTCTCTGTTCTGGATTATATCCCCCAACGGAGCTGAACTGACGACAGTTATTGGGTGGCCTTGGAAGTAATGCTTCAACTTCCGGTTTGCCATGAACACGCCATATACCAGCTTCTGCCAATGTGGGTACCTTTGTTTGGATTCAATAAGAACCTCACTGACATAATAAACCGGACGTTGAACCTGATACTCCTTTCCTGCTTCTTTGCGCTCGACCACGATTGCCACGCTAACTGCCCGTGCATTGGCGGCCACGTATAACAGCAACGGCTCCTTATCAACGGGGGCAACAAGGACTGGTGGCTCCGCTAGTTGCCGCTTTAACTCCTCAAACGCAGCATTTGCCTCATCGCTCCATATAAACCGGTCTGCCTTCTTTAGCATTTGATAAAGCGGAATTGCCTTCTCTCCTAGACGACCGATGAATCGGCTCAACGCTGTAATCCTGCCGGCGATACGCTGGACATCATTGATGCAAGCTGGTTTAGTCAGGGACGTGATTGCCTTGATTTTCTCCGGATTGGCTTCTATTCCTCTGTTCGACACCAAGAATCCAAGGAGCTTGCCCGCCGGAACACCGAAAGCACACTTCTCCGAATTAAGCATCATTTTATAGGCCCGAAGGTTATCAAAGGTCTCCTTGAGGTCCTCTATCAATGTCTCCTCTTTCCTTGACTTCACCACGATATCATCCACATAGGCGTGAACATTTTTCCCTATCTGCCCCTTAAGACAGTTCTGTACACAACGCTGGTAAGTTGCTTGGGCACTCTTGAGCCCAAAAGGCATAGATACATAGCAAAAAGCACCAAAAGAAGTTATGAAGGCTGTCTTCTCCTGGTCCTTAACTGCCATCTTGATCTGGTGATACCCTGAATATGCATCCAAAAAACTTAGCCGCTCACATCCCGCCGTAGCATCAATGATCTGATCAATATGAGGGAGAGCTAAAGGATCGGTTGGACAAGCTTTGTTTAGGTCTGTGTAATCCACGCACATTCTCCACTTTCCATTTTTCTTTAACACCAACACCGGATTAGCCAACCACTCCGGGTGGAACACTTCAACTATGAACCCTGCGGCCAAAAGCCTGGCCACTTCTTCACCTATAGCCGTGCACCTTTCTTCGTTGAAGCGGCGCAGATACTGCTTGACCGGCTTGAACTTCGGATCAATATTAAGACTGTGCTCAGCGAGTTCCCTCGGTATACCTGGCATGTCAGAAGGTTTCCATGCAAAGATATCCCGGTTCTCACGGATGAACTCGATGAGCGCGCTTTCCTATTTAGGGTCAAGGTTAGCGCTGATAGTGAACTGCTTGGATGAGTCACCTGGCACAAAGTCGACTTGCTTGGTTTCCTTTGCCGATTTGAACTTCAACGCTGGATCATGCTCTGTAGTTGGCTTCTTCAACGGGGACATATCTGCCGGATCAACGTGGTCCTTGTAGAACTTCAACTCCTCCGTCGCACATACTGCCTCTGCATAAGCAGCGTCTCCTTCCTCGCACTCCAATGCGATTTTGCGACTTCCATGAACCGTGATGGTTCCCTTGTGACCCGGCATCTTGAGCTGTAGATAAACATAGCACGGTCTAGCCATAAACTTGGCGTAAACTGGCCGTCCAAACAGCGCATGGTATGGGCTCCGGATCTTTACCACTTCAAAGGTTATCGTCTCTGACCTAGAATCCTGTTTATCTCCAAAGGTAACTTCTAGGTCAATTTTCCCAACTGGGTAAGCTGATTTACCCGGCACTACTCCATGGAATACCGTGTTTGACTGTCTTAGCTTCTTATCCGTCAACCCCGTGCGACGGAAAGTCTCGTAATATAAGATGTTGAGGCTGCTGCCGCCGTCCATGAGAACCTTGGTGAATTTGTAGCCTCCCACCTGTGGTGCCACTACTAAGGCCAACTGGCCCGGATTATCGACCCGCGGCGGGTGATCCTCTCTGCTCCACACAATAGGTTGTTCCGACCAGCGTAGGAATCGTGGTACTGCCGGTTCAACCGTGTGGACTGCCCGCTTTAAGACCTTTTGATCTCGCTTGCACAAACTCGTAGTGAACACATGATACTGTCCACTACTCAGCTCCTTCGGATTACTCTGATATCCGGATTGCTGCTACTGCTGCCGCCGCTAATTGCCTTGGTTATTGCGATTACCCTGGCCCTATTGTTGGTTGCCTTGGTTATTGTAACCGCCCTGACCATACTAATGGTTGCCTTGGTTATTGTAACCACCCTGGCCATACTGATTATTCTCTTGGCTGTAGCCATTGTTGCCGCCATGATATCCTGATCCGGAGCCATTACCCTGGTGACCTGGCCCATGAAATCCGGGACCTGAACCACCGCCCGGTGGTCCGTTGTTGAATCTGGCCCAGTTCATGGCCTCCATCATGACCCGGCATTCCCCCCATGTGTGTTTAGCTGGGCGTTCCTCTATGCTGTGCTTCGGGCAAGGCTCGTTCAGCTGTCGCTCCAGATTAATGAATCCTCCGCCGCTCTGTGGAGGCGGTCTATTTTTGTTGCGTTGAAAGCTTCCTTGAACCTTGGTATTGGCCACAAAATCAGAGCCACCCTCTACCTTACGCTTACCGTTGAAGCTTGTTTCGACCGGGCTAGTCTGCGCCGGTTTACCAGGCTTACTTGCTTTTCCGGACTTATCCCCATCCTCTTCTGGGTATTTAGTGTTGTCAGAGTCCCCATACTTTACAAGAGCGCTCATGAGTGTCCCCATGTCATTACAATCCCGCTTGAGCTGTCCCAACTTCAGCTTCAGAGACTCAAACCGGCAATTGTTTTCTAGTGTTACTATCGCCGTGCTGGGACTGATACCGTTCGAAGAGTGTAAGATTTCTGACACTCGCCGCACCCATGCGCTTGTAGGCTCCTACTCTCCTTGTATACATGCCGCTAGGTCCACTACTGACATTGGCTGTGTTGCACGTGTCCTTGAAATTTTTTATAAACTGGCGGCGCAACTCACCCCATGATCCGATGGAGTTAGGCGGTAAGCCCTTTAACCATGTCCGGGCTGTACCCTCAAGCATCATGGTAAAATATTTTGCGCATGCCGCTTCATCTACGTCCAACATCTCCATAGCCATCTCATAGCTCTCAATCCAAGCCTCTGGAGCCAGATCTGCTGTGTAGTTAGGCACTTTACGTGGACCTTTGAAGTCCTTGGGTAACCTTACGCTTCGTAAAGCGGGGATAAGACACTGCACTCCAAAGGAACTCGCCGTGACTCCCGTCTCTGCCATGGTTGTGTGAACCGGCGTCGTTTGGCGGATGTCCTCGCGGGCTGTAGGTCTAGCCCGGTTTACCATGTAATGCCCAGGATGGGACTATACCTCCTACGTGTCGAGGCACGACTTAAAGGTATAAGCCCATCCTAGAATGATCTCAAGTTTGGTATCTTTGCACGACTCATGTAAAAGAGGGATTAAAATGCAAAAGGAGATAGTTGGCTTACACTCGCCACTTCACACAATACAATACATAAGCAATACATCATTCAAAACATCACAACCCGACTACGGCGAAGATCCAAAGAAAGATACCAAAACGACATAAAGCCACAGGTCAGGATCGAATCCTAGTAGAAGAACCACTACTGATCGACAAAACGACACAAGCATACGGCCAAACTCTTCAACGAGCTCCCGGTGAAGAACTGATCCAACTCCTGCATCAAACTCGGCTAAACTTGCATCTGGTGTGGTGAAGTAACTGTGAGCCACAGAGGACTCAGCAGTCCCGTTCCAGGGTAACACGACTATTTAAGCCTTGGGTGAGGATAAGGCTGAAGAAAGAACGAGAGGTGAAGGAACAACAAGAGTCTGCAGTAGCAACTAGCACTAACTTACGTATAAGAGAGCGAGAAGAGAAGGCGCATCGGTCGAAAGATGATCATGAAGTGATCCTAACTAAAGCCGGTCAAACATAACCCCACCGTGTTCAACTCCCGAATCCCTATTCGGAAATTGACAGTCACGGTACACACGCTGGTAGTGTATTGAAACATTGTGTCAAGTTATCTACAACCGGATATTAACAAGCTCCCATCTGCCACATAATCGCGGGCACGGCTTTCGAAAGTTCAAACCCTGCAGGGGTGTTCCAACTTGACCCATTACAAGCCCACGATCCGCGGAGTCGCAACTCCATAGGTGGGAAGACCCGAGTATTCTCGGAATCCCGTGCTCAAGTTAAACCGAACTAAGGTAAGGCTAATCCAGCAAATCCTCCCGGCGTGTCGACACCCTGATAGGTAGCCGCGCGTATCTAGTCTCAGGACACGACCGGATGGGCGAAGCTACGGGTTTTTACCAAATCTCGAGTTTCCTCGTGGTGGCCCCGCAGGCTCCCCGTTTCGGACCGACACTCATGTGGAGCACTGGCCCGGGGTTGTTGAATTAAAATAAAAGGGATAGCTAGTCCCTATGCAAGTTTTATTAGTTATTAGGCAAATAGTACCAATGTTGGGACTTGCTGGAAAAGACTTAGCACTTAGCGGTTTATCAAGGGGGTCCCATACACCCCAACCGTGTTAGGAACGCATAATCAAGGAACATAACACCGGTTTATACGGTTCCTAACGGCATGAGTGGAACAAATCACCAAGCAAAAGGCTTAGCCTTCCACCCTTGCCAATATATAGATGATTTCATTTAAGCATTTATATAGTGTGATATAACCCAACCAAACTTCAACATGAAGCAAGCATCTTCAATCTTCACCTGCAACTAACAATGCTATAAGAAGGGCTGAGCGAAGCGTACTTAGCCAAGCAACGGTTTGCATAGGTAGGGTGGTTAGACAGGTTCATGGTTACAATAGGAGGCTGACAGGAAAACATGGGCATCGAGGCAAAACTATAGATCGAGACTACTAGCAATAGGCAAAGATAGTAATGGTATCCGGGTTCGGTCATCTTGCCTGGGATTCCACAGAGGGAGAAGAACGGATCCCTGAAGTAGACGGAGCAACACAGTCGAGCGAATCCTCACAACTCCGGAACGAAACCGAAGCTAACAAGAGAAGCAACCGGAAAGAAACAAACAACACGGTAAACACACAAGCAAAAACATGGCAAACGATGCACATCCAAGTATGATGCATGTCCGGTTTAAATATGCAAGGCATGGCAAAGTGCACAAACAACACTACAAGTTAAGTGGAGCTCAATATGCAACGAGTTGCATATTGACGAAACACCACATTTTAATTATTTAGTTGACTCTCGTTATTTACAAGACAAGATTAAATGTTTTTAACATGGCAAGAGGTGAAGCATAATAAAACTATACTAACTAGGCATTTTAAATGAGGCCGGAAAATAACAACAACAATTCCGGAAAAATCCCCATGAGCATGTTTAATAATTATAAAGCAACAACAATTAAACATTTTAGTGTTGTTAACATGATGCGGATGACATGATCAAGTTTATGCAATTTTATTAAAAGGTTAACATGAAGAGATAAGGAGGTAATTGTCACCGTGGTGGAAGGAAAAGGGTGGCATGGCAACGATTCCGAAAATGATGCCACGGCAACATATCGGTTCCGGTAACTCGTTGAGAGACCGGTGCAAGCAAAGGTGGAGCGAACGAGACATACAAGATGATGGGGTGCTCCCGGTTTTCCGGGTTCCCACGGGTCGGCGACAAAAGAGGACACAACGGACACGATGCACACAAGGGAGACATTTCATACAACCACAACAAGCATCCACGGGTCATCGTCTCGGGTTATACCTTCGAAACACTCGTTTCGGGACGGTTCGAGATCGTAGAGGAAGAAGGCGTTCAAGTCGTAGAGGAAGTAGTGGTTCACGTTTCCGAAGAGGAAGTAGTGGTTCACATGGCGGTAGTGGAAGTAGTGGTACTTGGCGTTCGTCGACACGTGTAGTCGTTCTCGTCTCGGAGTCGTACACGTTCCGTAGAGGTACACGGGGCGACGGTATGGGTACTTGTCCATGAAGTCGTTCTCGTCCGTAGTTGTTCATGTCATCGATGTCGGGGTACTTGGTCGGGTACTTGTCGAAACCAGCATCGGATGTAGTCGTTCCCGTGCGTCGAGGTACTTGTCACGTCGTGGAACTTGCGTTTCTCCTTGTAGTCGTACACGGTTCTTGCGTAGAGGTACTTGTCTCGGCGACGGTAGGGGTACACGGCGACAGTAGTTGTACGGGTCCAAAAACAGATGTGCTTGCTGTTACATGGTTACTTGAGATAGCAAAACAGCAACAAAACAGCAAAAAAAGGAAAAAGGCTGCTCGGGACGACGCCTCTTGTCCACCCGCTCGGAGCAGAGGCGGGACGAGGCCTGGCAGCAGCAACTAGGTGGTCTTGGGGCGCCGATGGCGCTGTCGAGGTGCTCGGGAGAACGGCAGGGGCACAGCGCAGGGCGCCCTGGTGCTGGTGTCGCGCGGCACTGGACGGCGACGCGGCGAAGGAAGGAACGGAGGGAGGCAGAGCCTCGCGCGGACGCCGGAGACGGAGGGAGGAGGCCGCAGCTTGCGGCCACGAGGAGGGAGCGGGGCTCCTGGAGGCGCTGGCTCCTGGCCGCGCTGGGGAGCTGGGGCCTCGGTGCTTGGCGAGGAGGGGAGGAAGAGGCCCGGGCAGCGCGGCAGAGGCGCGGCCTTTGGAGCGACGCGGGAGGCCAGGTAGAGGTGCGGCCGGCTCGCGGGGCTGGAGAGGGAGGCCTCGGGCCTGGCCGGCGCAGAGGGGAACGAGAGGGAGGCCTCGGGCCTAGCACGGGCGCGCGGCGGCGCCGATCTGCAGAGGAGGGAGGACATGGGGTCGATCGAAGGAAGAGGCTGGGAGGTCGAGATCGAAGGCAGAGGGGAAACGAGGGAGCGAGTGATGCGGTTCGGGGAGAGGGAATCGGGCGAGAGAGCGGACGAGGCTGGCGGCGGCTGGGAGGGACGAGCAAAGGGATTCGGTGGGATGTAGTGGCTAGGGTTAGGTGGTGGCCGAGCCGGTGGGCCTGATGCCTGAGGAGGCCTGGGCCGGCTCGGGCCAGAAGGGAAGGCCCAAGTGGCTGCTCTCTTCTTCTAGTTATTCCCTTAGCAGAAAACAACTAAGAGAAAAAAAAAGAAAGAGGAGGGGGGTTAGGGAAAAAACACATGGGACTATGTTTCTCGGGCATCATAAAATGAGTGCGGTCCGGGAAAAATAGAAAAGGCGAGATTGGAAAATAATTCAAACATATTTGAATTTAATTCAAATAGGTTTGAACTAAGACGTGATTATTGAAGTGTCCAAAAATGTTCCAATTTTCGGAGGAACCTCGAAACAACGAAAAAGAATTAAGACAAGGTTTTTGTAGGAGAACTCGAAGTGGAAAAGACATGGGGAAATATTGCAAGTGTGTTGCGGGTAATTCCAAACAATGGAATATTTATTATATAGCTCCCTAAAATATTGGGATAATATGTTCTAAAGAGAAGACATTCTTCCCTCGATTTAAATGGACCGAAGGTCCACACAATTTTATTTAGGTTGAGATGCAAAATAAAAATGACATGATGGCATGATGACATGATGCAATGCAAAAATAAAAACACAAGCACAAAAGAAACACACGGGCAACCCGGAACATCTGGAACTTCGGGAATCTTCTGGAATCTTCTGGGACGTCGGTGTCGGGCGTCACAACTCTCCCACACTAACAGAGGATCTCGACCCAAGATCCTAGAGATATCACCGGGTAAAAACGGAAGAGGAAGAGGTAAAACAAAGTTGCTTCTTTGACAGACGAGTGAAAACCAAATAACCTTGAGAGGTTGAACAAAATGAAAGAAGAATACAACGGAGATGAACGAATATGAAAAACTCCGTTAGAAAAGAGGAACAAGGAACATTATGAGAACCTTGAAGGTTGAAAGATATGAAACAAGAGCTTACGAACCAAAAGAATATGAAACTGCAATGGTATAGCCAAGGAATAAGAATGACAGAATTTGGACAGCACTTCGTCTGAAAATGGAAGGAACTGAACATAAACTTGAGGAGATGGAATGATACTTGATGAAATCAACAGCATATTGCCTCCGAAACAATTAAAAGAATGGCATAAGGTAAAGAAAGATTCAGACAGCACTCCAGTTAAAAGACAGGCAAAACTTGATGAGATGAGGGAACTTGAATGAAGAATACAACACTCCGGTTAAATGGACTAGAAAAGAAAAGAACATGATCTCGATAAAACGAGATGATGGTTTGGAGAGAGCAACATAACAATGCCTCCGAAATGAAAGAATAGAATATAGATCCATGAAAGAATTGAACGGATAGAAAAAGACAACTTCTCCGACAAATGAATATGAAACACATCCTTACGAAGAAGGGTTGAACGGAGTTGTTGAAAATAATCAACAACAAAAGAATAAGCTTGATGTGGGCTTATGGAAAACATCTCAAAATTATGAGGTGACAACCAGCCACTGACAAAACATTAATTGGATTGAGATCAACAAGGAGACGGAAAACTTATCTCACCGGAAGGATAAATGAAGAACTTGGGTCATTTATAAGCACCACAATAGCAAAATCCTTAGGGAAAGCTTTAGGTGAAACACAACGCAAGGTAACTCCAACAAATAAATTGAATGGTTGGAAAAAATCTCCTGAACAAAGAAAATGATGGTTTTAAATATCTCATTCCTGACAACTTGTGAATCATGGAACATGAAGGAATTGTCAAGAGTGACCTAACACCATCTGAAAAGATAAGGTAGAAAGGATTGCAATTGGAAAGCATGATGAAAATGCTTGAGCTCCAACAAGAATGTTGATGAAGACTTCAAGGATGAATTAAAACTTGATGAACCACCATGAAGAACTCCGGTAAACAAAAGGATGAGAAGTGAAAGATGAAAAGAATAAGATTCAAGGCCTGCGATGAATTAGATGGAGCTTGAAATGATATAATTGAAATAACTTGAAACTCCGGAAAACAAGATGAACAACTTAGAATCGAGAATATGATATGATGAACAAGCTCCAGACAAAAGAATTAAATCACCTTGAAGGAATAAGAATAAGAATTATGTTATGCATCTCCTTCACCAATTTAAATTGATGACAACCAAAGGATTTGGCATATTACTTATTCTCGTTGGAAAGGATTAAAGAGAGATCTAGCACAAGCTCGGATTATGAAAGAACAAATGAATTAAACGATAACAACGAAATGGAAAACTTGAAAGAATCACCGTAAGAATATGGAGACGAACGAAGAGGCATCAATGAAGAATATTTGGAGAACGAAGTTGAAAACTGAGAACGAAGAAATCTTCTGAAATGATGGCCTTCGGAGGATCACAATGGAAAAGAATTCATGAAAAAATCTTGAGAGAACGGGCCAAGATTTAAGAGAAACACTTCTCCGATCTCCAAATAATGAGAATGACGACGAGATACACCACCATGAATTGTATAGGCACTCCGGAAAGAAGAAATAAAAGGTTGAACCAATGATGGAAAGAATTTGAAAGCGATCTTGCAGAAGCCATGTGACTGATGGGAATCATTCTGACGTCACACTCTAAAGAGAATCTGAGTATAACTCCAGAAAATAATTAGAAGAGTCATGTAAGATCCTGGAAAAGACCTGTGGGTTAGGGCCCACTAAAGAAATCACCATTGAAAAAGATTGCTGAAGAGATATTGCACCGGTTGAATTAAAAAGGCTTGAATAAGATAACAATCCTCAAAAAATAATTTGAACGGATTAAGAATGGAAACACGAATCTTCAACACTCCGGATATGAATAGCAAGAGGAGAATGATTAATTGGGGCACCGGAATAAAAAGCATTGTGAAATGAGGAAAAGGATAAGATCAACACCAAAATCTTGAATTAGATTCACCGGCAGAATTTGAGAACAAAAGAATGATGAACTTGAAGCTCTTGAGCATCTTCACGATAAATCACCGGATAAGAACATTGAAGGAAAAGAATGAAGAAATATCACATGAATAAAATGGATATTTCATTTGAGAATTACTGACTTCAAGAAGAAGAAGGGTGGGAGGGTGGGGAAAACAAAGACAACTTGAATGAATGAAACAGACAAATCGTCAGATTTCTCAACGGCGTCTGTATGGAATAACTTGAAGAGATGGCACACCGGTTGAAAAGGATTAACATGACAATCTTGATGGTCAAGAAGAATTAGCACTCCCATAGAAATATGAGAATACCGATTAAGAAAGGTATGGAATCAACATTTGACATCGAAGCAACTCGAATACCAGAATCAAAACAAGAACAAAGGATAGATATTTCGCAGCATCATCTTCACAATATCATCCGAGCAAAGAATTGAACGAATGAGTTCCGTAGGTACATCAACTAGTCGAGAAGCCACTTGAAGAACAAAAAGTAAATAAAAAGGAACAAGGATCAGATAGAACAAATACAAGATAGGAGCTTCGTTCGACATCTTCGTGCTGAAAGCTCATGGAACGTGTTACAAAAGGGTTTTGCAATCCCCGGATCAGCATAGCCAAGGACCCTTTAAGATGCAACTCTCGATCGGAACAAGCCCATAAAACCACTTCACTCAATGTAGAACCCCAAACTTCATATCGTGCATCCGTTGGAAGAATGCCTAGAACTACTGGATGAACCCACCTATAGATTTCCGAAAGTTTCCAGTTATGCAATCAGGTGTTGGGGATACACGGGAAGCACCGCGCAATCAACTCTAAACCTACATCCAGGTGTATCCATCCTTCAACACATAACCAGTCTTTCTCGGAAACTGTTTACCTCGGACCTTCGAAAAGCATCCACTATAACAAGCTATGGCAATACTCTCGAACTACCTCCCCAGTACTGGGTGATGTCGGGGTTATCTTGCCACTGGCCGTATAGGAGAGATTTTCGATGTCGGTCGTCTTAAGTATTTAGTACTGCCGCGATATGCTTGTGACAACAATACCCCGAAGCTCAACTCCTCGGTAACAGGAGGCATCGAGAACAATATCCTTGTCACAAGAACATCGAAACAATCCCAGAATACTCGCGGGATTCCTAAAAAAAAAATTTTGTGCAATTTTGAAGATAGGAGAGACAAGAGTAGTCGTCAGGAGTCCTCACCAGAATAAAAAGGGGATGAGGAGCAAAGAAATCCTACTCTCCGATATAAATATAGGACTCAAAACATTTTCAGTGTGTGCCTAGACTCGACCGTCAACGATTCGATCAATCAGTGGGGGCTTCTAGGTCGGAGAAGGCTCTGAATACCAACTTGTAATGCCCAGGATGGGACTATACCTCCTACGTGTCGAGGCACGACTTAAAGGTATAAGCCCATCCTAGAATGATCTCAAGTTTGGTATCTTTGCACGACTCATGTAAAAGAGGGATTAAAATGCAAAAGGAGATAGTTGGCTTACACTCGCCACTTCACACAATACAATACATAAGCAATACATCATTCAAAACATCACAACCCGACTACGGCGAAGATCCAAAGAAAGATACCAAAACGACATAAAGCCACAGGTCAGGATCGAATCCTAGTAGAAGAACCACTACTGATCGACAAAATGACACAAGCATACGGCCAAACTCTTCATCGAGCTCCCGGTGAAGAACTGATCCAACTCCTGCATCAAACTCGGCTGAACCTGCATCTGGTGTGGTGAAGTAACTGTGAGCCACAGAGGACTCAGCAATCCCGTTCCCGGGTAACACGACTATTTAAGCCTTGGGTGAGGATAAGGCTGAAGAAAGAACGAGAGGTGAAGGAACAACAAGAGTCTGCAGCAGCAACTAGCACTAACTTACGTATAAGAGAGCGAGAAGAGAAGGCGCATCGGTCGAAAGATGATCACGAAGTGATCCTAACTAAAGCCGGTCAAACATAACCCCACCGTGTTCAACTCCCGAATCCCTATTCGGAAATTGACAGTCACGGTACACACGCTGGTAGTGTATTGAAACATTGTGTCAAGTTATCTACAACCGGATATTAACAAGCTCCCATCTGCCACATAACCGCGGGCACGGCTTTCGAAAGTTCAAACCCTGCAGGGGTGTTCCAACTTGACCCATTACAAGCCCACGATCCGCGGAGTCGCAACTCCATAGGTGGGAAGACCCGAGTATTCTCGGAATCCCGTGCTCAAGTTAAACCGAACTAAGGTAAGGCTAATCCAGCAAATCCTCCTGGCGTGTCGACACCCTGATAGGTAGCCGCGCGTATCTAGTCTCAGGACACGACCGGATGGGCGAAGCTACGGGTTTTTACCAAACCTCGAGTTTCCTCGTGGTGGCCCCGCAGGCTCCCCGTTTCGGACCGACACTCATGTGGAGCACTGGCCCGGGGTTGTTGAATTAAAATAAAAGGGATAGCTAGTCCCTATGCAAGTTTTATTAGTTATTAGGCAAATAGTACCAATGTTGGGACTTGCTGGAAAAGACTTAGCACTTAGCGGTTTATCAAGGGGGTCCCATACACCCCAACCGTGTTAGGAACGCATAATCAAGGAACATAACACCGGTTTATACGGTTCCTAACGGCATGAGTGGAACAAATCACCAAGCAAAAGGCTTAGCCTTCCACCCTTGCCAATATATAGATGATTTCATTTAAGCATTTATATAGTGTGATATAACCCAACCAAACTTCAACATGAAGCAAGCATCTTCAATCTTCACCTGCAACTAACAATGCTATAAGAAGGGCTGAGTGAAGCGTACTTAGCCAAGCAACGGTTTGCATAGGTAGGGTGGTTAGACAGGTTCATGGTTACAATAGGAGGCTGACAGGAAAACATGGGCATCGAGGCAAAACTATAGATCGAGACTACTAGCAATAGGCAAAGATAGTAATGGTATCCGGGTTCGGTCATCTTGCCTGGGATTCCACAGAGGGAGAAGAACGGATCCCTGAAGTAGACGGAGCAACACAGTCGAGCGAATCCTCACAACTCCGGAACGAAACCGAAGCTAACAAGAGAAGCAACCGGAAAGAAACAAACAACACGGTAAACACACAAGCAAAAACATGGCATACGATGCACATCCAAGTATGATGCATGTCCGGTTTAAATATGCAAGGCATGGCAAAGTGCACAAACAACACTACAAGTTAAGTGGAGCTCAATATGCAACGAGTTGCATATTGACGAAACACCACATTTTAATTATTTAGTTGACTCTCGTTATTTACAAGACAAGATTAAATGTTTTTAACATGGCAAGAGGTGAAGCATAATAAAACTATACTAACTAGGCATTTTAAATGAGGCCGGAAAATAACAACAACAATTCCGGAAAACTCCCCATGAGCATGTTTAATAATTATAAAGCAACAACAATTAAACATTTTAGTGTTGTTAACATGATGCGGATGACATGATCAAGTTTATGCAATTTTATTAAAAGGTAAACATGAAGAGATAAGGAGGTAATTGTCACCGTGGTGGAAGGAAAAGGGTGCCACGGCAACGATTCCGAAAATGATGCCACGGCACATATCGGTTCCGGTAACTCGTTGAGAGACCGGTGCAAGCAAAGGTGGAGCGAACGAGACATGCAATATGATGGGGTGCTCCCGGTTTTCCGGGTTCCCACGGGTCGGCGACAAAAGAGGACACAACGGACACGATGCACACAAGGGAGACATTTCATACAACCACAACAAGCATCCACGGGTCATCGTCTCGGGTTATACCTTCGAAACACTTGTTTCGGGACGGTTCGAGATCGTAGAGGAAGAAGGCGTTCACGTCGTAGAGGAAGTAGTGGTTCACGTTTCCGAAGAGGAAGTAGTGGTTCACATGGCGGTAGTGGAAGTAGTGGTACTTGGCGTTCGTCGACACGTGTAGTCGTTCTCGTCTCGGAGTCGTACACGTTCCGTAGAGGTACACGGGGCGACGGTAGGGGTACTTGTCCATGAAGTCGTTCTCGTCCGTAGTTGTTCATGTCATCGATGTCGGGGTACTTGGTCGGGTACTTGTCGAAACCCGCATCGGATGTAGTCGTTCCCGTGCGTCGAGGTACTTGTCACGTCGTGGAACTTGCGTTTCTCCTTGTAGTCGTACACGGTTCTTGCGTAGAGGTACTTGTCTCGGCGATGGTAGGAGTACACGGCGACGGTAGTTGTACGGGTCCAAAAACAGATGTGCTTGCTGTTACATGGTTACTTGAGATAGCAAAACAGCAACAAAACAGCAAAAAAAGGAAAAAGGCTGCTCGGGACGACGCCTCTTGTCCACCCGCTCGGAGCAGAGGCGGGACGAGGCCTGACAGCAGCAACTAGGTGGTCTTGGGGCGCCGATGGCGCTGTCGAGGTGCTCGGGAGAACGGCAGGGGCACAGCGCAGGGTGCCCTGGTGCTGGTGTCGCGCGGCACTGGACGGCGACACGGCGAAGGAAGGAACGGAGGGAGGCAGAGCCTCACGCGGACGCCGGAGACGGAGGGAGGAGGCCGCGGCTTGCGGCCACGAGGAGGGAGCGGGGCTCCTGGAGGCGCTGGCTCCTGGCCGCGCTGGGGAGGTGGGGCCTCGGTGCTTGGCGAGGAGGGGAGGAAGAGGCCCGGGCAGCGCGGCAGAGGCGCGGCCTCTGGAGCGACGCGGGAGGCCAGGTAGAGGTGCGGCCGGCTCGCGGGGCTGGAGAGGGAGGCCTCGGTCCTGGCCGGCGCAGAGGGGAACGAGAGGGAGGCCTCGAGCCTAGCGTGGGCGCGCGGCGGCGCCGATCTGCAGAGGAGGGAGGACACGGGGTCGATCGAAGGAAGAGGCTGGGAGGTCGAGATCGAAGGCAGAGGGGAAACGAGGGAGCGAGCGATGCGGTTCGGGGAGAGGGAATCGGGCGAGAGAGCGGACGAGGCTGGCGGCGGCTGGGAGGGACGAGCAAAGGGATTCGGTGGGATGTAGCGGCTAGGGTTAGGTGGTGGCCGGGCCGATGGGTCTGATGCCTGAGGAGGCCTGGGCCGGCTCGGGCCAGAAGGGAAGGCCCAAGTGGCTGCTCTCTTCTTCTAGTTATTCCCTTAGCAGAAAACAACTAAGAGAAAAAAAAAAGAAAGAGGAGGGGGGTTAGGGAAAAAACACATGGGACTATTTTTCTCGGGCATCATAAAATGAGTGCGGTCCGGGAAAAATAGAAAAGGCGAGATGAACTAAGACGTGATTATTGAAGTGTCCAAAAATGTTCCAATTTTCGGAGGAACCTCGAAACAACGAAAAAGAATTAAGACAAGGTTTTTGTAGGAGAACTCGAAGTGGAAAAGACATGGGGAAATATTGCAAGTGTGTTGCGGGTAATTCCAAACAATGGAATATTTATTATATAGCTCCCTAAAATATTGGGATAATATGTTTAAAGAGAAGACATTCTTCCCTCGATTTAAATGGACCGAAGGTCCACACAATTTTATTTAGGTTGAGATGCAAAATAAAAATGACATGATGGCATGATGACATGATGCAATGCAAAAATAAAAACACAAGCACAAAAGAAACACACGGGCAACCCGGAACATCTGGAACTTCGGGAATCTTCTGGAATCTTCTGGGACGTCGGTCTCGGGCGTCACATACCGCCTCCTGGGCTTGTACCTCTGCTCCTGCCGGATTATCCTGTCTGTGACGGTGACGCCTCCGTTCACTACTGGATACCTCCGGTTCATCCCAATGCCTAGTATAACTCCTGCTATGGCGGGGGGTTGAATGAAGTCTCTCCCTACTGTAAGAGTATGCCTGCTGCTGAGTCAATGCTGTGTCCAGCAATTCTTTGACCCTGCGCGCTTCTGCTGCCACGGGAGATGTTCCTTCAATGGGTAAAGCGGCCAGCCGTGAAGCGTCCGCGACAATGTTGTCCAGGGGGTTTGAGTAATGGCCAGGAGGAGTGGGGACGTGCGGAGTGGGCACAACCCGACGATCTTGCTCCACGGTTGGTTGTTGAATCGGCGCGCCTGTTGCCGGGGCTCCCCTCCGGTTTACCTCTAGATTATTGTTGGCTCCCGCTCCTGGCGTGCCAAAGAGATTCATCGCCTCATAGACCGGCGATAGACGAGTCTGATACCTTCTATTCCTTACTCCCTGCGCAGAGACCTGATCCATCCTGAGCTGGAAAGCCTGAGAATCCAGCTCTGCCTGCCTTGTTGCTATCGCAGCTTTCTCTGCATTTAGATCCTGTCTGGCTTGTTCGATCCGGCCCTTCAGCTGAATAATTTCTGCATCGTGCTGCGCCTTGTCAGCAGGAGCCACCACTGCTACTGCTCGTGTTGTCAACTCCTCTACTAAGGCAGATAGAGCGTCAGAGGGCGAGGGGGCTTGGCCGCTCCCCCCTGCACCAGCTGTGAACGTCCCGGTCACCGTGGGCTGCGGCGCAGATTGCGATCCGGCCATAAAGACAGCCACCCGGTTTGGCAGATCAAAAGGGTCTGGAATACTATCACCATCGGACACACCCTCGGATCGCCCGTCCCGCAACAGATACAAGGATTCAGTCTCTCCGGATGAGGATTCATCGTCGGAATAGACAATTGTCTCGCCCCCATAATCCGATCTGTCCTCGGCTTGAATTCCATGTATTGCTCCAACGAAAACGTGCTTCACGACAGGCTGAATCCGGGCCGATCTCGCACGCTGAGCCGGCTCGACGATGTTGGGGAAGATGTTCGGCTCAGGTCCCGGTTCACCAGTCTTGCCGATGAAGACGTGGATGCCGCCGAAGGGAACCTGGTACCCGTATTCGATTGAATCGGCGTCCGGGCCCCAGCCTGCGTCGTCAATGTAGATCCGGCCCCGGCGACTCTTGGTCATCCGGCCGACCGCGTAGCCCTTGAGTCCTTAAAAGCTGCCCTTCAAGAACTCGAAACCATCGTGCGATAGCCCCACGGTGGGCGCCAACTGTCGTGGAATTAACACGGCGGATGTCCGGTTTAGAGGACTTAGGTGTGGAGCCATCACGCGGGTTAGCCTGAAGAGGTTAAAAGCACACAAAGGACACAGAGGGTTTATACTAGTTCGGCCCCTTCGATGAAGGTAAAAGCCTACGTCTAGTTTGGTTTGGTATTGCTTGGGCGTCGATGAACAGGGAGCAGATTGCTTGCCTGTCTCTCGACGGATTCTTGTCTGCCTTGAACCGTCACCGGGCCGTTCCTTTATATAGGAGGCAACGCCCGGTCCGGTTTACAGAGTCCCGAGGCCGGCTCATAATTGTGTCCGCCTCGGTCTCTACTCTTTCTTCCTTGTATCTCAAGTTACATGATAGGACGGTTTACAAACCATAAACATTATACATGGGCCCTAAGCTTTCATGGGCCGTAACCTCTACTAGCTTAAAACAACACAACTATATTATCGTAATCCGGATCTCCCTAGCCGGTTTATACCTGCTAGTAATATCCCTGACACGCCCTGGCCTGCCGGTCAGGGCGCACGACACTTCAAACAACAAAACACTAGACAAGCGACTTTCAAAAACGAGGTGAGAAACCCAATCTCAGGCAAAGCCAACCCCAATTCGAGCAAAAACGATACATGCCATAGGGACAAACCCACACGGTCTGGGGATGATGCAGCCTGAGGGGCGCCCCCAACTGAATTCAAAGAAAAGACGAGACATGTCGCAGGGACGAACCCACGCGGCCCGTGGATGATGCAGCCCGAGGGGCGCCCCTAACTGAACAAAACGGGAAATGTTACCTGGCACCGTTGGTGGAGAAGTGTTGGTGTAACTGAAGACATTCGCTGTAGATGTTGCTCTGTATTAGCCGCCTCGCTCCGGGACCTCGCGAGGCTCCTGAGGTTCCGGGAGCTCGCGAAGGACCAATGCCACTTCCGCCAGGATCTCCTGATGCCTGGCCTCGTGAGCCGCCAGGACACCTCACATGTGGCGCTGGTGCATGGCAGCATGGTTCGACAGGTCGAAGGGCATGCGAACGTAGCTGTGGGGAGGGCCCTTGCACCGGCCCACCTGAGATGGCCAATAGAGCTCCTGAGATGCGACTCTGTTGGGTCTTGGGATGTTGATGCAGACGAGCAGCCTGCCGCCCTAGCCTGGGACGGCAGATGCACTTGGTTGTGTGGGGCGACGCCCGCCTCGCATTGCTCTTGGTACCTGTAAGTCTTCAATGGTTAGGTTGATGAACTCCCGAGCACTCGGCGCTTCGCGCCTTGTGCCCTCCTCACGGAAACGTGCGCTGAAGCACGCCTCCAGATGGTGCCCGAGCGCCTCCCTCGTGGCATAGGTCTGAGGCCCTTCAGGGAGATCCCCCGAGCCCAGCCAAAGAGGGGCGCCGGGCGCGCCTTCCTATGTGAGGGAGGAAGGCGCCCCATTCATGGGCGCGGATCCTGAGGCGCGGGCGTTGGGTGTTGCTTCCACATGAGGCTCCAGGGCGAGCAGCTGCTTCTTCCTCTTTGGGATGACTTCAGGAGGGTAGGCAAAGCCCTCGGTGTCTGGGTTCTCCACTGCTGCAGCTTGGTAGGCGCGCTCGAGAGCGCATACTGCATCATTCTCATCATAGGTAACCACGACGACGCCGCTGCTTCCCGACATCTTGGGGATGTTGTAGCCGTGGTGGGTCGCTGCCATGAACCTGACTAAAGCTGGGTAGCCAAGGATGGCATCGTATGGGAGCCTGATGTGGGCGACGTTGAAGTCGATGAGATCTGTGCAGTAGTTCTTGTGGTCGCCAAAGGTGACAGTGAGGTGGATCTGTCCTATTGGCGTTGTCGAGCCGTCGGTCACTCCGGAGAAAGGCCTAGTGGGTTGGAGCTGGTCGTACGGCACCTGAAGCGTGTCGAAGGTCTCGACGGAGAGGACGTTGAGTCCTGCCCCGCCGTCGATGAGGGTGTTGGTGACGAGCACGTTCCTGATGGTAGGCGAGCAGAGTAGAGGTAGGGCGCCGACCGCGGCCGCATACTTGAGCTGGTCAGCGGAGTTGAAGGTGGTGGCGCACTTGGACCATCTGAGAGGATGCGTTATCTCGAGCTTGGGGAGGACCGCATTCACTTCTCGGGCAAACTGCTTGAAGACGCGATGAGATGCAGGGGCCTGAGCGCCTCCCAGGATGCATGCCACCGCGCGCGGCTCCTGAAAGCCCCCAGCCCCTTCATCTTGATGGTGGTCGTCGTTCCTTCTCGGCGGTGGTGGCAGGGAAGGAAGGGCTGCGTTGTCCCGGGGGCGATCTTCACGCCGCTGGTCCCTCCAATGATCCTCGCGAGGCTGGTCTCTCCATGGGCCCTCACGAGGCTGACCCTACCAGTGGTCCCGGCCGCTCACGCCAACCTTGGCGAGAGTCACGGTTCTCCCAGCGTCCTCCTTCACGGCCACCTCCGCGACCGTAGCCTCGTTCGCCGCGCTCGAGGCGACATCTAAAGCATCCGTCACGGATGGCCCTGAGTGCCTTGCAGTCGTTGGTGTTGTGGATGTGCACGTTGTGGAAGGTGCAGAATGGGCGTCTGCCCTTAGAGGAATCGGGGTAATCACACCCACGTTTCATCTCAGGCTCAGCCGCGAGTGCTACTTCTCGAGATTGCATTGTATTCCCTGGAAGAGGAAAGGGAGATGCAGCACAGTAGCATAAGTATTTCCCTCAGTTTTTGAGAACCAAGGTATCATTCCAGTAGGAGACCACGCGCGAGTCCCTCGCACCTGCACAAACAAATAAGAACTTCGCAGCCAACGCGATAAGGGGTTGTCAATCCCTTTACGTTCACTTTCGAAAGTGAGATCTGATAGAGATGATAGTTTGATATTTTTGGATATAAGAACATAAAGTAAAAGCGGAAAAGTAAAGTAGTTTATAGATTGATATGTTGAGAATAGACCCGGGGGCCATAGTGTTCTCTAGTGGCTTCTCTCATGATAGCGATATTCCACGGCGGGTAAACAAATTACTGTTGAGCAATTGATAGAAAAGCGAATAATTATGAGACTATCTAGGCATGATCATTATAAATAGGCATCACGTCCGAGACAAGTAGACTGAAACGATTCTGCATCTACTACTATTACTCCACACATCGACCGCTATCCAGCATGCATCTAGAGTATTAAGTTCATAAGAACGGAGTAACGCCTTAAGAAAGATGACATGATGTAGAGGGATAAACTCAAACATAATGATATAAACCCCATCTTTTTATCCTCGATGGCAACAATACAATATGTGCCTTGCTGCCCCTACTGTCACTAGGAAACGACACCGCAAGATTGAACCCAAAGCCAAGCACTTCTCCCATTGCAAGAACTATAGATCTAGTGGGCTAAACCAAACCAATAATTTGAAGAGACTTGCAATGATATTATAATCATACATAAAGAGTTCAGAGAAGAACCAAATATTTCTCATAGATAATCTTGATCATAAATCCACAATTCATCGGATCTCGACAAACACACCGCAAAAAGAGAATACATCGAATAGATCTCCTCCAAGACCGAGGAGAACTTGGTATTGAAATCCAAAGAGAGAGAAGAAGCCATCTAGATACTAGCTATGGACCCGAAGGTCTGTGGGAAACTACTCACAACTCATGGTGAGGCGATGATGATGATGTAGAAGCACTCCGTGGAAGATCCCCCCTCCGGCGGAGCTCTGGAACAGGCCCCAAGATGGGATCTCACGGGAACAGAAGGTTACGGCAGTTGAACTAGGGTTTTCTCTGTTTATCTGATAGTTTCAGGGTACCTAGATATATATAGGAGGAAGGAGAGCACCGGGGGCCAGACGGGGTGCCCACGAGCTAGGGGGCGCGCCCTATAGGGTGGGGGCGCCCCCCACCCTCGTGGATGCCATGTCAGCCCTATTACGTGGTTCTCAAGTCTCCCGTGCGTATTTTGCTCCAAAAATATCTCTCCAGAAGTTTCATTCCATTTGGGACTCCGTTTGATATTCCTTTTCAGTAAAACCCTGAAATAGGCAAAAACAGCAATCTGGACTGGGCCTTTGGGTTAGTAGGTTAGTCCCAAAAATAATATAAAATTGTATGACAAAGCCCATTAAACATCCAAAACATCATAAATAATAGCATGGAACAATCAAAAAATATAGATACGTTGGAGACGTATCAAGCATCCCCAAGCTTAATTCCTGCTCGTCCTCGAGTAGGTAAATGATAAAAACAGAATTTTTGATGTGGAATCCTAACCAACATAGTTTTTCAATCTAATTCTCTAAATTGTGGCATGAATGTTCAGATCTGAAAGATTCAAGACAAAACTCTATATTGACATAAGAAATAATAATACTTCAAGCATACTAACAAAGCAATCATGTCTTCTCAAAATACTATGGCTAAAGAAAGTTACCCCTAAAAAATCATATAGTCTGGCTATGCTCCCTCTTCATCACACAAAATATTCATATCATGCACAACCCCGGTTTCAGCTAAGCATTTGTTTTCATACTCTATTCTTTCAAACCTTTCAACTTTCACGCAATACATGAGCGTGAGCCATGGACATAGCACTATGTGGAATAGAGAGGTGGTTGTGGAGAAGACAAAAAGGAGGGAGATAGTCTCACATCGACTAGGCGTATCAACGGGCTATGGAGATGCCCATCAATATATATCAGTGTGAGTGAGTAGGAATTGCCATGCAATGGATGCACTAGAGCTATAAATGTATGAAAGCTCAACAAAAGAAACTAAGTGGGTGTGCATCCAACTTGCTTACTCATGAAGACCTAGGGCATTTGAGAAAGCCCATCATTGGAATATACAAGCCAAGTTCTATAATGAAAATTCCCACTAGTATATGAAAGTGACTAAACATGAGACTCTCTATCATGAAGAACATGGTGCTACTTTGAAGCACAAGTCTGGAAAAAGATAGTAGCAATTGTCCCTTTTTCTTCTCTTTTTTTGGGCCTTTCTTTTTTTCTTTGGCCTTTTTTTTTTTCCTTTTTTCTCTTTTTTTTTCTTTGGAGGAGCTTTCTTGATTTAGCCTTTCCTCACATGGGACAATGCTCTAATAATGATGATCATCACACTTTCATTGAATTACAACTCGATATTAGAACAAAGTATGACCTATATGAATGCCTCCGGCGGTGTACCGGGATATGCAATAAATCAACAGTGACATGTATGAAAAATTATGCATGGTGGCCTAGCCACAAATACGATGTCAACTACATGATCATGCATGGAAATATGACCATATGAAGCGTGTCATATGAACGGAACAGTGGAAAGTTGCATGGCAATATATCTCAGAATGGCTATGGAAATGCCATGATAGGTAGGTATGGTGGATATTTTGAGGAAGATATATGGTGGCTGTTTTGAGGAAGGATATATAGTGGGTGTTTGGTACCGACGAGAGTTGCGCGGTACAAGAGAGGCTAGCAATGGTGGAAAGGTGAGAGTGCGTAATATCCATGGACTCAACATTAGTCATAAGAACTCATTTACTTATTGCAAAAATCTACGAGTCATCAAAACAAAGTAATCAACGCATGCTCCTAGGGGGGAGGTTGGTAGGGTGTCACACCCTGCATTTTGTAACATGTCATTTGCATCAATAAAGCATGAAAATTTGGACCAGCAATTTTTTTGGCATCCTTTGGCTTCCTGTGTTTTTCATGTGCTCATTAAAGTCAACTACTACCTCTTGTAGAATTCATCTCCTGACCCAAAACTTCTGCCCAATGATCATGCCAAGTGTTTATAGCAGTATAGTATTTTCTTATAAAATTAATTTGTCCAAAATGTATTTTCAAAGAATTAGTATTCCAAAAACCCCTGAATTGAGGTTTGCACTGCAAGTGCTTGATTCAGGGTGAGAAAATTATTTCAAAAAGTATATTTGAGACCTAGTAGTCATAGGACTCCCAGAAACCACAAAAGTATAATTTTAAAAGTTATTTTCCTATTTTATTTAAAAGTTTTTTCTTAAGGCCAGAAATGGTCTTTAATAGGGAAAATTTATTTAATTATTTCAAAAATATTTGCCAAAATTCAGGGAGACTCATAGGACATATATTGTCCATATATAAGAGTTTCAACACTTGGTCATGTTCAAAATAATGGGCTAATCCCTCAGAAACCCTTTCTGGATATTTCAAGCTTTTGAAATATTTACAAAGGAAATATTCTCTAAAAATTCCAGGGAAATTCTATCATGTCATATATGACATATTTGATGATCTTGCCAAGCCCCATGCCTTGGGAAGCAAGAAAACATCATCAAAACCCTCCAAAACCATTCTGTCCATATCTGAAGTTTGAGCAACTTTACATTGCCAAACTTATCCAAATGCTCTCAAACTTGGTGCACGTGCTAGAATGGTCTAATAAGGCATCTAGACCAAATGGCACAAGTTTCGGAGCAGGGTAACTTGATCAGAATACCCCAAAACCATTTCTGTTCAAATTCAAATTTGAACAACTTTACATTACCAACCTTTTACCTGGGGCTTCAAACTTTGTGGGCATGATCATAACCCCAAATGATGACACTACACCAAGTGGTGCATCAAGGGGAGATGATTAGCTTGACTTAAACATGGTGAAACCATTTCTGTTGAATTCTAGGGTTCACCAAAGTTACATTGGCAAGTTTCTTTAAACAAGCCCAAATTTGGTGGAACACCCTATTTCCATATGCCATTTAATCCTGTTAAGTGTCATAGCCAGTGGAGATCATTTGCTTGCCCAAAACATGATCAAACACCTTCTGCCATTTTTCCAAAACCACTGTTTTGGCCTCTTTTACTAATTACCCTTGACTCAACTTTCTACCACAGCCTCACCTAGTTACCTTCTACCTCCAGCAACTCCCCCATGACCAGGGTTCAATGATTGAAGGGTGAAAACCCCAATTTACCTTGCTGGACAGCCCAGTTCGTACCTCCTCTCAGCTCCCCTCCTCCTCCATTGGACAGCCAAGGCATCCAAAGCCACAACCAGTTTGTTTACTCCATGTTTGACCTCCCAGACACGGCGGACGCGCCCAGTTAGCCAACGGCATGCCGTGGCATGCAGTAAGCACGCTCCAGAGCGCGCTACAGTGCGCACCCGCACTGTAGCCTCGCCCAATCCGTCGCCCCAGACCACCTCGTGCTTCCCCCTCACGCCATTCGATGCGCCTCGACGTCCGCAACGCCCCCCGGTGCTGTCCCCCTCCTCCTTCTCCCTCCAGTGGACGTCCTCGCACGCGCACCGACCACCCGCGAGCTCCAGTCGTCGGCCTCACACGCGCGCAGCTCCAGAAGCATCCCCCGCTCCCTCTCTTCCTCTCCTCTGCCCTGGACCTCGTCCAGCAACCCCGCAGACTCTTCCCCAGCGCCTCCCGTGCCCTGTGGCAACGAGCAGAGGCTCGCCGGCGCACAGGTCCACTGCACCTTGCCGTCTGCCTATAAATAGGCCTCCCGAGCCCCTCCTCTCCTCACCAGTCGCACTCTCCCACTCTCAATCTCCCCCCAGAGCCACTCGCCCCACTCCAGACCAGCCCGAGCTCGAGATCGAGCTCCGCCGCGGCGGCTCCCCGTCGCCTGCTCGGTACAAGCCGCCCCAGCCTCTCCTCTCACTTGATCTAGCTCAACAGCACGTCACTGACTCGATTCCCCCTCTTTCCCCTCTCTGCAGCTGCCGGAATCAACCGGAGCAGCATCCACCCGAAGCTCCTCCGCTACCTGTCCTTGCCGCCGGCGAACTAGCCCCCTCCGGCGACCCGCACCACCTCCACCAGATCGGTGACACTCCGCTGGATCCATTCCTGCCCTTAGCTTGCCCCGCCGTGCCCGGAAACATCGCCGGTGAGCTCGCCGGCTCTCTGCCGGAGGGTTAGGGATGACAGGCGGGCCCCTCCTGTCAGCCTCCCCTCGCCCTCACTCCTCTCTCCTCTCACTGACGCCGGGCCCCGCCCGTTAGGTTTAAAAAACCCTGGCGCGCGCTGATGCCGTGCGGTGGGCTGTTTTCGCCCTCGGCCGTTGCACTGTGGCCGTTTTGGCCCAGTGACACAGAGCCCTTTTTAATTTTTCTTTTCTGTGGATTTTCAAATAATTCCACATAAGTAAATATATATCCAAATGAATTAATTCCAGTTCCTAAAAACTTGTAAAAATCCAACCTATTTAATGATGTCACTTTCACACATGTCCATGGACCTTTTCTGTTCTGATCAAATTTAAATTCATAGTTGAACATTAAAACTTCTGTTCAAATATTCATGTACCCCATTCTGCCACTCCAAAACTCAAGCTAAGAATTTTTGCCATCTTAGTTTTCCCTCTAGTATTTAACAAAAATAAGTTGACATTTTTCTGAGCACTTTGATTTTTCTGTTTTTATTGTGGTCTTATTTTTTTCCCGTTTTTATTGCGACGATTAGATACCGTATTTGACGAGGTTGCTGAAGAAGAAGGAGGGGAAGGATTTGAAGACTTTGAAGACCAAGCCAATCCAGGCAAGCAGCACTTTGACCATGATACCCTTGTGTTCCTCAGAACCCATTTATTTCCGAATGCATGATGATAAGAGTGACGGTGACGACCCAGTTAGAACCACCACATGATGCATGTTTTACTCATGATCTTTCTATGTGCTAGATGCAATGCAAATGATTAGTAGTGATGCTTAGTGATGCATGTGTGCCATGAAACCTTCGCGGTTGCATTCTTTTCAAAAAAAACGTCGGGTGCCCCTAATGCCCGAGGGTGATGTTGAGTTAGGTCATCACTTGAGGAAGAAGTGATGTGCCGATAAAGATCTTGTGCATGGGTGAAATGATGGATTAGATTTATGTGTGACTACCGTCCCAACCAAACATGTGCAACCACTCTACCCCTTATGGGACGGGGCATTATTGATTACTTAGGCCGATACTAGCATGGTGCCCACATTACTAGTGACGGGGAAGACTTGAGGTCTTTCCCGGGACGGGGTCGTCCTTGGATAGACGACCATGACTATTTTTACAGGGCACCGGACACACCGTTGGTCCCCTCGTGTACGCGTGACATTGAAATTAGGGCAAGTCCCATGATCTATTGTTTGTACTCGAGGGCCGTGTACCAACGAGTGGACCCTATGCTAGTGTCGTCTAGGGAAAGATGATGACCGGGTGTTTCCCCCGAGTACTTGAGGTACTGCGGGATCGTGGGTGACACGAGAGCTTCCCGGATCTTGTGGGTAAAGTGCGCAACCTCTACAGAGTGTAAAACTATTCGAATAGCCGTGTCCATGGTCATGGACAGTTGGGTGGTGCTACTTAAACTATGTCCAGAATTTTACTATATCGGTGAAAGTATGAGTATGTGTTGATTCAAGGTGGTGACTTGACTCGTTGAGTTGAATCCTATTCATGTTGATATCAGTAACCTGTCTTCGAGGTTACGTGAATTTATTAATGCATATACTTGATGGTAGAATATTTATTCTAGCTCGTAGCTACATTGCTCATTGTTGTACAATTGCATTGTTACCTTGAACCAAATCATGGGTTGCTTGCGAGTACATTCAAAGTACTCATTGTCTTGCCACTGGTTATTTAATTGGCCAGGCATGGAGGAGCAGGAATATGAAGAAGAATTCTATGGAGACGAACATGCGAACTAGGATGCTTTCCCAGTCAGAATGCCTGTAGGGTTAAGGCAGATGGCATGCGTTCTACTTATCTTCGAAGACTTCCGCTATTCGAGTTATTTGCTATTCAGCCCTTGAGGCTTTATCTATGTAAGACTTGGCCATAATGGCCATAATTTGTGTAAGACGGTATGTATGGATGTAAGACTCTTGTTATTCAGCTTCTATGTGTTTAGTGAGCATTGATCTCTGGGATCACTGTACATGTGCATTCGGTAAACTCGACTCTTAAGTCGGGGTCCCCACATAGGAGTTAACCATCGCGCGCCCCCGACCTCCACACAAAGGTTGACACTTTACAAATACCTCATGCTCTAACTTCGTCACATAGCGGTTCACCATACGTGCATGCTACGGGAATCACTAACCTTAACACAAGCATTTCTAAATTTCATAATAACTCCACTAGCATGACTCTCATATCACTATACTCATATCTCAAAACAATTATCAAGCATCCAACTTCTCATCATATTCAATGCACTTAGTGTGAAAGTTTTTACTACATTGATTTTGGATGTGTATCATGTGAAGGCTAGTTGTATAGCCAAAGCACATTACCATGCTGTTTTAATAGACTCTCAAAAATATATAAGTGAAGCACATAGAGTGTTCTTTCAATTCCTAGGCCATATTTAACTTTCTCAAATAGGTGTGTCCAGCAAGTATAATTGTGGCAAACTAACAAGCAAAGACTCAAATTTTACATGACGCTCCAAGTAAAACACATATCACGTGGTGAATAAAAATATAGCTTCGAGTATAGTTACCGATAGATGAAGACGAAAGAGGGGATGCCTTGCCAGGGCATCCCAAGCTTAGGCTTTTGGTTGTCCTTGAATTTTACCTTGGGGTGCCTTGGGCATCCCCAAGCTTAGGCTCTTGCCACTCTTTGTTCCATAGTCCATCAAAGCAATACTCAAAACTTGAAAACTTCACAACACAAAACTTAGACAAAAATCTCGTGAGCTCCGTTAGTATAAGAAAACAAACCACTACTCAAAGGTACTGCAATGAATTCATTCTTTGTTTAAATTGGTATTAAACCTAATGTATTCCAACTTCTCTATGATTCATACTTCCCAATACTACTCATAGATGCATCGAAATAAGCAAACAACACACGAAAAACAGAATCTGTCAGAAACAGAACAGTCTGTAGTAATCTGCAGCTTTCGCATACTTCTGTAACTCCACAAAAATTGAAATAAAGTGGTAAACCTGAGGAATTTGTCTACTAATCATCTGCAAAAATAATCAACTAAATAGCACGCTCTAGTAAAATATGGTGACCATTCTAGCGAGTGCCAACGATTCTGTTTTTCACAGCACGAACATATAAACTTCACACAAGTCTTCCCAAATGTTCTACTTGGAACAAACACTAATTAAAACACAAAACCACATCTAACAGAAGCTATATGCAATATTTATTCCTAAACAGAAGCAAAAACAAAAATATAAAATTGGGTTGCCTCCCAACAAGCGCTGTCGTTTAACGCCCCTAGCTAGGCATTGAGATGTCAATGATGCTCAAATGAAAGACAAGAATTGAAGCACAAAGAGAGCATCATAAAGCAAGTAAAAATCACATCTAAGTCTAACATACTTCCAATGCATAGGAATTTTATAAGCAAACAAATTAGCAAGACAAACAAGATCTAGCATATGCAAGGAAGAAGAAAGAAGCAATGGCAATCTCAACATGAAGAGAGGTAATTTAGTAACATGAAGATTTCTACAACCATATTTTCCTCTCTCATAATAATTGCATGTAGGATCATAAGAAAATTCAACAATATAGCTATCACATAACATATTTCCAACACGATCCACATGCATACGAAGTTGACACCCTTCCAAGTTAGTGGGATCAAAATTAACTAAAGTCATGACCTCTCCAAACCCACTTTTATCAAAAATTTCATAAGATTGAACATTCTCCAAATATGTGGGATCTAAAGTTGACACTCTTCCAAACCCACTTTCAATATTATTGCAAACACTATTTTCAATCTCATATTCATCATGGGGCTTAAATAAATTTTCAAGATCATAATAAGAATCACCCCAATCATGATCATTGCAACAAGTAGTAGTCATAGCAAAACTAGCATCCCCAATCTTGAGGTTTTGCATATCATTAGGACAATTAGCATTAATAGAATTTATAATAACATCATTGCAATCATGCTTTTCATTAAAAGAGTTATCGTGAATCACTTCATAATTTTCTTGTTTCAACACTCTGTCACAATTTTCGGATTCAAGAATTTCGAGCAAAACCTCATAAAGATAATCTAGTGCCCGCAGCTCACTAGCAATAAGTTCAATATAATTGGATCTCTTAAAGAGATTAGCAAGTGGATGAGGATCCATACTTTAGCAACCGAAGATGCAAGCTAATTGAGGGCACATAGCAACACAAGCAAACAAGAGGCAAGCGAACGGTAAACACACGACAAAAAGAAGGGCAAATAAAATGGCAAGGGTGAAGTGGGGGAGAGGAAAACGAGAGGCAAATAAATGTAATGTGAAGGATAAGGGTTTGTGATAGGTACTTGGTATATGACTTTTGCGTAAGCCTCCCCGGCAACGGCGCCAAAATTCTTCTTGCTACTTCTCGAGCTTGCGTTGTATTCCCTCGAAGAGGAATGAGAGATGCAGCATAGTAGCGTAAGTATTTCCCTAAATTTTTGAGAACCAAGGTATCAATCCAGTAGGAGACCACGTGCGAGTCCCGCGCACCTGCACAAACAAATAAGAACTTCGCAGCCAACGCGATAAGGGGTTGTCAATCCCTTTACGGTCACTTACGAAAGTAAGATCTGATAGAGATGATAGTTTGATATTTTTGGTATTTTTGGATATAAGAACAGAAAGTAAAAGTGGAAAAGTAAAGTAGATTATAGATTGATATGTTGAGAATAGACCCGGGGGCCATAGTGTTCTCTAGTGGCTTCTCTTATGATAGCGATATTCTACGGCGGGTAAACAAATTACTGTTGAGAAATTGATAGAAAAGCGAATAATTATGAGACTATCTAGGCATGATCATTATATATAGGCATCACGTCCGAGACAAGTAGACCGAAACGATTCTGTATCTACTACTATTACTCCACACATCGACCGCTATCCAGCATGCATCTAGAGTATTAAGTTCATAAGAACGGAATAATGCCTTAAGCAAGATGACATGATGTAGAGGGATAAACTCAATCATAATGATATAAACCCCATCTTTTTTATCCTCGATGGCAACAATACAATACGTGCCTGGCTGCCCCTACTGTCACTAGGAAAGGACACCACAAGATTGAACCGAAAGCCAAGCACTTCTCCCATTGCAAGAACTATAGATCTAGTAGGCCAAACCAAACCAATAATTCGAAGAGACTTGCAAGGATATTATAATCATACACAAAGAGTTCAGAGAAGAACCAAGTATTTATCATAGATAATCTTGATCATAAACCCACAATTCATCGAATCTCGACAAACCTACCGCAAAAAGAGATTACATCGAATAGATCTCCTCGAAGACCGAGGAGAACTTGGTATTGAGATCCAAAGAGAGAGAAGAAGCCATCTAGATACTAGCTATGGACCCGAAGGTCTGTGGTAAACTACTCACAACTCATGGTGAGGCGATGATGATGATGTAGAAGCACTCCGTGGAAGATCCCCCCTCCGGCGGAGCTCCGGAACAGGGCCCAAGATGGGATCTCACGGGAACAGAAGGTTACGGCGGTGGAACTAGGGTTTTCTCTGTTGTTCTGATAGTTTCGGGGTACATAGATATATATAGGAGGAAGGAGGGCACCGGGGGCCAGACGGGGTGCCCATGAGGCAGGGGGCGCGCCCTATAGGGGGGCCCCCACCATCGTGGACGCCACATCAGCCCTCTTCCGTGGTTCTCAAGTCTCCCGTGCGTATTTTGCTCCAAAAATATCTCTCAAGAAGTTTCATTCCGTTTGGACTCCGTTTGATATTCCTTTTCTGTAAAACCCTGAAATAGGCAAAAACAACAATCTGGACTGGGCCTTTGGGTTAGTAGGTTAGTCCCTAAAATAATATAAAAGTGTATAACGAAGCCCATTAAACATCCAAAACATCATAAATAATAGCAAGGAATATTCAAAAATTATAGATACGTTGGAGACGTATCAGCGGGTACTACCGGTCCTTTGCGCTTGGCCTCCTTGGTCTTGGCCTTCTTGTCTTCTGGGTCACTCTCAGGAAGCTCGACGAGCGAGACGCGACCCTCTTCTGCCTTTGCGCACTTGATCGCGAGGTTGAACATCTCTAGAGCCGAGCACATGTCCTCCTGAATGGCGAGTTCCTCCTTCATCCTGACGTCTGGTACGGTGTCAGTGAACGCCGAGATGATGGCTTCGTCAGATACCTTGGGGATCTTGATGCGGATGTTGATGAAATGCTGCATGTACTTGGGCAGGGTCTCTCCAGGCTGCCGCTTGATGCGCCGCAGGTCGCCCACTGCCGGGGCACGGTCACGGGTCCCATCGAAGTTGGAAATGAAGCGTTCGCGCAGCTCACCCCAGGAGGAGATTGATTCCTTCTAGAGGTTCAGGTGCCACGAATGAGCGCCATCTTTGAGATCCATGAGAAACCAGTTAGCCATGACCTTCTCGTTGCCATTGGCTGCTTCGATGCTCAGCTCATAGAGCTACAGGAATTCTGCTTGGTCGGGTGTTCCATCGTAACATGGGGGTAGATCTGGCTTGAACTTGCCGGGCCAGACGACATGACGGAGCTCCAGGGTGAATGCCTTGCAGCCCGCCGTGCTGCCTGGTGCTTGCTGTTGAGGTGGAGCTTGGTCTGGGTGTTCGTGCGCCACTGCGCGGGGAGGCGCGCGACCCTCACAAGGCGGAGCATGAAGTGTGCGCGCCTCGCCTTGCAGCTGCAGCACCACTTGAGAACTTTCTTCATCTCGCGTGGCCACCCTGCGTGGCTGGTCACGCTGGGGGGCCTCACGCCTTGGCTCAGGGAAGACGTCTCTCTGGAACGGTGGAGGAGGTGCGCCGCGGGCCTCGTCGCTTGCCTGAGGTTGTGGAAGAGGCAGAGAACGGCATGATGCTGGGGCTTCTCCAGCGGTGCTGACGAGCTCGGCGATGCGGTCCAGCCATTCTTCGTAGAGGTCGTCGACCGGGCGGTAGCGCAGGAGCTCACGCGCCATGAGCAGCGCGGCCTGCGAGTTTGTCGGGCCACGACGGGCGTGGGAGGAAGAAGCAGCCGCCGGAGTCAGTGACGGGGTTGCGATGCGACCGTCGCGCCGCACGGAGAGCAGGAACGACAAATCCTGTTGCTCGTGGGCAGTGGGGCCAGTGGGTGCATTTGCCGTCGGTGATGGAGAGTGACGGGGGATGCCATCGCCTGGGGGTGCTGTCTTGGCCACGCAAGCGGCGACGGCAGCCCATCACTCGGCGCAGACACGGTGGGCGTCAGCTATTGGGCGGTGAAATGACCACGAACCGAATGGATGAGGAGGAGCTCCGACCCCCTACCTGGCGCGCCAAATGTCGAATTCAGGGCTCCGCAAAACCCTACTAGGTTCAAACTCTGGGGTGCATGCGAAGATCTCAACCTCGCCTATCTATCTACTCACCGTCTCACCAACTAACACGATGAACTGGAAAGTAAAAGAGACACGAGGCAGTTTATCCTGGTTCAGGCCACCTAGCGGTAAGTGGCCCTACTCTAGCAGTGTGGTGGATTAGACTCGAGATGGGCTGTGGATGAACTAGTACAATGGGTGAACGACCTCCGGAGGAGAGATGTTCTTGCTAGGTGATGGAAGAGAGGGTCAGAATGATCCGTCCCCTTGTTGGGTGGTGGCTATCCTACTTATATAGTGGCCTTGGTCCTCTTCCCCGAAATGTTTGGCGGGAAGGGATTCCACAACGGCCAATTTTGAAGGGGGACAACGAGTACATCTTATCCTGACTAAAGGTGGCCTTCGCCTAGAAAGCATCTGATCCTGACACCATGGTAGGTTCGGTGATGACTTTTGTCCTGTCGTCCTGGTAGTCTTGGTCTTGTTGAATTGGAATGGAAACCTTTGGCAGATTCCTCCGGACTCCGCATCTGAGCCCGCTTCCTTAGCACCAAAGGGGAAATTGCTATACTGCGCCTGCTGGCGCCCGCCTGGCCTTGGTCATCATGGCTTGCGTCATGTAAACCTCGCGAGGTGGGGGTTGCATAGAGTTCTCCGCTCGTCAGGAGCCATCTAGCCGAGACTGCCCTTTCCGGAGGTCTTGGTGTCGTCCGTCCCATGAGGCTTGGTCCCTCGCGAGGGTCTTGAAGTGCCGATGCTGAAGATGGGCTGTACCAGGCCTGAAAATGTGCCATGTCATGGGCCGCAGGCAGGCAACTCTGGGTACCTTGGTACCCAGAACACCGACAGCACGGGGCTGGGGTCGTGCTCATCTTGCCTACCAAGGACAAGCTCTACTACGCCGTGCAGCTATGCTTCCAGCATGGCGAGAAGGTCTCCAACAACATCATGGAATACGAGGGCACATGCCTTGATGTCTACTACGCAACCTTCTTCTTGTAGACGTTGTTGGGCCTCCAAGTGCAGAGGTTTGTAGGACAGTAGCAAATTTCTCTCAAGAGAATGACCTAAGGTTTATCAATCCGTGGGAGGCGTAGGATGAATATGGTCTCTCTCAAACAACCCTGCAACCAAATAACAAAGAGTCTCTTGTGTCCCCAACACACCCAATACAGTGGCAAATTGTATAGGTGCACTAGTTCGGCGAAGAGATGGTGATACAGGTGTGTCGGGGAAACTGATCGCCCACGAACACCTATGGGACCGGAGCCCCTTTTCGGTATGGCAAGGGGGCGGAGGATGCACAAAGAGCGGATCGAAGCGTGCACGCGAGCAGTTTACCCAGGTTCGGGCCGCACGGATGCGTAAAACCCTACTCCTGCCTTGGTTTGTATTGTGTTCTTGGCTCGGGAGCAAGAAGAGCTACAGTACTTGTCGCTGGCTACACCGAGCGTGAGAGTGATCGAAGGTCGGAACCACGGAACCCCCTCTACGTTGCGCATGGGCCTCCTTTTATAGGTCGAAGGGGTCACCGACAGGTGGCAACGCAGATGAGGGCAAAAACGTAAAAGTGGTGGTAGTTGTAACAGTGTATGTACAGTGCTCTGTACCTAACCCTGACGGTGGGGGACAAGGGCATTGAATGCCCGTCGCCGTCTCCCCAAACAGTGCAAAAAGCGTCCGTCCGGGCGTCTCCGTTCGCCACGATGGTGGCCTCGTCATCGCAGCTCACCACCGTGTACCCCAGGCTGCACATATTTCCGCCACGTGCACCTGGAGGGGCCCCAGGGCGACGCGTGGCCGGATGAGCTGGAGCGCGGGCACGTAGTGGAAGCTTGCCGCGGCTAGCTCCTTGCCGCGGTTGTTAACTTGCCGCACCCGGAAGCTTGTCGCTCTCCGGGCTTTGCCGGGGCGCGCGACGCGCCACGGCAAGTCTCCTGAAATGCCATGTTTGGCCTTCCTGGCAAGCTCCTCTTGCCAGGGTCTTGTGCCAAAGGGGTGGTATTAAGCCTGGAGCGGCCTTCCCGGCAAGCCCCTCTTGCCGGGGTCTTGTTTCTTTAACTTGAATACTTTGTTCTTGAATGGCTCCAAAGGAACCATAGTGGGCTTTGGCGGGCGCGTGGCAAGCTCTGCCATGGGACGCTGCTACTGCCCGTGCACAAGTCGGGATACTAAGGTACCCCTACTTTAGTACACCGACAGGAGCCCCCGGGCCTGGGCCACACACGGTGCCGAGCGCTGTTGGGCCGGGCCCAAAACAGCGCACGGGCACAAGCGGCCCACGGCGCGCCGCATCCCACTCCGTAACCACCGCGCCCCTCCCTAAGGGCACGAGTCGATTGCCGCGTCGTGCGAGAGATCGTGGCCTGTTTCTTTAATGGGGAAAATGCGGAACGTCCCCCTCTCCCCCTTAAAAGCAGAGGAAACAGGGGCAGTTCCTTCCATTCGCTCATTGCTTCTTCAACCTCCAGGAACCCCCGCTGCTCCCCTCCTCCCCGAAGGTTGAAAGAGAGCAGCGCTCCGCCCTTCCTCCGCCGCCGCCTGCCTCCCCGGCGCCGTCGACTTCCCCCCACCGCCCTCGCCACGACCCCGAAGGGCGACAAGGCGAAAGCCACGAAGACTGCCAGGGCGCTGAAGCTAGCGGCAATGCGGAAGAAGATGGCGGTCTTCCCGCCGAGGCTCGGCGCGAGGGAGCTGAAGGACTCCTTCTACCTCTTCTGGGCGAGGGAGACAAAAGCGCACCCGCGCACCAGGGTACTCCCCGCCGAGGCTTGCGACATGTTTCTGGGAGGGTACGCCTATTTCGCTCTGTTCTTCTATTGCAGACTCTGCCCACCATATTCCGAATTCTTCTGTGACATCATGAATACCTACGGGTTTCATCTGCTTGATTTCACCCCAAACGCTGTCTTGACCATGGCTGTTTTCGCTCTATGCCGGTCTCCTCGAGCTCGCCGTCGGGGATCTGTAGCTTCCGGACCACAGCAGAGGAGATCAGGTTCAGGCCGGCCCCGCCGTCAACCAACATCTTGGTGACCTTGAGGTTGCGGATGATTGGCGAAACCAACATCGGAAAACACCCTACCGCAGTTGTGCGGTCAGGGTGATCCTCAATGTCGAAGATGATGGGCGTGCTGGACCACTTCAGGAGTTTGCGCGACTCGACGGGTGGCTCTGCTGCATTAACTTCCCGCACCCATTGTTTGAGTTGGCGGTGGGAAGTATGCAGAGAGGCACCTCCATCGACGCACAGAACTTCTGTGGCCTTCTGGAACTCCTGCTCGCTGTTGTCTCCGTCGTCCATGTCCTCGTCGTCGTCTTCGTCTTCGTCCTTGTCGCGGCCGCGGGGAGGTCTATCTCCTTGCCGCTGCTTGGCCTTGCCGCGGCGTCCTCCCCGGCCATTGAATGGACGCTTTTTGCCGGACTCTCCTCCGCCTCCCTGGGCCTTCTCCTTGTCGCGTCGCTCGTCCTCAGCCTTCTGCTGTTCGACGAGGTACTCGACCCTTTTGCAGTTCTGGAGATCGTGGCCCTTGTTGCGGTGGATCTTGCAGTACTGCTTGTCGGAGTTGTCCTGCTTGTCGGCGCCTGCTACAGTGGCAGCTTCCTTGCCGGAGCCACCAGCCTGAGCTCTCTCGGCGCCAGCCTCCTTGTCGGACTGCTCCACGACCAGTACTTCCTTGTTCTTCTTCTTCTTGTTGTTGTTCCGCCGCCGGTTTTTCCTTGCCGGGGCGGCATCCTCACTGTCTGTTCCTCCTGCTCCAGCATCCTCTCCGGGGAGTCTCCTCCCCTCTTCAGCGCGTGCGCACTTGTCGGCCAGGGCATAAAGCTCACTGACATCTCGGATCTTGCACATCGCCATCTCCTCCCTCATCCTGCGGTTACGCACGTTCTGGTGGAACGCACTGATAACCACGGCAGGGTGGACGTCTGGGATGTTGTGCTGGACGCGGCTGAATCGATGGATGTACTTTCGCAGGGACTCTCCTTCCTTCTGGGTGAGTATATGAAGGTCACTCTCCTGGCCATGGGGCTTGTGGACACCCGTGAAGGCGCCGACAAACTGGTGGCACAGGTCGGCCCAAGAAGAAATGGAGTTCTCCGGCAAGTGCATGAGCCAAGATCTGACGTTTGGCTTGAGCACTAGCGGGAAGTAGTTCGCTATTATCTTCTCGTCTCGTCCCCCGGCAGCCTGCACCGCGATGGTGTAGATGCTGAGGAACTCTGACGGGTGAGTTTTGCCGTCGTACTTCTCGGGTACGTCGGGCTTGAAGTTCTTCACGCTGGGCCACTGGACTTGCCGCAGCTCACGGGTGAACGCAGGACAACCTGCCGCGTACGGCAAGTCGCCTGGTTCTCCGGGCACGTGCGCGTCGACAGCAGGCCCAGCGCGCTGGTCGGATTGCCGCCGCGCTTCTCTTCGACGCTCGATGCGAGTTCGAGCGTCTTCTTGTCGTCTGTCGGCGAGGACTTGGCGTTGATCGCGGCGAGCTCGCGGATCCGACGACGTCGTGGAGTCGTCGTCGATGTTGATCCGGCGAGTCGGCGATTTCGGCCTTCGGGGCGGGGAGTGCATGGTAGTTGCACCCCCGGCGTTCTTGTCGCCATCAGCCCGCGCCTGGCTAACTTGCCGCGGCCGCGACGTCGTCGGATGCTGCGGCGTGTCGTTATTGGCGAAGGCGATGAGGCTTTGGATAGTGGCCCTCCAGTCGTCGGCCTTGTCTGCCGCTGGAGGGAAATCGAGGAGCAGCTGAGCTCGGGCTAGAGCTTCTGCTGGAGTGGAGGGGAGCGGCGGCGAGCGGTGCGAGGAGCGAGATATGCTCGGACTTCTAACTACGTTAGAAGGAGCAGGTTCTCGCCCCGGCGACCGCGCCTTGCTCGTGCCAGCGCGTTGGCCTTGAGCGTCCCGCGACCCGCCAGTCTGACCTTGTCCCAGCAAGCGTATGGTACCTTGGGTACCACGTCGCTGCCGGTCCGGCACCTCCTAAGAGGGGTGTGGTGCGTGCACGGATGCCGAGGTCTTGGAGTGCGCTCGGTCGTCCGTCTTGTCCTTGGATTTGGCGACGCCGTGAGTTTCCTCGCCGGCGTCCGCCCTTCCGCCGGCGTCTACCCCACCAACCGTTGGCTCCGGTGGCGGCGGGATCGACGCGGACGGGCCTGCTACCCCCGAAGCCTTCTTCTTCGGTGGCATGTCGATGAAGTAGATGAAGTTGGTGAAGTTTTCGCTCGCGTGAACGCCGGATCAGATTCGCACAACCTCGACGCCCCTATCTGGCGCGCCAAAGATGTCGGGGAAACTGATCGCCCACGAACACCTATGGGACCGGAGCCCCTTTCCGGTACGGCAAGGGGGCAGAGGATGCACAAAGAGTGGATCGAAGCGTGCACGCGAGCACTTTACCCAGGTTCGGGCCGCAAGGATGCGTAAAACCCTACTCCTGCCTTGGTTTGTATTGTGTTCTTGGCTCGGGAGCAAGAAGAGCTACAGTACTTGTCGCTGGCTACACCGAGCATGAGAGTGATCGAAGGTCGGAACCGCGGAACCCCCTCTACGTTGCGCATGGGCCTCCTTTTATAGGTCGAAGGGGTCACTGACAGGTGGCAACGCAGATGAGGGCAAAAACGTAAAAGTGGTGGTAGTTGTAACAGTGTAAGTACAGTGCTCTGTACCTAACCCTGACGGTGGGGGACAAGGGCATTGAATGCCCGTCGCCGTCGCCCCAAACAGTGCAAAAAGCGTCCGTCCGGGCGTCTCCATTCGCCACGATGGTGGCCTCGTCATCGCAGCTCGCCACCGTGTACCCCAGGCTGCACAGCCTTCCGCCACGTGCACCTGGAGGGGCCCCAGGGCGACGCGTGGCCGGATGAGCTGGAGCGCGGGCACGTAGTGGAAGCTTTCCACGGCTAGCACCTTGCCGCGGTTGTTAACTTGCCGCGCCCGGAAGCTTGTCGCTCTCCGGGCTTTGCCGGGGCGCGCGACGCGCCACGGCAAGTCTCCTGAAATGCCATGTTTGGCCTTCCTGGCAAGCTCCTCTTGCCAGGGTCTTATGCCAAAGGGGTGGTCTTAAGCCTGGAGCGGCCTTCCCGGCAAGCCCCTCTTGCCGGGGTCTTGTTTCTTTAACTCGAATACTTTGTTCTTGAATGGCTCCAAAGGAACCATAGTGGGCTTTGGCGGGCGCATGGCAAGCCCTGCCACGGGACGCTGCTACTGCCCGTGCACAAGTCGGGATACTAAGGTACCCCTACTTTAGTACACCGACAAGGTGCAATATGGATGGTAGATATAGGTTTTTGTAATATGAAAATATAAAAACAGAAAGGTAACTAATGATAAAATTGAGCACAAACGGTATTGCAATGCTTAGAAACAAGGCCTACGGTTCATATTTTAACTAGTGCAAGTTCTCTCAACAATAATAATATAACTGGATCATATAACTATGCCTCAACATGCAACAAAGAGTCACTCCAAAGTCACTAATAGTGGAGAACAAACGAAGATATTATTGTAGGGTACAAAACCACCTCAAAGTTATTCTTTCTGATCAATCTATTCAAGAGTCCGTAGTAAAATAACACGAAGCTATTCTTTCCGTTCAATCTAGCCTAGAGTTCGTACTAGAATAACACCTTAAGATACAAATCAACCAAAACCTTAATGTCACCTAGATACTCCAATGTCACCACAAGTATCCGCGGGTATGATTATACGATATGCATCACACAATCTCATATTCATCTATTCAACCAACACAAAGAACTTCAAAGAGTGGCCCAAAGTTTCTATCGGAGAGTCAAGACGAAAACATGTGCCAACACCTATGCATAGATTCCCAAGGTCACGGAACCCACAAGTTGATCACCAAAACATACATCAAGTGAATCAATAGAATACCCCATTGACACCGCGGGTATCCCACGCAAGACATACATCAAGTGTTCTGAAATCCTTAAAGACTCAATCCGATAAGATAACTTCAAAGGGAAAACTCAATCCATTACAAGAAGGTAGAAGGGGAGAAACATCATAAGATCCAACTATAGTAGCAAAGCTCGTGGTACATCAAGATCGTTCCAAATCACGAACACGACAGAGATAGATCAAACACATAGCTACTGGTACATACCCTCAGCCCCCAGGGTGAACTACTCCCTCCTCATCATGGAGAGCGCCAGGATGATGAAGATGGCCACCGGTGATGGATCCCCCCTCCGACAGTGTGTCGGAACAGGGTCCCGATTGGTTTTGGTTGGCTACAGAGGCTTGCGACGGCGGAACTCCCGATCTAGGTTTCTTTTCAGGGGTTTCTGTATTTATAGGAATTTTTGGCGTCGGGCTCATGTCAGGGGGGGTCTCGGAGTAGTCCACGAGATAGGGGGGCGCGTCTTGGGGGGTAGGGCGTGCCCTCCACCCTCGTGGACTGCTCGAGACTATTCTGTCCCAACTCTTTTACTCCGGGGCTTCTTTTGGTCCATAAAAAATCATCAAAAATTGTCACGTCAATTGGACTCTATTTGGTATTTTTTTTTCTGTAAAACTGAAAAACAAGGAAAAAAAGAAACTGGCACTGGGCTCTAGGTTAATAGGTTAGTCCCAAAAATCATATAAAATAGCATATAAATGCATATGAAACATCGAAGATGGATAATATAATAGCATGGAACAATAAAAAATTATAGATACATTGGAGACGTATCAAGCATCCCCAAGCTTAATTCCTTCTCGTCCTCGAGTAGGGAAATGATAAAAACAGAATTTTTTCATGTGGAATGCTACCTAACATAATTGTCAATGTAATTTTCTTGATTGTGGCATGAATGTTTAGATCCGAAAGATTCAAGACAAAAGTTTAATATTGACATAAAAATAATAATACTCCAAGCATACTAACAAAGCAATTATGTCTTCTCAAAATAACATGGCCAAAGAAAGTTCATCCCTACAAAATCATATAGTTTGGCTATGCTCCATCTCCGTCACACAAAATATTCAAATCATGCACAACCCCGATTTCAGCCAAGCAATTGTTTCATACTTTAGTATTCTCAAACTTTTTCAACTTTCACGCAATACATGAACATGAGCCATGGACATAGCACTATAGCTGGAATAGAGTGGTGGTTGTTGAGAAGACAAAAAGGGGGAAGATGGTCTCACATCAACTAGGTGTATTAATGGGCTATGGAGATGCCCATCAATAGATATCAATGTTAGTGACTAGGGATTGCCATGCAACGGATGCACTAGAGCTATAAATGTATGAAAGCTCAACAAAAGAAACTAAGTGGGTGTGCATCCAACTTGCTTGCTCACGAAGACCTAGGGCATTTTGAGGAAGCCCATCGATGGAATATACAAGCCAAGTTCTATAATGAAAATTCCCACTAGTATATGAAAGTGACAAAATGAGAGGCTCTCTATCATGAAGATCATGGTGCTACTTTGAAGCATAAGTGTGGAAAAAGATAGTAACATTGTCCCTTCTCTCTTTTTCTCTCATTTTTTTTATTTTGGGCTCTTTGACCTCTTTTTTTGTGAGCTTCTTTGGCCTCCTTTTTTTATTTGGGCTTCATTGGCCTTTTTTATTTTTAATAACCTCACATGGGACAATGTTCTAATAATGATGATCATCACACTTTTATTTACTTACAACTCGATACTAGAACAAAATATGACTCTATATGAATGCCTCCGGTGGTGTACCGGGATGTGCAACGAATCAAGAGTGACATGTATGAAAAAATATATGAATGGTGGCTTTGCCACAAATACAATGTCAACTACATGATCATGCAAGTCAATATGACAATGATGGAGTGTGTCATAATAAACAGAACGGTGGAAAGTTGCATGCCACTATATCTCGGAATGGCTATGGAAATGCCATAATAGGTAGGTATGGTGGCTGTATTGAGGAAGGTATATGGTGGGTGTATGGTAGCGGCGAAAGTTGCGCGGCACTAGAGAGGCTAGCAATGGTGGAAGGGTGAGAGTGCGTATAATCCATGGACTCAACATTAGTCATAAAGAACTCACATACTTATTGCTAAAATATACAAGCCATCAAAAACCAAGCACTACACGCATGCTCCTAGGGGAAGGGTTGGTAGGAGTTAACCATTGTGCGATCCCGACCTCCACACAAAGGAAGACAATCAAAGAAATACCTCATGCTTCAAATTGTTTACACAACTATTACCATACGTGCATGCTACGGGACTTGCAAACCTCAACACAAGTATTTCTCAAATTCACAATTACTCTAATAGCATGACTCTAATATCACCATGCTCATATCTCAAAACAATCATCAAGCATCGAACTTCTCATAGTATTCAATGCACTTTATATGAAAGTTTTTATTATATCCCTCTTGGATGCCCATCATATTAGGACTAAATTCATAACCAAAGCAAATTACCATGCTGTTCTAAAAGACTTTCAAAATAATATAAGTGAAGCATGAGAGTTCATCTATTTCTTCAAAATAAAACCACTGCCATGCTCTAAAAAGATATAAGTGAAACACTAGAGCAAACGACAAACGACTACAAAAGATATAAGTGAAGATCAATGAGTATTTGAATAATTGTGTAACTATGTGAAGACTCTCTAACATTTAATAATTTAAGATCTTGGGATATTATTCAAACAGCAAGCAAAATAAAATAAAATAAATTGATGCTCAAGCAAAACACATATCATCTGGTGAATAAACATATAGCCTCAAGTAAAGTTACCGATGAATGAAGACGAAAGAGGGGATGCCTTCCGGTGCATCCCCAAGATTAGGCTCTTGGTTGTCCTTGAATATTACCTTGGGGTGCCTTGGGCATCCCCAAGATTAGGCTCTTGCCACTCCTTATTCCATAGTCCATCGAATCCGAACCCAAAACTTGACAACTTCACAACACAAAACTGAACAGAAAACTCGTAAGCTCCGTTAGTATGAGAAAATAAAACCATCACTTAGGTACTGTTGTGAACTCATTCTAAATTTGTATTGGTGCAATATCTAATGTATTCCAACTTCTCTATGGTTCATACCGTCCAATACTACTCATAGATTCATCAAAATAAGCAAACAATACATCGAAAACAGAATCTGTCAAAAACAGAACAGTCTGTAGCAATCTGTAACTTTCAAATACTTCTGTAACTCAAAAAGTTCTGACATAAATTGGTGGACGTTTGGAATTTGTCTATTAATCATCTTCAAATAGAATCAACCTAAAAGCACTCTCCAGTAAAAATGGCAGCTAATCTCGTGAGCGCAAAGTCTCTGTTTTTTACAGCAAGAGCACATTAACTTTCACCCAAGTCTTCCCAAAGGTTCTACTTGGCACAAACACTAATTAAAACATAAAACCACATCTAAACAGAAGATAGATGAATTATTTATTACTAAACAGAAGCAAAAAGTAAAGAACAAAAATAAAATTGGGTTGCCTCCCAACAAGCGCTATCGTTTAACGCCCCTAGCTAGGCATAATGATTTCAATGATGCTCACATAAAAGATAAGAATTGAAACATAAAGAGAGCATCATGAAGAATATGACAATCACATTTAAGTTTAACCCACTTCCTATGCATAGGGATTTTGTGAGCAAACAACTTATGTGAACAAGAATCAACTAGCATAGGAAAGCAAAACAAGCATAGCTTCAAGATTTTCAACACATAGAGAGGAAACTTGATATTATTGCAATTTCTACAAACATATATTCCCCCCTCATAATAATTTTCAGTAGGATCATGAATAAATCCAACAATATAACCATCACATAAAGCATTCTTTTCATGATCTATAAGCATATAAAATTTACTACTCTCCACATAAGCAAAATTCTTCTCATTTGGAATAGTGGGAGTATCATAAGAAACTCGAATACTATAAATTGTTTCCAAATTAAAAGAGAAATGTTCAGAAAAAGGGTAATCATAATCATGAAAAGTTTTTAAAATATAATCATCACTACTTTTTATAACATAAGTATCATCACAATAATCATCATAAGTAGCAACTTTGTTCTCATCATAATCAATTGAAACCTTTTCCAAGATAGTGGAATCATTACTAAATAAAGTCATGACCTCTCCAAATCCACTTTTATAATTGTCACATTAAGATTCAACACCGTCCAAAATAGTGGGATCATTACTTCCTAAAGTTGACACTCTTCCAAACCCACTTTCATCAATATAATCATCATAAATAGGAGGCATGCTATCATCATAATAAATTTGCTCATCAAAACTCGGGGGACTAAAAATATCATCTTCATCAAACATAGCATCCCCAAGCTTGGGAAAAACATTAATTGCAGCAAAGAAATTCTCAAACATGTCATTCTCATCAAATATAGCATCCCCAAGCTTGGGCCTTTTCACATCATAAGCATAATCACTCTCATCATTAATAGTATGGATAGCACCAATAGTTTAGGAATTATCATCATCACAATGAGTAATAGGAGCAACATCATTTGGGAGGGATACCTTTTTACCTTTGCTTCTCCGTCTTTTCTTTTTCTTCTTCACATTAAGTATGGGTTTAATCCTCTTTTTGGAGCTCCTTATTAATGAGATTGGTTGAATAGAAGGCTCCTCCTCGTTACCTGATTCATCATGAGAAATAATAGGAAGATAGTGGGAAGTCTCTTCCCTTTCATTAGTATTCTCTTCATCTTCTATTTGTTTTTTGTCTTTATGTAATTGGCAATATAAGGATTTTCAATGCAATTCACCGCACAATACATATAAATTTCCTCTAGATCAAAATCAAGAACTTTATCAAGGACAAATTCTGGAATATCCTTAGTTATACCTTTCATTTCTTCATAGCCCACAAGCAAACTAAGTTCATTATGATGTGCAACGGAAATCAAGTCATCACAATTTTTGGACATGATACAATCATCAAACAATTTGCATTGGAGATTTAAATGATCACGTTCATCGCAAAGTTCACAAGGATGCAATGAAATTTTAAATTTTCAGCACAAACATCTAGCCTCTCTTGCAACCATTTAGTTTCTAAATAATTATGCCTCTTGCAAAATCTATCTTCCCTATTTGGTGTGTACTTGCAAACTCTATGCACTCCCCAAAAATTGACATGCTTATAAGAGACATTTTCATCATGACTAGTGCAATCATCATTAGTACTATGGATATCCAAAGAGTTCATATTAACAACATTGCAATCATGCTCATCATTCAAAGATTTAGTGCCAAACATTTTAATGCATTATTCTTCTAGTACTTGGGCACAATTTTCCTTTCCATCATTTTCACTTAAGACATTAAAAAGATGAAGCAAATGAGGTAACCTCAATTCCATTTTTTGTAGTTTTCTTTTATAAACCAAACTAGTGAATAAACAACAAACAAAAAGATTCAATTGCAAGATCTAAAGATAAGCCTTCAAGCACTAACCTCCCCGGCAACGGTGCCAGAAAAGAGCTTGATGTTTACTACGCAACCTTCTTCTTGTAGATGTTGTTGGGCCTCCAAGTGTAGAGGTATGTAGGACAGTAGCAAATTTCCCTCAAGTGGATGACCTAAGGTTTATCAATCCGTGGGAGGCGTAGGATGAAGATGGTCTCTCTCAAACAACCCTGCAAGCAAATAACAAAGAGTCTCTTGCGTCCCCAACACACCCAATACAATGGAAAATTGTATAGGTGCACTAGTTCGGCGAAGAGATGGTGATACAAGTGCAATATGGATGGTATATATAGGTTTTTGTAATCTGAAAAATGTAAAAACAGCAAGGTAACTAATGATAAAAGTGAGCAAAAACGGTATTGCAATGCTTAGAAACAAGGCCTAGGGTTCATACTTTCACCAGTGCAAGTTCTCTCAACAATAATAACATAACTGGATCATATAACTATCCCTCAACATGCAACAAAGAGTCACTCCAAAGTCACTAATAGCGGAGAACAAACGAAGAGATTATTGTAGGGTACGAAACCACCTCAAAGTTATTCTTTCTGATCGATCTATTCAAGAGTCCGTAGTAGAATAACACGAAGCTATTCTTTCTGTTTGATCTATCCTAGAGTTCGTACTAGAATAACACCTCAAGATACAAATCAACCAAAACCCTAATGTCACGGATACTCCAATGTCACCACAAGTATCCGCGGGTATGATGATACGATATGCATCACACAATCTCAGATTCATCTATTCAACCAACACAAAGAACTTCAAAGAGTGCCCCAAAGTTTCTATCGGAGAGTCAAGACGAAAACGTGTGCCAACCCCTATGCATAGATTACCAAGGTCACGGAACCCGCAAGTTGATCACCAAAACATACATCAAGTGAATTAATAGAATACCCCATTGTCACCACGGGTATCCCACGCAAGACATACATCAAGTGTTCTCAAATCCTTAAAGACTCAATCCGATAAGATAACTTAAAGGGAAAACTCAATCCATTACAAGAAGGTAGAGGGGGAGAAACATCATAAGATCCAACTATAGTAGCAAAGCTCGCGGTACATCAAGATCGTGCCAAGTCACGAACACGAGGGAGAGAGATCAAACACATAGCTACTGGTACATACCCTCAGCCCCGAGGGTGAACTACTCCCTCCTCGTCATGGAGAGCGCCGGGATGATGAAGATGGCCATTGGTGATGGATCCCCCATCGGATAGGGTGCCGGAACAGGGCCCCGATTGGTTTTTGGTGGCTACAGATGCTTGCGACGGCGGAACTCCTGATCTAGGTTTCTTTTAAGGGGTTTCTGCATTTTTAGTAATTTTTGGCGTCGGGCTCACGTCAGGGGGGGGTGTCTGAGTCGTCCACGAGATAGGAGGGCGCACCCAGGGGGTAGGGCGCGCCATCCACCCTCGTGGACGGCTCGGGACTCTTCTGGCCCAACTCTTTTACTCTCGGGGCTTCTTTTGGTCCATAAAAATCATCAAAAATTGGCACGTCATTTGGACTCCGTTTGGTATTCCTTTTCTGTAAAACTCAAAAACAAGGAAAAACAGAAACTGGCACTGGGCTCTAGGTTAATAGGTTAGTCCCAAAAATCATATAAAATAGCATATAAATGCATATAAAACATCAAAGATGGATAATATAATAGCATGGAACAATAAAAAATTATAGATACGTTGGAGACGTATCAGGCTTCAAGGCCGCGGCTGCCTTGGGGATCAAAAGCCTCACCATCAAGGGCGACTCAAAACTCCTCATTAACTTCTCCAACAAAGAGTACATACCAAAAGACGAGCACATGGGGCGTACCTAGAAGAGGTACGTAAAATTGAGAAGCGTTTTTTAGGACTGGAACTGCTGCACATGCCACGCAGCGCGAACAAGGAGGCTGACGACATCTCCAAGAGAGCATCGTGCCGCGAGCCCTAGAAGCCCTACATCTTCGGGGAGAGGCTCTTCAAACCATCGGCCGCGCCCCAGGCCGCGGCCGCGACACTGCCTTAGGAGGAGCTGCCTCTGGCACCATCCTCAGGAGCCCCGGCCTGTGGCCCGGCCTCAGGGGCTCGCCTTCTTCTCGCGCTGGAGCCTTAGGAGGGCGACTAGACTGAGGAGCTCAAGGCGTATCTGCTCCGCGGTGCCTTATCTGAGGAGGTGGCAGACGCGGAGCGCGTGGCTCGACAGGCTACCGCTAACTGCTTGCAGGACGACGAGTTGTATCGCGGGCATCCCAACGACGTCTCGGTCCTATGCATATCCAAAGAGCACGGGCGAGAGCTGCTTGCCGACATCCATGGTGAGGACTGCGGGCACCACTCTTCATCACGCACCCTTGTGGGGAAGGTGTTCCACATTGGATTCTACTGGCCCACAATGCTCCAAGACGCCATCGAACTGGTCCAGGCCTATGATGCTTGCCAGTTCCACGCCAAGCAGATTCATCAGCCGGTGCAGGGCCTGCAGACTATCCCGCTCTCATGTCCCTTCGCGGTATGGGGGCTGGATATATTGGGCCCTTTTCCGCAAGCATCTAGAGGCTACCGCTACCTCTACGTCGCCATTGACAAGTTCAACAAGTGGCTGGAGGTGGAGCCAGTGCGCGCCATCCCCGCTGGCTCGGAGGTCAGGTTCTATATGGGCCTCATGAGCCGTTTCGGCGTCCCAAATCGCATCATTACTGACAATGGCTCCCTGTTCACGAGCAACCTTTTTAGGACATATTGTTCTACCTTGGAACGAAGATATGCTACACTTTGGTGGCGCACCCAAGGAGCAACGGCCAGGCCAAGCGTGCCAACGCAGAGGTCCCGAGGGGCCAGAAAGCGAGGAGCTTCAAGAATAAGCTTGAGGCTTGCTGTCGGGGTTGGCTCGGTGAGCTTCAGACTGTGTTGTGGTCCATATGCACCACCGTGACTAAGCCCACCGGCGAAGCCCCGTTCTTCCTCGTCTACGGGGACGAGGTGGTCCTCCCACATGAGGCCAGGCATCTCTCCCCGCGAGTCCTGGCATTTGACGAGGTGCGTCAAGATGCCTCGTGAGGGGCCGATCTCGTGCTCGGGGAGGAAGCTCGCCGCCAGGCTGCCCTTCGTTCTGCGATATACCAACGGGCGTTGGGGTGATACCATTGCGGTGACGTCCACCCCCGGACTTTGGAGGTCGGGGATCTCGTCATGAGGCGGGTCCTCTCCAAGGAGGGCCTTCAAAAGCTCTCGCCCATGTGGGATGTCCCGTTCAAGGTCGTTAGTGTTTGTAGTCCTGGCGTCGTGCGCCTGCATACAGAGGACATGATCCCCGGCCAGAACGCCTGGAACATCCAGCACCTCCACAAGTTCTACCCGTGACACTCACGTAATAATGAGTGGGGCTGTACACGCCCCGGGGTCCCCGATGCGGCGCCCCTCGGCCCCGCGGGGCCCCCACCCATGCCCAAGTGGAAGCTCCATGCTCCGTGCTGGCAGACGGCACTCTCCGCCAATGACTGTGGCCACGCCCAGTGGTAGCACCATGCTCCGCGCTGGTGAGAAGACTAGCATAGGCGCCGGATGCGGCTGTTTTTGGATTCTCTCTTGTACTCGAAATTGCTATTTCTTGAATGAAGTTTGAAGTTTCGTGTCTTTATTAAAAAAGGGAGAAATTTTTCGTTGGGATATTTCCTTTCTCTCTCTCCTTGTGTTCATATCTTTGGAGGCTCACATTTTCCTGCTGCTTCCTCCTGAGCACCTCGTGAGCGGGGGCTACGGGCATGGTGTGCATGCCTAGGATGGCCCCAACGGCATCGAGGCCCTCTCAGGGCCAAGGATACGGTTGTGGTGGGTCCGCCCATGCGCACACCTCGCCAAAACTTTGGCGCCCAGCTCCTCGTGCGACGCTCTCAGACAAGTCAGCAGGCGAGTGTGGCACCCGGCCAATGGCGTCACATCAGGAGCATCCCGAATCATGGCCTTAGGCGCGGGATGGGCTCCGGAGCGGGCAGCAGTAAGAAGCACTCACAACCTGACTTATCGCGGGGAGGCCCTAGGTTAAGCACTGGTTGCACCTACGCGAGCACCAAAGCCGTGCGAGCGTGCCTCCGAAGACCAGGGCGCCTGCAAGTCCCCAGGGGGCATCGTGAGCCTCGAGCCCCCACAAGGCTCCGGGGCCAACTGGCCCAGAAGGGCGTGCTGGATCAAAATCTCCAGAAGATTGTGCCTTTGCGACGCGACAAGTCGTCATCAACTGCTAAATACACCAAGGTAAGTATCCTAATCGCGCTGGGCATGAGCCCCTCAAGTAATGATAGCACAAAGGGTGAAAATGAGCAGGAAATACTAATAAAAAGGTGCAAGCGCCCAGCTCATTACATGCCCCCACGGGGCCCTTCTTGTTTCTTGATGTTGTGGAAATATTAAAAAAAGAGCAGCCTCCCAAAGATCGAAGCTCCTAAAGCTGGGCGCCGACGCCATCCGCGCTCAGTCGGAGTCCTCCTCCTTGATGGGGGCACGGTGGTGCGATGGCTCGGCCTCCTCCTTGGTCCGGGTGCGGCAGCGAGGCGGCTCACTGTTATCGTCATCGCTTGAGCTCTGGCCGTACGAGGAGCTGCTGCTATTGAAGAACTCGCGACCGTCGCCATGGGCAAGTTCACTGTCGAGGATGTCGTGGCCGCGGCGAGTGGCGCCCTTGTGGGGGGGGGGGGTCGTCGTTGCTGCCGTCATCCTCAGGGAAACACCCCATGAGCTTGTCGTCCCCCAAAGACCTTGACATAAAGCATCGCTGCTCCATCGTACTTGAAGTGTATGGTGCGCCTCCTTACCAAGCCACGGGTACGGGCAAACGCCAGCCAGCCGCGGTTCGGGAACACATAACCCACATGAGTGACCTTGACCTCCGCCCACGAGGCCCTGCTACAGCAACCGTCGGCATGGAACCACAGGTCGCCCCCCTGCTGGCAACTCCTCCGCGAAGAAGTTAGGGAGATGGATCCAGGGGTCCTCTGGCCTCTCCACCCACATCACGAACTCTCGGGCCGTGTCAGCCGAGTGAAGTCATGGGCGCGGAGGCCGGGCGACCACCAAGGGCCCTCTGCCCCGACCACTGTTGCTGCAACCTCCGATGCACCCCCTGTGGAGAAGGCCTTTCCCCCGGCCGCTGGGAACAATGCGAACGTCGACGGAGGCGTGCTCACATCCTAGGTTGGCAACCGGTGGTGTGGCAGAGTCCTTGCGAGGATGGCCCCGCCCCCTCTTCGGTGAGGGCGACTCCGTCCCCTCCCGCTGAGCTTTCCCCTTCTCGGCAGCTGAAAACCTCCTCACCGGCGCCATGAGTACTGTAGCAAGGGAGTGGGGTGGAGAAGCAAGCGGACGAAGATGAATTGTGTATCCATCCCCTTTGCCTATTTATAGACAATCGAATGCCAACCGATGCCCCTTCACATTCGGACATCACGACGTGGGCCATTCGCCAATTAGGAAGAGCAGTTCCCGAGGCGATGTGCGAAAGTGGAGGCGCCAGCGACCCGTTGCGCACCACATATCAAGCCACAGCCACATGTGTTTGGGTCCCGCGGCGCTTCGGTCTTCCATCTTTGGCTCCGCCTAAGTACCCGACCAAGCACGCCTTTGACCCGGGGGCCTCTATTGGCGTTCTGGGAACCAGGGTACCCAGACTTGCCTACGTGCAGCCCAACGCGTGGCCTCGCAATGACCCAACAATGCCAAGTTCAAGACTTCTCAAGAAGAACCCTCGTGAGGGGCCCCTGCCCTCGCGAGAAGTGGATTGCCAAGACCTCCTAGGGAGCGGCTCCACAAGCCACCACCCGAGGGGCGGAGATTCCTATGGAAGCGCCCCCCTCATGAGGGCGCGATGACGTGAGCCATGACGATCGACGCCAGGCAGGCGCTAGTGCGCACACAGGGAGCAATTTCCTCTTTGGTGCAAAGCATTCAAGGACGTATGCGGATTCCCAAGGAATCCCGCAAAAGCTTCCATTTCGGTGCAACAACACCAAGACCGCAGGCTCAGCAGGGCAGATGTCATCGCTGAGCCCACCCCTGCATCATGATCACAGACTTGGCAGGCAAATACCACCTTTTGTTAGGATAAGGTGTACCTCCTGTCCCCCTTTGAAATTGGCCGTTGTGGAATCCATTCCCGCCCAAATGATGCGGGAAGAGGACCGAGGCCACTATAAATAGGGACTAGCATTCATCATAGAGGGGAGATCGATCCTTCGAGTCTGCTTCCTCATATGAGCCCTCCCGAGGCCGTTCTCGCACTGCAGCAAGTTCATATTCTGCCCCTCGCGAGGCCAATCCACCACAAAGCAGGAGTAGGGTTTTACATCGCTAGGTGACCCGAACCTAGGTAAAATGTCGTGTTCATCTCCTTCCCCTCTCGCATGAATCTGGCTAGGGTAGGTTGCGGGACAATGAATTGGGGCTAGTGAGGTCGAGATCTTTGCACACGCCCCAGTGTTCGAACGTCCTTGGGTCCACGGAGCCTTGAATCCGACATCTTACTTATTCTTTTGCCCTTGTGTCTTTCGGGCATTGCCGCATGAGGCATTTTTATTTTTCTTCCTAAATATGTAACACCATTACAAAATTATTATCCACTGCGTTCATCATTATATTTATACCAGTCTTGCTAAGTCTCGGTTGATGCTATATATGTCCATCAGACCTTATATCAAGATCCGTGCAAAATTTTCTTGTCAGATTTCCTTCTTCTCTTAAATCTCAGTCAAGTGAGACATAGCCACACCATTAAGTGCATATAAATTAATCATTGGCTCAGGCGCCATTAATGGAGAAATTGGGAGAGAGGTGATGGAAATATGCCCTAGAGGCAATAATAAAGTAGTTATTATTATATTTACTTATTCATGATAAAGGTTTATTATTCATGCTGGAATTGTGTTGACCGGAAACTTAAATACATGTGTGGATACATAAACAAATACGGTGTCCCTTGTAAGCCTCTACTAGACTAGCTCGTTGATCAAGAGATGGTTAAGGTTTCCTAACCATAGGCATGAGTTGTCATTTGATAACGGGATCACATCATTAGGAGAATGATGTGCTGGACAAGACCCATCCGTTGGCATAGCATATGATCGTTCAGTTTATTGCTACTTCTTTCTTAATGTAAAATACAAGTTTCTTTGGCCATGAGATCATACAACTCCCGGATACCGGAGGAATACCTTGTGTGCTATCAAACGTCACAACATAACTGGGTGATCATAAAGATGCTCTAAAGGTATCTCCAAAGGTGTCTATTGGGTTGGCATAGATATAGACTAGGATTTTTCACTCCGTGTGACGGAGAGGTATCTCTGGGCCCTCTCTGTAATACATCATCAGAAGAAGCTTGCAAGAAAAGTGACTAAGGAGTTAGTTGCAAGATGATGTATTACGGAACGAGTAAAGAGACCTTCTGGTGACGAGATTGAACTAGGTATGAAGATATCGACGATCGAATCTCAGGCAAGTAACATACCGACGGACAAAGGGAACTACGTATGTTGTCATAAAGGTTCGTAAGATAATGATCTTCGTAGAATATGTAGGAACCAATATGGGTATCTAGGTCCCGCTATTTGTTATTTACCGTAGAAGCGTCTCAGTCATGTCTACATCATTCTCGAACGCGTAGGGTCCGCACGCTTAACGTTTGTTGACGATATAATATTATATGAGTTATGTATGTTGGTGACCGAATGTTGTTCGGAGTCCTATGTGAGATCACATACATGACAAGGAGCTCCGGACTAGTCCGGAGGTAAAGTTTGATATATGGGATAATTGTGTTTGGTCTCCGTAAGGGTTCCGGAATTCACCGGAAGGGGTTTCAGATGTTTCCCGAAATGTTTGGGTACGAGAACACTTTATTTGGGCCAAGGGCTAAAGCCCATGAGGCTTTTGGAAGGTGCAAAAGGGAGTTTTGCGGAGCATAGAGGGACAAACGCCAAGGACCCTGGCATCTGGTCATGGAGTCCAAGAAGGACTCTTGCCTTTCGGGCTAAACCGACTTGGAGGAGGCTCTTTCTACAAGAAGCGACCCAGTTCTTAATGATACGTCTCCAACGTATCTATAATTTTTGATTGTTCCATGCTATTATTTACGAAGTCTTGGATGTTTAATGGGCTTTGTCATACACTTTTACATCATTTTTTGGACTAACCTACTAACCCAAAGGCCCAGTCCAGATTGCTGTTTTTTTGCCTGTTTCAGGATTTTGCAGAAAAAGAATATCAAACGGAGTCCAAACGAATGAAACCTTCGCGAGAGATATTTTTGGAGAAAATCACGCACAGGGAACTTGAGAACCACGTCAGGGGAGCCTCGAGGTGTCGACGAGGGTGGGGGCGCACCCCCCTTCCCAGGGCGCGCCCCTTGCCTCTTGGGCCCCTCGAGCACCCCCCGGTGTCCTCCTTCCTCCTATATAAGTCTACGTACCCCGAAACCTTCGACAACAGAGAGAAAACCCTAATTCCACCGTCGTAACCTTTTGTTCCCGTGAGATCCCATCTTGGAGCCTGTTCCGGAGCTCCATCGGAGGGGGATCCATCACGGAGTTCTTCATCATCATCATCATCGCCCTCACCATGAGTTGTGAGTAGTTTACCACAGACCTTCGGGTCCATAGCTAGTATCTACATGGCTTCTTCTCTCTCTCTGGATCTCAATACAAAGTTATCCTCGGTCTTCGAGGAGATGTATTCGGTGTAATCTATTTTTGCGGTGTGTTTGTCGAGATCCGATGAATTGTGGGTTTATGATCAAGATTATCTATGAGAAATATTTGGTTGTTCTCTGAACTTTTTATGTGTGCTCATAATATCCTTGCAAGTCTCTTCGAATTATTGGTATGGTTTGGCCTACTATATCTATAATTCTTGCAATGGGAGAAGTGATTGGCTTTGTGTTCAATCTTGCGGTGTCCTTTCCCAGTGATAGTAGGGGCAGCAAGGCACGTATTGTATTGTTGCCATCGAGGATAAAAAGATGGGGTTTATATCATATTGCCTGAGTTTATCCCTCTACATCATGTCATCTTGCTTAAAGTGTTACTCTGTTCTTATGAACTCAATACACTAGATGCATGCTGGATAGCGGTTAATGTGTGGAGTAATAGTAGTAGATGCAGAATCGTTTCGGTCTACTTGTCTCGGACGTGATGCCTATATACAATGATCATGCCTAGATAGTCTCATAATTATTCATTTTTCTATCAATTGCTCGACAGTAATTTGTTTACCCACCGTAGAATATCGCTATCATGAGAGAAGCCACTAGAGAACACTATGGCCCGCGGGTCTATGCTCAACATATCAATCTACATCTACTTTACTTTTATTGCTTTTATTTGCTGTTCTTATAAACCAAAAATACCAAAAATATAAACTATCATCTTTATCAGATGTCACTTTCGCAATTGACCGTAAAGGGATTGACAACCCCTTATCGCGTTGGCTGTGAAGTTCTTATTTGTTTGTGCAGGTGCGAGGGACTCACGCGTGGTCTCCTACTGGATTGATACCTTGGTTCTCAAAAACTGAGGGAAATACTTACGCTACTGTGTTGCATCTTGCTTTCCTCTTCGAGGGAATACAACGCAAGCTCGAGAAGTAGCAAGAAGAATTTCTGGCGCCGTTGCCGGGGAGGCTTACGATAAAGTCATATACCAAGTACCTATCACAAACCCTTATCCTTCGCATTACATTTATTTGCCTCTCGTTTTCCTCTCCCCCACTTCACCCTTGTCGATTTATTTGCCCTTCTTCCGCCGTGTGTTTATCGTTCGCTTGCTTCTTGCTTGCTTCTGTGTGTTGGATTGCTTGCTTGTCACTATGGCTCAAAACAATACCAAATTGTGTGACTTCTCCAATACCAACAACAATGATTTTATTAGCACTTCGATTTCTCCTATTACCGATGCTGAATCTTGTGAGATCAATGCTGCTTTGTTGAATCTTGTCATGAAAGATCAATTCTCCGGCCTTCCTAGTGAAGATGCCGCTACCCATCTAAACAACTTTGTTGATTTGTGTGATATGCAAAAGAAAAGGGATACGGATAACGATATTGTTAAATTGAAGTTATTTCCGTTTTCACTTAGAGATCGTGCTAAAACTTGGTTTTCCTCTTTGCCTAGAAATAGTATTGATTCGTGGAATAAGTGCAAAGATGCTTTTATCTCTAAGTACTTCCCTCCTGCTAAGATCATCTCTCTTAGAAATGATATAATGAATTTTAAGCAACTAGATCATGAGCATGTTGCACAAGCTTGGGAGAGAATGAAATTGATGATACGTAATTGCCCTACACATGGTTTGAATCTATGGATGATTATTCAGAACTTTTATGCTGGCTTTAATTTTGCTTCTAGAAATCTTTTAGATTCGTCCGTGGGAGGCACCTTTATGGAAACTACCTTAGGAGAAGCTACCAAACTCCTAGATAATATTATGGTTAATTATTCTCAATGGCACACCGAAAGATCTAATAGTAAAAAAGTGCATGCTACTAAAGAAATTAGTGTTTTGAGTGGAAAGATGGATGAACTTATGAAATTATTTGCTGCTAAGAGTGCTTCTTCTGATCGTAACGATATGCCTTTGTCCACTTTGATTGAAAATAGCAATGAATCTTTGGATGTGAATTTTGTTGGTAGGAATAATTTTGGTAACAATGCTTATAGAGGTAATTTTAATCCTAGGCCTTTTCCTAGTAATTCCTCTAATAATTATGGTAATTCCTACAACAACTCTTATGGAAAGATGCCTTCTGAATTTGAAACTAGTGTTAAGGAGTTTATGATCTTGCAAAAGAATTTCAATGCTATGCTTGAAGAGAAATTGCTTAAGGTTGATGAATTGGCTAGAAGTGTGGATAGAACTACTCTTGATGTTGATTCTTTGAAACTTAGATCTATCCCACCTAAGCATGATATCAATGAGTCTCTCAAAGCCATGATAATTTCCATTGATAAATGCAAAGAAAGAACCACTAGGATGCGTGCTAAAAGAGAAGATTACATTAAAGTGTGTTCTTCTAGTTATCATGAAAATAAAGATAAAGATCTGAAAGTTATTGATGTGTATCCTATTAGATCCTTTTTTCTAGTATAAATCTTGATGAAAATAGGATTGGAGATGATTCTGCTTTAAGGTGTCCCAATAATTCGGAGTTTTTAGATCTTGATGCTAAAATTACTAAAAGTGGGAGTGAAGAGATTAAAACTTTGCATAGTGATGAACCCACTACTTTGGATTTCAAGGGATTCAATTATGACAATGGCTCTTTGATTGATTATATTTCCTTGTTGCAATCCGTGCTAAATTCTCCGCATGCTTATAGTCAAAATAAAGCTTTCACCAAACACATAGTTGATGCTTTGATGCAATCTTATGAAGAAATCTTGAGTTAGAAGTTTCTATCCCTAGAAAGCTTTATGATGAGTGGGAACCTACTATAAAAATAAAAATAAAAGATCATGAATGCTATGCTTTGTGTGATTTGGGTGCAAGTGTCTCCACTATCCCAAAAACATTGTGTGATTTGCTAGGGTTCCATGAACTTGATGATTGTTCTTTAAATTTGCATCTTGCGGATTCCACTATTAAGAAACCTATGGGAAGGATTAATGATGTTCTTATTGTTGCCAATAGGAATTATGTGCCCGTAGATTTCATTGTTCTTGATATAGATTGCAATCCTTCATGTCCTATTATTCTTGGTAGACCTTTCCTTAGAACGATTGGTGCAATTATTGATATGAAGGAAATAAATATTAGATTCCAATTTCCGTTAAGGAAAGGCATGGAACACTTTCCTAGAAATAAAATCAAATTACCATATGAATCTATCATGAGAGCCACTTATGGATTGCCTTCCAAAGATGGTAATACCTAGGTTTATCTTGTATCGTGCCTAGCTAGGGGCGTAAAACGATAGCGCTTGTTGGGAGGCAACCCAATTTTGTTTTTTTTGTTGCTGTTACGGAATAAATATTGCATCTAGCCTCAGATTAGATGTGGTTTCATGTTTTGTTTAGTGTTTGTGCCAAGTAGAACCTTTGAGAAGACTTGTGTGAAGTTTATGTGATCTTGCTGTGAAAAACAGAATCGTTACCGCTCGCTAAAGTAGTCGTCAGATTTTACTGGAGCGTGCTATTTAGTTGATTCTTTTTGCAGATGTAATAGACAAATTCCTCAAATTTACCAATTTTTTTTGAATTTTTTGGAGTTCCAGAAGTAGGCGAAACCTGCAGATTACTACAGACTATTCTATTTTTGACAGATTCTGTTTTTCGTGTGTTGTTTGCTTATTCCAATGCATCTATGTGTAATATTTGGAGGTATGAACCATAGAGAAGTTGGAATGCAGTAGGTTTAACACCAATATAAACAAAGAATGAATTCATTGCAGTACCTTTGAGTAGTGGTTTGCTTTCTTATACCAACGGAGCTCACGATAATTTTTTGTCTAAGTTTTGTGTTGTGAAGTTTTCAAGTTTTGAGTATTGCTTTGATGGACTATGGAACAAAGAGTAGCAAAGGCCTAAGCTTGGGGATGCCCATGGCACCCCAAGTAAAATTCAAGGATAATCAAAAGCCTAAGCTTGGGGATGCCCCGGGAAGGCATCCCCTCTTTTGTCTTCATCCATCGGTAACTATACTTGGAGCTATATTTTTATTCATCACATGATATGCGTTTTGCTTGGAGCGTCTTGTATAATTTGAGTCTTTGCTTGTTAGTTTGCCACAATCTTCCTTGCTGGACACACCTATTTGAGAGAGTTAAATATGGCCTAGGAATTGCTAGAACACTCTATGTGCTTCACTTATATCTTTTGAGTTGAATAGTTTTTGCTCTAGTGCTTCACTTATATCTTTTAGAGCACGGTGGTGGTTAAATTTTGTAGAAATTATTGAACTCTCATGCTTCACTTATATCTATTTGAGAGTCTATTAAAACATCATGGTAATGGGTTTAGGCTAAAAAAACTAGTCTTCACATGATAGACATCCAATGTCAATGTAGTAAAAATATTCACACTAAGTGCATTGAATAGAATGAGATGTTGGATGCTTGATAATTGTTTTGAGATGTGAGGATAGTGATATTAAAGTCTGCTAGTGGAGTTATTATGAAATTGAGAAATACTTGTGTTAAGGTTAGTGATTCCCGTAGCATGCACGTATGGTGAACCGCTATGTGACAAAGTTAGAGCATGAGGTATTTGTAAAGTGCCAACCTTTGTGTGGAGGTCGGGGGCGCGCGATGGTTAACTCCTACCAACCTCCCCCTAGGAGCATGCGTGGATTGCTTTGTTTTGATGACTCGTAGATTTTTGCAATAAGTATATGAGTTCTTATGACTAATGTTGAGTCCATGGATTATACGCACTCTCACCCTTCCACCATTGCTAACCTCTCTTGTACCACACAACTTTCGGCGGTACCATAAACCCACTATATATCCTCCCTCAAAACAGCCACATATTATTCCTCAAAACAGCCACCATACCTACCTATCATGGCATTTCCATAGCCATTCCGAGATATATTGCCATGCAACTTTCCACCGTTCCGTTCATATGACACGCATCATATTGTCATATTGCCATGCATGATCATGTAGTTGACATCGTATTTGTGGCAAAGCCACCATGCATAACTTTACATACATGTCACTCGTGTTTCATTTCACATCCTGGTACACCGCTGGAGGCATTCATATAGAGTCATACTTTGTTGTAGTATCGAGTTGTAATATCGAGTTGTAATAAAAGTGTGATGACCATCATTATTAGAGCATTGTCCCATGGGAGGAAAGGCTAAATCTATAAAGCCCCTCCGCAAAAAAAGAAAAAAAAAAGGAGGAAAGGCCAAAGAAAAAAGAAAGGCCCAAAAAAAGAAAAAAAAAGAAAAAGAAAAGAAAAAGGGACAATTGCTACTATCTTTTTCCACACTTGTGCTTCAAAGTAGCACCATGTTCTTCATTGTAGAGAGTCTCATGCTTAGTCATTTTCATATAATATTGGGAATTTTTGTTATAGAACTTGGCTTGTATATTCCAACGATGGGCTTCCTCAAATGCCCCAGGTCTTCGTGAGCAAGCAAGTTGGATGCACACCCACTAGTTTCTTTTGTTGAGCTTTCATTCATATTTAGCTCTAGTGCATCCGTTGCATGGCAATCCCAACTCACTCACATTGATTTCTATTGATGGGCATCTCCATAGCTCGTTGATACGCCTAGTCGATGTGAGACTATCTCCCTCTTTTTCTCTTCTCCACAACCACCTCTATTCCACCCATAGTGCTATGTCCATGGCTCACACTCATGTATTGCGTGAAAGTTGAAAGGTTTGAAAAGATAGAGCATGAAAACAAATGCTTGGCTGAAATCGGGGTTGTGCATTATATGAATATTTTGTGTGATAGCAAGGGAGCATAGCCAACACTATATGATTTTGTAGGGATAACTTTCTTTAGCCATAGTATTTTGAGAAGACGTGATTGCTTTGTTAGTATTGCTTGAAGTATTGTTATTTCCTATGTCAATATAGACTTTTACCTTGAATCTTTCAGATCTGAACATTCATGCCACAATTAAGAGAATTACATTGAAATACTATATTGGTTAGCATTCCACATCAAAAATTCTTTCTTTATCATTTACCTACTCGAGGACGAGCAGGAATTAAGCTTGGGGATGCTTGATACGTCTCCAACGTATCTATAATTTTCGATTGTTCCATGCTATTATTTATGAAGTCTTGGATGTTTAATGGGCTTTGTCATACACTTTTACATCATTTTTGGGACTAACCTACTAACCCAAAGGCCCAGTCCAGATTGCTGTTTTTTTGCCTGTTTCATGGTTTTGCAGAAAAAGAATATCAAACGGAGTCCAAATGGAATGAAACCTTCGCGAGAGATATTTTTGGAGAAAATCATGCACAGGGGACTTGAGAACCACGTCAGGGGAGCCTTGGGGTGTCCACGAGGGTGGGGGGTGCACCCCCCTTCCTAGGGCGCGCCCCCTGCCTCGTGGTCCCCTCGAGCAACCCCCGGTGTCCTCCTTCCTCCTATATAAGTCTACGTACCCCGAAACCTTCGACAACAGAGAGAAAACCCTAATTCCACCATTGTAACCTTCTGTTCCCGTGAGATCCCATCTTGGAGCCTGTTCCGGAGCTCCACCGGAGGGGGATCCATCATGGAGTTCTTGATCATCATCATCATCGCCCTCACCATGAGTAGTGAGTAGTTTACCACAGACCTTCGGGTCCATAGCTAGTATCTAGATGGCTTCTTCTCTCTCTCTAGATCTCAATACAAAGTTCTCCTCGGTCTTCGAGGAGATCTGTTCGATGTAATCTCTTTTTGCGGTGTGTTTGTAGAGATCCGATGAATTGTGGGTTTATGATCAAGATTATCTATGAGAAATATTTGGTTCTTCTCTGAACTTTTTATGTGTGCTCATAATATCCTTGCAAGTCTCTTCAAATTATTGGTTTGGTTTGGCCTACTAGATCTATAGTTCTTGCAATGGGAGAAGTGCTTGGCTTCAGGTGCAATCTTGCGGTGTCCTTTTCCAGTGACAATAGGGGCAGCAAGGCACGTATTGTATTGTTGCCATAGAGGATTAAAAGATGGGGTTTATATCATATTGCTTGAGTTTATCCCTCTACATCATGTCATCTTGCTTAAAGCGTTACTATGTTCTTATGAACTCAATACACTAGATGCATGCTGGATAGCGGTCGATGCGTGGAGTAATAGTAGTAGATGCGGAATCGTTTCGGTCTACTTGTCTCGGACGTGATGCCTATATACAATGATCATGCCTAGATAGTATCATAATTATTCGCTTTTCTATCAATTGCTTGACAGTAATTTGTTTACCCGCCGTAGAATATCGCTATCATGAGAGAAGCCACTAGAGAAAACTATGGCCCCTGGGTCTATTCTCAACATATCAATCTACATCTACTTTACTTTTATTGCTTTTATTTGCTGTTCTTATAAACCAAAAATACCAAAAATATAAACTATCATCTCTATCAGATCTCAGTTTTGTAAGTGACCTTAAAGGGATTGACAACCCCTTATCCCGTTGGCTGCGAAGTTGTTATTTGTTTGTGCAGGTGCGATGGACTCGCGCGTGGTCTCCTACTGGATTGATACCTTGGTTCTCAAAAACTGAAGGAAATACTTACGCTACTGTGCTGCATCTCCCTTTCCTCTTCGAGGGAATACAATGTAAGCTCGAGAAGTAGCACTCAACATATGGATAGAGGGGCAATGCTAGCACCTGGAACACATCAAGATTCACCAAGTCGTGTGCTGGCAACCCCGTCCCCTCTAGTTTATCCTCCGTCTAGTTTCCGTTGTGCTTGGCGAAGCCCTACGGAGATTGTTCTTCACCACCACCATCACCATGTTGTTGTGCTGTCGGAACTCATCTACTACATTGCCCCTCTTGCTGGATCAAGAAGGCAAGGACGTCATCGAGCGGAACGTGTGCTGAACGCGGAGGTGCCGTACGTTCGGTACTTGATCGGGACGGAGAGTGAATGTGTACGACTACATCAACCGCATTGATAAACGCTTCTTCTTAGCGATCTTCAAGGGTATGAAGATGCTCTTACCCTCTCGTAGCGATGCATCTCCATGGATAGATCTTGCATGTGGGTGGATTTTATTGTTTTCCATGCAATGTTCCCAACAAGAGGTGCGTGGCGGATAGAGGTCAAAGCGCTCGCCTCCTGATAAGCATGAACATCGGTCTGTTCGCATGCCTCCTGTACTGAAATAGCTACCCCGCACGGTGCCTTATAACCAATAAAAAGGGGACGCGTTCCAACACATAAACGGTTAGTACAACGCCCATGGTTTCAATAATACTTGTGTTACCGATTGTAATGTGACAACCCTAGTCCCAAATTGACTTTATTGGTTGTTAATGTGTGCGCCTTCTCAAATCGGGATATTTTTTAGCACAACATGTTGGTGCCATGTCATGACACCATTCCAATTTTCATATTTTTCATTCGTGTTTTCGATTTACAGGAATTTAAAAACCAATTTACTCAATGTTTCCGGCCGAGCCACGATGCCCAGGTGTTTGAATTTCATTCTCATTTCTTGCATCAGACCAAGAAATTCACCCAAGGACACACACATGATTTTTCAACCAACTTTGGTGCGCTAGAGCATGAGCTTGTAGTTCAAATTTGAATTATGCACATTAAATGCCGAGACACTCAAATGATGTATAAAAAAGGCCAAACGAACATAGAATAATTCCAAATTTTAACATGACACTCATATAGTTCTATGTTGCCTCTTTAAAAAATTCAAAGGGGGAGGCAGTGTATGTCGTTTCGTAGACAAAGGTGACACATTCCCTCTCGGAACCACGAGCCTTCTTGAGAGAAGCTCTGGTTTGCAAGAAGCTTATACCAAAACTTGTCCCAATTCAGACAAAATATTTACCACGATATGTTGGTGCCATGTCATGACACCATGTCAAGTTTCATATTTTTTAGGCTAGTTTTGGATTTCCATGAATTTAAAAACCAAATTTCTCAATGTTTCCGGCCGAGCCACGACGCCCAGATGTTTGAATTCCATTCCCATTTCTTGCATGGGGCCTAGAAATTCACCCAAGGACACACATGTTATTTTTTCAACAACTTTGGTGCACTGGAGCATGTGCTTGTAGTCCAAATTTGAACTGTGCACATTAAATGCCCAGAAAATCAATGAATGTATAAAAAAGTCAAGATGAGCCTAGAATAATTCCAAATTTTAACACGACACTCATATAGTTCTATGTTACCTCTGTAAAAAAATCAAGGGGGGAGGCAGCGTATGTTTTTCGCACACAAAGGTGACATGTTCCCTCTCGGAACTATGAGCCTTCTTGAGAAAAGCTTCGGTTTGCAAGAAGCTTATACCAAAACTTGTCCCAATTCGGCCAAAAAAGACACCACGGCATGTTGGTGCCATGTCATGACACCATGCCAAGTTGCATGATTTTCAGGCTAGTTTTGGAATCACAGGAATTTAAAAAGCAAGTTTCTCAATGTTTCCGGCCGAGCCACGACGCCCAGATGTTCGAATTGCATTCCCATTTTTTGCATGGGACCTAGAACTTCAACCAAGGACACACACACATGTGGTTTTCAATCAACATTGGTGCACTGGAGCATGTGCTTGTAGTTCAAATTTGAACTATGCACATTAAATGCCCAGAAACTCAATTAATATATATAAAAGGCCAAATGAACCCAGAATAATTCCAAATTTTAACGCGACACTCATATAGTTTGATGTTACCTCTGTAAAATAATCACGAGGGGAAGGCAGCGTATGTCGTTTCACACACAAGGGTGACACGTTCCGTCTCGAAACCACGAGCCTTCTTGAGAGAAGCTCCGGTTTGCAAGAATCTTATACCAAAACTTGTCCCAATTCGGTCAAAAAAATTATGACAGCGTGTTGGTGCCATGTCATGACACCATGCCGAGTTTCATGATTTTCAGGCTAGTTTTGGATTTATAGGGTTAAAAAACCAAGTTTCTCAATATTTCCGGCCGAGACACGACGCCCAGATGTTCGAATTTCATTCCCATTTCTTGCATGGGACCTAGAAATTCACCCAAGGACACACATGTGATTTTGAACCAACTTTCATGCACTGGAACATGTGCTTGTTGTTCAAATCTGAATTAGGCACATTAAATGCATAGAAACTCAATTAATGTATAAAAAGGCCAAACGAACCCAGAATAATTCCAAATTTTAACATGGCATTCATATAGTTGCATGTTCACTGTAGGTAAATACTCTAGCAATTCAAACACTATCATCTCTGTCCGTAACACCATTTTGTCTTTCAAATCAGAATGAAAAAATCAGGTACACCATAAACAATTTACTAGCACAAGTACAGCGAGCTGCAAAACAAACGGTTTTTAACCCCTTTCCGCGACGGCCTTCAGAACTGTCGCCAAGTGAGTGTGGGAGATAGGGGGTCCATCCCACACGACCCAGAAACCGTCGGGGATATGCCCTCCTGGCACACACACTCGGCAAAATGAGGTTGTGTGCGACCGGAGAGCGCACAAATATGGAAATACATATAGTAGAGCTAAAAAAAACAATTATACGGCGAAATTGTTTCCGGACGCAAGAACATCCCACACAGTCAGTCCCCGCTAAACATTTCCGTTCGTATGTACATCCCACACAGTCGCTCCAAGGAAAACATTTCCGTTCACAGGTACATCACACACAATTTGTCCCGTTAAATCGTTTGTGATAGCGTTGCCATTGCACACGATATTAATAATTTTATTGTTTGCGTTATTGAATGCATCACACACTGTGCGTATAAGCAACTATGTGGCAAAGGTTGTCCATCACACATAGTTTTTATGTGGTAAACGTTTGTGCCAGGTGGCCAAACACAAACAGTTTTCAAGAGGATGTCGTGTGTGATTGTTCATTAATCTAACATGGTTTATTCCTAGAAAGTGTGTGCGTTATTGAATGCATCGCACACGGTGTTTTCTCAATAACCATTTGCAATAGAAAAACCCAATTAGCCAGCTAATTATCGGATTATTCATATTCCATTTAGTAATCTAATTGACATTTCATATTAAGCACACAATATATTATATTTTCATAATTGAAATACATCAGAGTACACCATCATATAGCTTCAGCACTCAGCTACCCCATTACACAACTACACCAGGACCAAGTTTCACATGCAACATCTATAACCTTTTGAAATTAGCATCATAGATGGTACATAGACAGATGTATCTCATCTGGAAAATTGCTGAAGCTGAAGGCGAATATTGAGCCTTCATTGATGTTGAAGGTCTTTGTAACTTTAGGCCAGTGCCTACGGATGATTGACCATCCATCCTTCGTCCTCTTCAGAAATACTTCAATATTGAACCGTGGGTGTTGTATGAATACCTTCCTCGCCTCCTGACCATACAGGTGGTTTGAGAGGTAGTCGTTAGTGAACTTCTTTGGAAAGGCCTGAAAACAAGGATGTGTATAAATATCTTCTCCATATTGGAAATGGGGCAAAGGAAGAAAAAGGCAAGGTATAATAGTTAGTACCATCCTGTAGTGAACTGATGTCTTCTTCATTGTGCAGACAAAGATCTTGTTGTTTTTTGTCGCTAATTTCTTTATCCTAACAATCTTTCTGAGTTTCTTGACTTGACTGATATTCATGGACAACTCATTTCCCCATATGCAAAAAGGGTCGAACAGTGGGTCAAAACCTCTGACAGCAGGACCTACATGTGCAAGACCAAATTGTTAAAAACCAAAATATTAGAATGGTTCATGCAATTGCACAATAATGTGCTATTAGACAACGGTCCATGCACGTGTAACGTCGATTGTAAACCTCAGTGCTTCCCATTGTTTCCCTGCAACACATATAAGGTAGTTAGTCATCAGGTTAAGTAAGGGTTCGCATGCTATCAGTAAAATATGTTGATGAAAAATAAGCACATTGCAGATTCATCAGATTAATTCAAGCCACATGGAAAACCCATTTATCCAAACCAAGCATGATTAAGAACTAGGAAATATATCAATTGTATATGTTTCTCATGTATTAAGTGCAGCCAAATTCGATTTATTCCTCACGTGCACAACAATACAATTCTACCCACGACAATTGGAAATCGCAGTGTAGAATTTAAACAAGCATTTAGTTAAACACCACAACAAATGAACCAAACATTAACTGAGCACCACATTGCACAATATAACATACTCCTAATAGAAGATCAGACAGTTGACCAAACCAAGCATGGTTAACAACTTGGAAATATAGCAATTGTATTTGTTTCTAATGTATTTAGTACAGCCAAATTCGATTTATTTCTCACATGGTATACAATAACAGAATGCAGCCACAACAATTGAACATCACATTGCAGAATTGAACCAAGCAGTTAACTAAATACCACAACAAATGAACCAAATGTTAACTGAGCACCACATTGCATAATATAACATACTCGTAATAGAAGATCAGACAGTTAACGAAACCAAGCATGCTTAACAACTTGGAAATATTGCATCCTGAAGAATTGAAGATCACATTTGTAGAATTGAACCAAGCAGTTAAATGAACACCACATTGCACGACATATAGAACATATACACTATAGCAGAAGATTGCATGGTAAAAGTAGATAGCACAATTCACTAGAATTTGTTAAGGAAAAGCAGTAGGTAGCAAACGATGGCCTCGAGAAAACGCCATGAACTGTCGTTTAAAGCAGCCATCCGCGTCGTGGCATTGGTGCGCGAGGCGTCAACGGTGGCCTCGACGGTGAGGTGCTCCTTCAAGATCTGGGGGTCGACACGAATGGCAGCCGTCGAGACCTCATTCGCGCATGTGGCCGCGATTTGCTTCTCCGCTGCCAAATGCTCCTTGAGATTCTGGCTATACTACGTGCACCATGGCTTAGGGCGGTGCTTATTTGGTGGAGGGGGTCGGTGATTTGGGTGGAAGGTGTCGCACTCGCGCTGGCGGTCGAGGCATGTGGGATGTGGAAGGAGGAGGAGGATGGGGGTCGGGTGTGGATTACCTGCCTGGATAGGTGAGGCCGAGCAGCGTGAAGGAGGGTCGTCGGCGAGGAGGAGGCACTGCAAGCAAGGAGTGAAGGTTTAAACTTAGAAAGGAAGGCGGAAAGAGGGGAAATGTGGCTTTTAGTAAGGGGGAGGGGCGGTGAGGTAGATATTTCCGCGGAAGCAGAAAATTTGGAATCGCTTCAGCGAAAAAACTGGGGCGCAAAGTGTCATCAGACACGGTCCCTTATTCAGAACTGTGTACGATATGTGTACATAACAAATGATTCAAATAGCTTAACCCGTGTGTGTTGAGTTTGAATGTCCAAAATTTTGGTTCTAATTTCCCTGGTTACAGTGGTCATCCACGTCATTGCATAATTTGGGTACACAAAGGAGACTAACTTCTTAATCGAGCAAGTTCAGCAATTAAACAGAGCTAGTTGACCTAAACATTACTCTAACAAATTAAAGACCGACACTCTTCATTAAACAATGCAAAGAGTACTAATACGGCTGGTGCTCATCGATCTCCGCCGCCGCCTCCATGTCCAGCTCGCGCCTGATGGTCTCCTGGGGAAGGGGCTCCATGGCATCAATTCCACCATACTCGGCAAGCATCTCGCCATGTGTGTCTGCCATATATTTGGCATAGGCCTGCTGATATGTCCAAAACGTATCTATAATTTCTGCTTGCTCCATGCCTCTGCTTGCTCCATGCCTCTTTTGGGTGATATTGCTATGATATTTATACACTTCCATACACTTTTGATCATATTTGGACTAACCTATTAACTCAGTGCACCCCAGTGCCAGTTTCTGTTTTCTGCTGTTTTTGTATTTCAGGTTTTCCCATCACGTAAACTGCCAGAAAAATCCCAGAAAAATTATATAAAAAATCAGCGTTCCGGAAGCTTCCATGCGGCCAAAGTAGGGCCAGAGGGGGGCCACAGGGGCTCCAGGCGGCCTGCCCAGGCGGCCCCCCTCCTGGCCGCGCCGGGGGGGCGCCTGGGCCCTCCAGACCTCCGCTGATGCCCCCCTTTGGCATATATTTAACACCCGTCGTAGAAACCCTGATTCCAGACCCCTTGTCTCCAGACGCAATTCCGATCTCCGCCGCCATCGCCATCAAGCTTCGGGGGACCAGAATTCCTGTGCCGGCACCCTGCCGGGACGAGGATGTGCCCCCGGATTCATCTCCATCGACGTTGCTTCCTCCCTCCATGATGCGGGAGTAGTTCCTCCTCGGGGCTGAGGTTTCTACCAGTAGCTATGTGGTCAATTCTCTCTCCCATGATGTGATCTTCATTGTGATCATAGGCTATGTTAATCTAGGGTGATCCCATGATATTTCCCCTTCCTCTATGTATTGGATTGATGTACTCACTTGTCTTTATCTAGTATAATCCCCGAGACCAAGGTGACAGCGGTCTATTGGACATGGATTAGAAAAATATTTTCATGAGTGATTTCCTCTCTTGTGTGTTGATTGAAGATTGAGAGTCTCTTGGTGCTTGTCTTTGACTATCCTTTAGATATGTTGTGGTGATTGTGGGACTCTCTTTGGATGGCCGCGGTGACATTGGGAAATCCTTAGATTGAGAACTACGAACTTTGAGGTGTGCTTTTGTAGCCCTACATAATTCTCGTCCTCTCTTGACCACGAAGGAATGACCTCCGAGTGTGTCCCCTTTGCATGTTTTATGGGAAATATCATGTGATTCGATTATGTTAATGTTGTTGGGAGTTGCCACTAGTGAAAGTATGAAGCCTAGGCCTTGTTTCCACCATTGCAATACCATTTGTGCTCACGTTTACCACTTGTTTGTTTGCTGCACTTTTAATTACAGATTTATATTACTTTGTTTTGCCATCCATATCACTTGCCATTTAACATCTCTTCGCCGAACTAGTGCACCTATACATCTGACAAGTGTATTAGGTGTGTTGGGGACACAAGAGACTTCTTGTATTTTAGTTGCAGGGTTGCTTGAGAGAGACCATCTTCAACCTCTACTTCCCTGAGTTCGATAAACCTTAGGTCATCCACTTGAGGGAAATTGCTGCTGTCCTACAAACCTCTGCGCTTGGAGGCCCAACATAGTCTACAAGAGTAGAAGCGTGTGTAGACATCAAGCTATTTCTGGCGCCGTTGCCGGGGAGGTGAGTGCTTGAAGGTATATCTTTAGATCTTGCAATTAAATCTTTTTGTTTCTTGTTTTTATTTCACTAGTTATGCTTATGGACAACCTTGCTATTGGATCGTTGCTTGCGGAAAGACGCCGCACACCTGTGGTGGTTGCTCCTCCCCCTACTGAAATTGTGCCCTATAAAATACCAGCTGGTATTATCGATTATGTCTTGGCTAATCGTTATGCAGGAGACAGACATCCCGGTGAACACTTGCTATATCTGTCACAATTATGTTCATTATTTAAGCTTGCAGGTGTATCAAGGGAGTTTGTCATGAGGAAATTGTTCGCCGTATCACTTATAGATAAGGCTTCAGATTGGTATAAGCTTCTCGATAACTCGCACTTGCTTGATTGGCAAGAGCTTATGTCTCTCTTTTATACTAAGTTTTATCCTCTTCATGAAGTCCATAAGAATAGGAATTATGTTTATAATTTCTATCCTCATGACGGAGAGAGCATAGCTTAAGCTTGGGGGAGACTGAAAACGTTAATGCTAAAAAGTCCTAACCATGGGCTCCCCAAAGATATGATTATTACTAATTTCTATGCGAGGCTCTCTCGACAGGATAAAGATTTGCCCGATGCTTCCTCTACGGGTTCTTTCACAAACGAAAAGACTGATGCTAAATGGGAACTCCTTGAAAGAATTCAACGCAACACTGAAGATTGGGAGATCGACAAAGGTAAAGAGTCAGGTATAATTTATGAGTATGATTGCATTAAGTCCTTTGTTGAAACTACAAGTTTTAATAAGTTTAGTGCTAAGTTTGGACTTGATTCTCAACTCCTTGTTGATTTCCTCAAATCTTTTGCTTCACATCTTAATATGCCTAAGGAGGATTGTATCAAGTATCATAAACCTTTTAAAGAGACTTGCAAAGAAAATGAAATTTTTCATGATGATTGCAACATGCATGATCCAATTCCTAAAAATGAAGTTTTATATAAGCATGTTAATTTTTGTGGAGTGGATAGACCTTGTGAAAGGCCTATGATTGAAGAAGAGAAGTATTGTAAGCAACATAAGCATGAAAGAACAATCACTTGGGTCAGAGATTTAAATGAAATTGCTAGAGAATTATGTGACCTTTATCCTTTTACTTGTGAACTTTGCCGTATAGAGGGTCACTTTAATTTTCAATGCATGAACTTTCAAAACATAACTGTTAACCGGTTGTGTGATAACATGATCACCTCTGATCTTTATGATGAGCTTATGTTATTTTTGATGTGTGAAGAGTTATCAGAGAAGACTTCTTGGCTAGATGTTAATGCCATAGGAATAAAAAACACTTTGCAAAATTGCCATCTCTATTGTGTTGTTAATTGCCATGAAAATGATTACATAAGTAAGATTAGAAAGGAGGGGACTTTACCAAAGTATAAAAATGTCTCTTATATTTTTGCTAATAAAAAGGAGAGTTTCTCCCAAGTTTCCCCTATTGTTTCTAATGATAAACCAGGATATGTGGAGAAGCTTCATCTCCAACCACTCCCTCCTAAGGTTAAGAAGAAGAAAAAGAAGAGGAGGAGGAAGAGGAGCAAGAAAGAAGAAGAATGGGTATCAACCTGGCCTGAGCATATTCCTCCCATCAACTTTTATCCTAACGGTTGTAAGTTTAAAGAAGAAAGTGAAGTTTATTGCCTTAATTATCATCTTGATGATACGTCCGTAGGTACTATTGAAGATGATTTTGATTATGATATGCATGTTACTTATTGTGATTGGGAAAATGATGATAATGCTACTTATGATCTTGAAAATCTTTTTGGTACCAACTCTGAAAGTGATGATATGGGAAGCTCTAAGCTTGGGGATGATAGGATTGCAAATCCTTTACCCACTAGTGATGTGATAATTGATAATTCTTTTGCTAGTAAGAATAAAGACAACATGTTTACAAATATAGTTGCTAGCAATGATAATGCTCTTCTCTACCATGGTGATGTTATAACTCCAATCTATAGTGATTATAAAGGTACCTATGACATAAGGAGAAATTATCCTTATGAAACTTGTCATAATCATGGAGGGAATTACTCCCTTGTTGAACACCATCTTCCGAATACACAATTAATCTATAGTGTTCAAGTTGTTTATGATAGTCCTACTCCCACTATTACCAATGAGAAAGATTATGCTTATGTGGAGAGTAAGAGTACCTTTTTGCATGGGGATCATGGTAACAATGCTTTATGTGATGCTTATATTGTTGAGTTCATCCATGATGCCACTGAAATTTATAATGAGAGAGGGAGACTTGGTTCTAAATATCTTAATAATAAGAAGTTTCCTCTCTTTATGGTGAATATTTTGAAGTTGCACTTGTTTTGTCTTCCTATGCTTATTGCTTTGTCCTTCAATGAATTATTCTATTGCGATATTCCTATGCATAGGAAGCATGTTAGGCTTAAATGTGTTTGGTATTTGCTTCTTGATGCTCTCTTTTGTTCTTCAACTCTTATTCCTACGAGAGCATCATTAAAGTCTTATGCCTAGCTTAAAGGCATAAAAGAAAGCGCTTTTGGGAGGCAGCCCACATGAATAAAATTTTATTTTGCTTTTGTTGTGTCTTGATGTTGTTACTACAGTAGCATCATCATTGTATCTTTACTTTTCAACTTTGTGCCAAGTGTAGCCTCTGATTGCAAGAAAGTTCAAAAGTTGTGACGTGCTGTCCAGGAAACAGATTCTGTCCTTGGATAGAAAAATTCGTATAAAATCACCAGATCATCTTTTTGGTCTGAATGTTTTCGACAGTGTGCTCTATACAATTGTCTTTCGTGCATCTGTTCTGAGTTTTTTGATTAGAGTTGCAGAAGTGCCCCGAAAAAAATCATTTACTACCTGCTGTTCTGTTTTTCACAGATTCTGTCCTGTTTTGCCTTTCCTTCATTTTGCAAACCTTGAGCTTGCTTTTTCTTTGCAAAAACCTTTTGGCAATCTTGAGAAACAGTAGACCTTCAAGAATATCTTCATTTCCAGCAAGGAACAATTACTTTATTATGGGTACTAACCTCGCTAATCAGATTATGATGAGTTATGTATGAAGGGAGTTTTCAAGTGTGCGAGGGAAGATGATAAAAAGATTCAGGAGTGTCAAGCGCTCAAGCTTGGGGATGCCCCCGTGCACCCCCAAGAAATATTCAAGGAGACTCAAGCGTCTAAGCTTGGGTATGCCCCCGTGCATCCCCTTCTCCATCAACATTATTAGTTCGTCTTTCGTTCCACTATATTTTTATCACTTCATGTGTTATGTGCTATGCTTGGAGCGTCTTGCTTTTTAGTTTGCTTTAGCTTTTCATATCGAGTCGGAACTCAGCTTTCTTTGTGTGGGAGAGAAACATGCTCCACTTCTATCTAGAACATAACATAGAATTTTCATGTCTATCTTTGCTGTGTATGTTCTTGGTCTTTCAATAGCTACTATCATGTTCAGCTCTTAGTTTTCATGCTTATCTTTCTAAAGAGCTTTTGTTTAGTTGGTTGCTTGAACTCTCTTTAGTTATCATGCTTATCTTATTAAGAGAGTTTGCTTTTGTTGCATTGGTTGATATGTCTATGATAAAAATGCTACGTGAATAATGGTGCTTAGTAGTTCATGTTTTCTTATGGTTAGTCTCAAATAGCTGGGGGGTTCCCAATGTGTTATTGGAGTACTAACATGATTTGTTTGCCTATGATGTGGTATGGTTTAGTAATATCTTCCTTCAAGAATTTATTTTGATTGACTTGGCGTATGCTCACGCATATTTAAGACTGTAAAGAAAGTCTGTCAAGCCTTGATGATCTTTAGTTTCTGAGTAGCGATATAACTTCCATGCCTGATTCAATGTTGCTTTGTCGCTCTGCATGATTATGACCGTCATTGCTCTTTTAGTTGGTCACTTCCAGTCTTTTGCTAACCTTCGCCTGTACTAAGCGGACTGACTGCTTGTGCATCCCAAATCCTTTAAACCAGTTATGCCATATGAGTCCACCATACCTTCCTATACATGGTATTTACCTGCCATTCCTAACGAAGACTTTCATGTACCATCTCGAAATTATTCAAAAAAAGCATTTCTATTTTGTGCCTCTGTTTTAGCTCATGAGGAAGTGGTAGTTAATTCATGATCTTTTTAAGTTGGACAAGCTTCACCCCGGGATTGCATGTCTAATGTGCAAACCCATAATACGAGAAGGAACTGGCAAAGAGTGCGCCCGGCTAAAAAATAATATAACAAACAAACCCTCCTTCACGCTTTGTTCATGAGAAATCAGAAAACTTTGGCAGTGATAAACAAAGGAGATTAAGAGGATGTGATCGTCCTCATTCGGGAGCCGTTCCTCGAAACTTGTCCATCTCAAGAAGTGATTGAGTTGTCTGCTAGCATTCGTTGACGAAACATGCATAATCTAAAAAAATATTATTACCTCTGTTTTTAAAACCAAGAGCTCTGGTACATGTTTTGTCTTTGTTTCCGACCACGGGTTTTCAACCTTGCCAACAAAAGCCACGGTTCGAGAGTCTCCACCTTCTTTAAAGCACCAACTATTGAGGGCATGATTGTCATTCTGAGTGTAATGTGCATTGTCCCAAAGTACCATTGTCTTTTGCATGATTATGATATCGTTTATTCTGAAATCATTGTATCTAGTCGTCACTTAAACCTTGGAGGTGCCCCTGCATTTATGTTTTGCTTCACTAAAGGGGGCAAGCGAGATATCACTTTGTCATATTTGCACACCATGCTCACTACAAATCTTATTGAGTGTTCCAGTATCATATTGTAAAACTTTCAGTTCTTTGTGGTTTTCTCATGAGGCAACTTAATTACTACAGACTCATTATCTCAGTAAGCATTTGTCATGCGACTCTGAAAAGTCCTTATATGGTTAATAGCATGTCACCACAGAAATTATACTTGTTATCATTTACCTACTCGAGGACGAGCAGGAATTAAGCTTGGGGATGTTGATACGTCCAAAACGTATCTATAATTTCTGGTTGCTCCATGCCTCTTTTGGGTGATATTGCTATGATATTTATACACTTCCATACACTTTTGATCATATTTGGACTAACCTATTAACTCAGTGCACCCCAGTGCCAGTTTCTGTTTTCTGCTGTTTTGGTATTTCAGGTTTTCCCATCACGTAAACTGCCAGAAAAATCCCGGAAAAATTATAAAAAAAATCAGCGTTCCGGAAGCTTCCATGCGGCCAAAGTAGGGCCAGAGGGGGTCCACAGGGGATCCAGGCGGCCTGCCCAGGCGGCCCCCCTCCTGGCCGCGCCGGGGGGGCGCCTGGGCCCCCAGACCTCCGCTGATGCCCCCCTTTGGCATATATTTAACACCCGTCGCAGAAACCCTGATTCCAGACCCCTTTTCTCCAGACGCAATTCCGATCTCCGCCGCCATCGCCATCAAGCTTCGGGGGACCAGAATTCTTGTGCCGGCACCCTGTCGGGACGGGGAAGTGCCCCCGGATTCATCTCCATCGACGTTGCTTCCTCCCTCCATGATGCGGGAGTAGTTCCTCCTCGGGGCTGAGGTTTCTACCAGTAGCTATGTGGTCAATTCTCTCTCCCATGATGTGATCTTCGTTGTGATCATAGGCTATGTTAATCTAGGGTGATCCCATGATATTTCCCCTTCCTCTATGTATTGGATTGATGTACTCACTTGTCTTTATCTAGTATAATCCCCGAGTCCAAGGTGACAGCGGTCTATTGGACATGGATTAGAAAAATATTTTCATGAGTGATTTCCTCTCTTGTGTGTTGATTGAAGATTGAGAGTCTCTTGGTGCTTGTCTTTGACTATCCTTTAGATATGTTGTGGTGATTGTGGGACTCTCTTTGGATGGCCGCGGTGACATTGGGAAATCCTTAGATTGAGAACTACGAACTTTGAGGTGTGCTTTTGTAGCCCTACATAATTCTCGTCCTCTCTTGACCATGAAGGAATGACCTCCGAGTGTGTCCCCTTTGCATGTTTTATGGGAAATATCATGTGATTCGATTATGTTAATGTTGTTGGGAGTTGCCACTAGTGAAAGTATGAAGCCTAGGCCTTGTTTCCACCATTGCGATACCATTTGTGCTCACGTTTACCACTTGTTTGTTTGCTGCACTTTTTATTACAGACTTATATTACTTTGTTTTGCCATCCATATCACTTGCCATTTAACATCTCTTCGCCGAACTAGTGCACCTATACATATGACAAGTGTATTAGGTGTGTTGGGGACACAAGAGACTTCTTGTATTTTAGTTGCAGGGTTGCTTGAGAGAGACCATCTTCAACCTCTACTTCCCTGAGTTCGATAAACCTTAGGTCATCCACTTGAGGGAAATTGCTGCTGTCCTACAAACCTCTGCGCTTGGAGGCCCAACATAGTCTACAAGAGTAGAAGCGTGTGTAGACATCACCTGCACGAGCTGGATGTAGGCGGGCATGATCTGGGCTCTGGCGGGCTCCGTCATGGCAAGGTATGCAGTGCAGGAACGGACGGCTACTCAAACTCTCTCGGCGATTGCCAGCTCTTCGGCCGTGTGTTGCCGACCGTTGTCGGAGAAGCTTCGTTTGATTTGTGCGGTGACCGCCACGAGCTGGGCTTTGACAGCCTCGACATGGTAGTGGGCAGCCTCCATCAGGGCTAAGGCCGCCATTACGGAACGGACAGCTGCTATGCCGCTCTCGCCAGTGGTTGTCCCCGAGGCAGATGCTGCTGCCGCCTGAGAAGCAACAGTGACCGTTTGGGCTGCCTTGGCCGCCCGGACGCAGACTGCGGTCGCCCTCACGAAGCCTGTTAGCACGCGCCTGGCGGCTGCGGCTGCGCTCTCACCGGAGTGGGCCGCTGAAGTTGGCCTCAGGACGTGGGTCCACGTCCCCATCTTTCACCGGCGACGAATGAACAATGAAATGATATTTGGGGAGTGAGCTAGTGTGCTTGACACGCCGGCTGTGGACTGCAGCTGAAGCACCTTCTTGCGTAAGCCATAGGCATACTATACACCAACGGTACTCCAAGATATTTTGTGCTGCATCTCACACGGTTGGTAATAATAAACTGTGTGCGATCTACTTGATTTATCGTCTTGATTTGAATTATGTAATGTGGTCACAGCTACAAAGGATGGTGTTTGAATTGTTAGAACTTTTATCTGCAGTGAACATGCAACTATAGGTGTCTCATCAAAAAAATTGAATTATTCAGGGTTCGTTTGGACGTTTTTACACATTAACTTGGTTTTGTAGGCATTGCGGGTGCATAATTCAAATTTGAACTGCATGCACATTCTCCAGTGCATATAAACTGGTTGAAAAATCAAATATGTGTCCTTCGTTGCATGCTTAGGTCCCATGCAAGAAATGGGAATGAATTTCAAACACCCTACCACCGTCACTCGGCCGCAAACATTGAGATACCTGGTGTTTAAATTCCAGTAAATCCAAAACTCGTCTGAAATTCATGAAACTTGGCATGCTATCATGGAGCGGCATCAACATGCCGTGGTAATTTTTTGTCCCATTTGGGGCAGGTTTGGGTATAAGCTTCTCGCAAACCTTAGCTTCTCACAACAAGCGTGATGGTTTTGGTAGGGAACGTGCCACCTTTGGGGAAGAAACGATATCCATTGCCTCTTATTGCTTTCAAAATCTTTTGAGTGTCAACATAGAACAACAGGAGTGTTGTGTTCAATTTTGGAATTTTTCGGGGTTCGTATGGACATTTTTATACATTAACTGGGTTTCCCAGGCATTTTATACGCATAATTCAAATTTGAACTACATGCACATTCTCCAGTGCATATAAACTGGTTGAAAAATCAAATATGTGTCCTTGGTTGCATGCTTAGGTCCCATGCAAGAAATGGGAATAAATTTCAAACACCCTGCCACCTCCACTTGGCCGCAAACATTGAGATACCTGGCTTTTAAATTCTAGTAAATCCAAAACTCGTCTGAAATTCATGAAACTTGGCATGCTATCATGGAGCAGTATCAACATGCCGTGGTAAAAAATTTGTCCCATTTTGGGCAGGTTAGTGTATAAGCTTCTCACAAACATTAGCTTCTCACAACAAGCGTGATGGTTTCGGTAGGGAACGTGCCACCCTTGGGGACGAAACGATATCCGTTGCCTCTTATTGCTTTCAAAAAAATTCGAGTGTCAACATAGAACAACAGGAGTGTTGTGCTAAATTTTGGAATTTTTCGAGGTTCATTTGGACATTTTTATACATTAACTGGGTTTTCGAGGCATTTTATGCACATAATTCAAATTTGAACTACATGCACATTCTACAGTGCATATAAACTGGTTGAAAAATCAAATATGTGTCCTTGGTTGCATGCTTAGGTCCCATGCAAGAAATAGGAATGAATTTCAAACACCCTGCCACCGTCACTCGGCCGCAAACATTGAAATTCCTAGTTTTTAAATTTTAGTAAATCCAAAACTCTTCTGGAATTCATGAAACTTGGTATGCTATCATGGAGCGGCATCAACATGCCATGGTAAAAATTTTGTCCCATTTGGGGCAGGTTTGGGTATAAGCTTCTCACAAACCAGAGCTTCTCACATCAAGCATGATGGTTTCGGTGGGGAACGTGCCACCTTTGGGGACTAAACGATATTCGTTGCCTCTTATTGCTTTAAAAAATCGTGTGTCAACATAGAACAATAGGAGTGTTGTGTTCAATTTTGGAATTTTTCAGGGTTCGTTTGGAATTTGTATATATTGACTGGGTTTTCCACGCATTTTATGCGCATAATTCAAATTTGAACCACATGCACATGCTCCAGTGCATATAAACCGGTTGAAAAATCAAATATGTATCCTTGGTTGCATGCTTAGGTCCCATGCAAGAATTGGGAATGAATTTCAAACACCCTGCCACCGTCACTCGGCCGCAAACATTGAGATACCTATGTTTTTTAAATTCTATTAAATCCATAACTCTTTTGAAATTCATGACACTTGGCATGCTATCATGGAGCGACATCAACATGTCGTGGTAAAAAAATTGTCATATTTGGGGCAGGTATGGGTATAAGCTTCTCACAAACCAGAGTTTCTCACAACAAGCATGATGGTTTCGGTAGGGAACGTGGCACCTTTGGGGACGAAATGATATCCATTGCCTCTTATTGCTTTAAAAAAAATTGAGTGTCAAGATAGAACAACAGGAGTGGTGTGTTCAATTTTGGAATTTTTAGGGTTCGTTTGGACATTTTTATACATTAACTGAGTTTTCCTGGCATTTTATGCGCATAATTCAAATTTGAACTACATGCACATTATCTAGTGCATAACTGGTTGAAAAATCAAATATGTGTCCTTGGTTGCATGCTTAGGTCCCATGCAAGAAATGGGAATGAATTTCAAACACCCTGCCACCGCCACTCGGTCGCAAACATTGAGATACATGGCTTTTAAATTCTAGTAAATCCAAAACTCGTCTGAAATTCATGAAACTTGGCATGCTATCATGGAGCAGCATCAACATGCCGTGGTAAGAAGTTTGTCCCATTTGGGGCAGGTTTGGGTATAAGCTTCTCACAACAAGAGTGATGGTTTCGATAGGGAACATGCCACCTTTGGGGACGAAACGATATCCGATGTATCTTATTGCTTTAAAAAAAATCGAGTGTCAACATAGAACAACATGACTGTTGTGTTTACTTTTGGAATTTTTCGGGGTTCGTTTGTGTCGGGGAAACTGATCCACGAACACCTATGGGACCGGCGGACCGACCCCTTTCGGTTCGGCGGGGGGCGGAGATCGCACGAAGAGCGGATCGAGGCGAAGCACACGAGCAGTTTACCCACGTTCGGGTCGCACGGATGCGTAAAACCCTACTCCTGCTTTGTGGTTTGTATTGTGTTCTTGCTCAGGAGCGCTGAATGCTACAGTACACACCAGCAGCTAACGAGACCGAGCGTGAGTGAGGCCGTCCCCGCTCTACGTTGCGCATGGGCCTCCTTTTATATGCTCAAGGGGTCACCGACAGGTGGCAACGCAGATGAGGGTAAAAATGGAAAGGTGTTGTAGTTGGCACAACTACGTGTACAGTGCATCATACCTAACCCTGACGGCAGGGGACAAGGGCATTAAATGCCCGTCAGCGTCGCCCAAACAGTGCAAAAAGGGATCGTTGGGGGCGCCACCGTTCGCCACGACGGCAACCTTGTCAGCGCCGCTTGCCACCGCGTACCACTGGCTGCACAGCCTCCCGCCACGTACGCCTGGAAGGATCCCAGGGCGACACGTTGGTGGATGTGCTGGAGTGCGGGTACAGAGTGGAAGCTTGCCGCGGCAAGTGCCTTGCCGCGGACGTCATCTTGTCGCGTCCGGGAGCTTGTCGCTCACCGGGCCTTACCGGGACGCGTGGCGCGTCGCGGCAAGTTCCTTGAGATGCCTTGGTTGGCCTTCCCGGCAAGCTCCGCTCGCCGGGGTCTTGTGCCTCGAGTGGCCTTTCCGGCAAGCTCCTCTTGCCGGGGCCTTGTCTCCTTGGTTTGAATACTTTGTTCTTGAATGGCTCCAAAGGAACCACGAAGGACCTTGGCGGTCACCCGGCAAGCCTTGCCGCGGGACGCTGCGACTGCCCGTGCACAAGTTCGGGATACTAGGGTACCCCTACTCTAGTACACCGACAGGAGCCCCCGGGTCTGGGCCATACACGATGCCGAGCGCTATTGGGCCAGGCCCAAATCACTGCACGGGCACACGCGGCCTGGGTTACGCTGTATCTTTCTCCGGATCCACCGCGCCCTCCCCGAACGGCACGCGTTGATTGCGGCGTCATGGGAGAGATGGTGGGTGGTTTCTTTAATCAGAAAGGCGGAACGTCCGCCCCCTCCCTCCTTATAAGCAGGGGAAATAGGGGCAGTTCGTCCATCCGCCCATTGCTACTCGAACCTCGAAAACCTCCGGCGCTCCCCTTCTTCCCAAAGCTGAAAGAGAGCAGCGCTCCTCCCCCCATCGCCACCAGCACCACCAGCGCCGTCGACCTCCCTCACCGCTTCCGCCATGGCTCCGAAGGGCGAGAAGGGGAAGGCCGTGAAGTCGGCCGAGGCGCAGCGGCTCGCGGCGCTGCGGAAGGAGTGGGCAATTCCCCCCCCTAAGCTTGTCGCGAAGGAGCTGAGGGAGTACTATTACCTCTTCTGGTCGGGGGAGACGCGGGCGCACCCGCGCACGAAGGTACTCCCAGCCGCCGCTTGTAAAATGGCTCCGAATGGATACGCATTCTTCGCCTTGTTCTTCTACTGCGGGCTCTGCCCGCCTTTCTCTGAATTCTTCTGCGACATTATGAACACCTACGGGTTCCACCTCCTTGACTTCACCCCCAATGCCGTTCTGACCATGGCAGTTTTCGCACACCTCTGCAAAAACTTTGTCGGAGTCTATCCCAATGTAGCCCTTTTCCGCCACTTCTTTATGCCCCGAGTTGAGAGAGGAGAGCCTTTATCTGGCGGAGTCTCCTGGATCTCGAGGGCTCACAAGAAGGAAGCTTATCTAGAGGGAGAGCTCCGCGGCAAATGGGAGGAATTGAGAGCACGCTGGTGCTGGATTGTCGAGGAGAACCCGTAGCCATTTACCGCCCGGTGCCAAGCCCCAGTAGTACGCGGCAATGATTGGAGCGACTTGGCCCTGGAGGACGGTAGGCTGAAGATCGCCGTCACCCGGATCCAATGCCTCAGGCTTGCCGGGCTCACTGTAGGCACAGTTGGCGCAGATTTCCTTCGCCGCCGCATCGCCCCCCTGCAGGAGAGGTAGAGACCCGCCTGGGAGTTCGAGAATGCGGCAGACATCATGAGGCTGCGTCCGGGCCTCAACTTCAACTTCACTGTTATGGAGCTTAACGGGATGCTACAGGAGTTGTTCAAGTACGACCCTGAACATCCCGAAGTATTCAGGTTGCCGCAGGGCGTCGTTCCGCTGTGCAACAACTCCGCGCTCAGCCGCGTCCACGCAATGATGCCGCTGTGCGACTCGCATGGGATTGACCCAACTTGGCAAGAGCCTGCAGATGACGCCGTGCAGGAGTTCTTTGACGGCTTGGAAGAAGTGCCGATTCGTTCCGAAGAGAAGAAAGTCCTCACCCGCGACACCACTCATAAGGAGATGGCGTACATCGCCACTAGGCTGGAAGAGGCGGCGGCAGCCGCGGCCGCGGGCGAGTTCGGATTTACCGTGGAGGAGGCAGAGGCAGCAAAGGTGGCAAGCCTTGCCGAGCGAGGGGAATTTGCCGGCGAGGGAGAGCTTGCCGGGCATGACGCTGAGTCGAGCGAGCCCGCCGGGCAGGGCGTCGAGTCGAGCGAGCCCGCCGAGGATACGAGCGGCTCGTTGGAGATCGACTCCTCCTCCTCCTCTTTAGGCAGCTCGCCGCTAGCAGAGCCCCTAGCTCCACCAAGAAGGCGTCTCCGCAAGGCCGGGGACGTAACGGAGCGGCAGACGAGTCGACAGCAACCGCGCCGCGCGACACGCTCCACCGCGGCAAGCACTGTTGCCGCGGGGGCACCTCGCGCTGCTACAGCAACTGGAGCGGGGTCGTCTTAGACCACCACCACTGCTCCCGCCAAGCGGCCAAGGGAGCCTACTCCTCCGCCTCCTCGCGCTGGACGTGAGCCGGACTTCGACTTCTCTGCGCTCAGCTCCGACGAGGAAGAAGAAGAGTAAGATTCTTGTTGTTCTTGTATTTCTTCAATTTTTGCTGTTTTGTCTTGTATCTCATTTGCCTTACTCTGAACTTATCCCTTTTCAGGACTCTAGCCCAGAGAGCGGCAAAGAGAGCCAAGGTCCCGGCGAGTAGAGAGGAGGTGATCATCGTCGAGGACGAACCCACCGAGACCACCTTGCCGGACCTGGCAACTAGTCTTCAGAGCAGCCCCCAGCGTAAGTGTATGGTTCACTTTCCGCTATTAGGTGCGCAGGGATGCTCTATCTTTGCTGATATCCTGATTGTTGGTTTGTGTAGGAGTAGAGCAGCCACACCAGGAGCGCTCGGAGACCGCTCCCGACGTGCCATCTGCTTCAACTACGCCATCAAGGGAGGGTTCCCCGGCAAGGGTCTCTCCGGCAAGGGAGAGTTCTCCGCCAAGGGAGAGTCCTCCGGCAAGGGAGAGCACCAGCGGCCCGCCGCCGGCGGAGACTGCGCCGCCAAGGGAAAGCTCTCCGGCAAGGGAGCCTGCCGAGGAGCCGGCTCGCGCAGGTAATCCTCTCGCTTCAAACTTCCCTTGGGCTTTTCTTCTTTTGATTCTTCTTTTTGGGTATTTGCTTGACTGTTTTTCTCCCCTTTCCTGCCGACAGACCCATCTGCTGCAGAGCCGATGGAGACGGAGGCTGCTGGCGAGGAGAATACGCGCGGCAACACCGGCGACGCCGCTGCCACCGAAAAAGCGGCCGGTGCTGACGATCCTGCCGGCGACGAGGCCGCCAAGGCTGCCGCCGCAGCAGCTGGCGAGGGGTCCGGCGATCGTACTGACGGCCCTGAGGCCGCAGGAGCGCCAGGCGCTACGCCGACCGCCAATCCCTCCGCCGCTGCCGCAGCACCAGGCTCTGAAGAGCCCCAGCCAGGCGTCTACCTGAAGGCCGGCGATGGCGTCTTCATCAATCTCCCGTGGGCGTCCATGTCCAGGGCGCCGGTCGAACGAGAAATCTTTGACGGAGAAGTACTTGCCTCCGCCGGGCTGACGCTCGTTGACGCACCGAGCAGCAGCAGCGGCGAGCCCGAGGAGGAGCGGCTGCTGCGGAGGCTATTGTCGCTCTACCGCGCTCGGCAAGCCAAGCTGGAGTCCCGCGAGGCGCTTGCCGCGAAGGCGGGAGCTGACATCGAGAAACGCGCGGAGGAGCTCCGGGGCCTCAACCAGGCAGCTCTCCGGTCCCTGGAAGAGGAGCGGGAGCAACTTGCCGAGGAGCAGACGGCCTTCTTCCTCGAGAAGGCCAAAGTCGAAGAGCAACAGCGGCTTGCCGCCGAGAAGCTATCTGTGCGGGAAGGCGAGCTGGCGCAGCGGAAGGTCAACCTCGACAGCCACGAGGAAGAGCTTGCCGCGCGCGAGCAATCACTTGACGGAGCCCTCAAGCAAGCAGAGGACGCTGCCACAGCTGCCGAGGCCGCCAAGATGGAGCTGGAGACGAAGGTGGCGCAGCTGGAGGCCGACCTCAAGGCGAGAGGTGAAGAACTTGCCGCGCTCAAGCACGAGCGGGAGAAGGACGCCCACAGCCACTCAGAACTGCAGGTTCGTCTCGCCGAGAAGGGCAAGGAGCTTGCCGCCGCCAAGGACTCCAATGCAGATCTCGAGTTGAAGCTGACCACTTTGACCAAGATGCTGGACGACGCCAAGGAGCGGGAGGCGGCCTTGAAAGAGGAGATCAAGGCCGAGAAGGCGCTGCTGGCGAGTGCTGCTGTCACCCAGAACACCTTTAGGGAGACAGTGGAGCACTGGACGGAGGGTCTCGTCAATGCAGCCGCAGATATCGACAGGGAGCTGGCGCAGCTGGGGACGGAGTATCTCGGGTATTCCTCCGATGAGAACCTCCACCCCAGCGCCAAGCTCACCCCGTTCTTCAAAGGCGTGGCGACGGCCCTCCAGCGACTCCGGGAGAGGATCCCAAAGCAGCTGGCCGACGAGTCGCACAAGCTCTGCGCGGGAGCTCTTCAGAAGGTGCTGGTGAAGGTGGCCTTCCGCAATCCGGGCCTCAACCTCACCAACGTCCTCAAGTCCCTGCCGCAGGATGCTGATCTGGAGGCGCTCAAGGCCCTTGTCGCACCCATTGTGGACAAGGTGAGCGGGATCAAGAGGGTTGAGGGCGACCGCGTAGACTAGGCCGCCCGTTTTCTTCTTTCCTGGTCGCTGCTGATCATGTTATGAGAACAATCTGTTAGAGCTGCGACAAGCTACCTTGTAATATAACTCTATTTTGGGTAGTGTTTGCAATGTTATTCCCTTTACTAGACTCCTTCCTTTGTATGTTTTTGCCCTACGCTTTTAGGGGACTTGCCAGCGCAGGCACCTTAGCCGCGAGCGCTGAGTGCGGAACGTCAGCAGCCTGCTGGTGGTGCCGTTACCGACAAGAAACCTTGTCGCAACTAGTCGCAGCTCACTTAAGTTGCTGAGCGAACTCGAAACAAAGTTGTTGAGCGGACTCGAAACAAAGTTGTTGAGCGGGCTCGAAACAACGTTAAGGGCGCAACTAGCTACGAGTTGGTTCCTCCGCGCACAGGTTTTCCATACAAAGCACGGTCGTTCAAGGAAGATAACTTAAAATTTTAAAAATCTGATTGCTCAAGCTTTGGCAACTTAGCTTTTCTGTTGTTTGCTTCCCGGCAAGGCGAAACTTTGTTGAACGGCGCTTGGTCCATACCACTATCTTCTCTTCCCCCCCGGCAAACTTGTGCGCGAGGGAACCTTCCTTTCCTTGAGAAAAAAGAAAGAAGAGAAAATACAGATATGGAGCCTTAAGGCCCGTTATTGCTTACCGGGGGTAGGTGCTGCACAAAGTGTCAGATAACACATGCAAAAAATAGAAAGCATGAAATTGACAAGATGTGCGGAGCACACGAGCTTTACTTATGCACGGGGTCTGCGCCCGGCTTTGTACAAAGGATTACATGCAACAGCGGCAAGACTTGTACAAAAGGTGGTTGCCGGAACGGGTTCCGGCAACCGCGCCTTACGGGTAAAACTTACGAAGATGCTCGATGTTCCAAGAGTTGCTCACCGGAATGCCATCTTCGGTCTCAAGGCGGACAGCGCCAGGCCTAGTGACTCGTTTCACCCGGTAAGGGCCTTCCCACTTCGGCGTCAACTTGTTGGAATTCTTGGCGGACTGAACGCGCCGAAGAACAAGGTCGCCTTCCTCGAGACTTCTAGCGTTAACTTTGCGGCTATGGTAGCGGCGCAAAGCTTGCTGGTAGCGAGCAGCTCGTACAGCAGCCTGAAGACGGTCTTCCTCGAGGAGCAGCGCGTCGTCTTGTCGCAGCTGCTCTTGCTCGAGCTCATCGTAAGCGAGCACTCGAGGTGACCTGTATACGAGTTCCGTGGGGAGAACTGCCTCTGTTCCATAGACTAGAGCGAAAGTTGTCTGTCCAGTGGCTCGATTTGGCGTGGTCCTGATCGACCAAAGAACCACCGGCAGCTCCTCGATCCAGTTTCTTCCGCACTTGTGCAGCCTGTCGAAAGTTCTGGTCTTGAGGCCATGCAGCCCTTCAGCATTTGCCCTCTCCGCTTGACCGTTGCTTCTTGGGTGAGCAACAGAAGCGAAGCAGACCTTGGCGCCAAGATCTTAGACGTACTGCATGAAGGTGCGGCTCGTGAATTGCGTACCGTTGTCGGTGATGATCCTGTTAGGGATCCCGAAGCGGCAAACAATCGACCGGAAGAACTTGACTGCTGACTGTGCGGTCACCTTCCTCACTGCTTCCACTTCCGTCCACTTTGTGAACTTGTCGATTGCAACGTACAAGTACTCAAAGCCCCCGACTGAGCGGGGAAAGGGGCCGAGGATGTCGAGCCCCCAGACCGAAAATGGCCATGATAAAGGGATCGTCTGGAGAGCTTGAGCTGGCTGGTGTATCTGCTTGGAATGGAACTGGCACGCTTCACACTTGGTTACTTGTGCAGTTGCATCCTGGAGGGCCATCGGCCAAAAGAAACCTTGCCGGAATGCTTTGCCGGCGAGAGCTCTTGCGCCAATGTGGTGTCCACATATGCCTCCATGTATCTCTGCCAACAGCTTTTGTCCATCTTCCCGGAGAATACACTTCAATTTCACACCGTTGAGTCTTCTTCTGTACAGTGTGTTGTCAACAAACTAGTACATACTTGACTGCCGGGCTACTCTATCCGCTTCTTCTTGCTCTTCGGGAAGTTCTCCTGTCTGAAGGAAATGGACAATCTGCTGCGCCCATGTTGGAGCTTGTGGCTCGACAACAAGGACTAAAGGCACATCTGCTGCTGCGGGAACATCCGCTTCTACAGCAAGAACCTGCGGCTCAGCCGGAGCTTGACGTTCCCCGGCAAGCTTGCCGGAGCAAAACTGGTCGGGAGCGTCTGCTTCAACGGAACAAACCCTAGGGCTTGCCGGAGCAGACTGCTCCTCAGCACTCTTGGCGTTGATCTTGGGGACCTTCTTGGCGGCGGCTTCGGGAAGCTCTGCCGGAAAATAGTCACCAGAAATCAACTTCCTTTTCTTGCTCTGTCCAGGTGATGGCGTTACGGACGGTTGAGTTAGCTTGAGCACAAAGATCCCTGGTTCCACAGGTAACTTAAGTGCGGCGCACTTCGACAGGCCGTCGGCAATGTCGTTCTGAGCTCTTGGAACATGCTCCATTTGCAGGCCATCAAAGTGCTCTTCTAGCTTCCTCACTTCATCGACGTAGGCTTCCATCAACGGACTCTGATAATTCTTGTTCACTTGGCGGACGACAAGCTGCGAGTCACCCCTGACAATGAGCTTCTTGATCCCAAGGTCTGCCGCGATCCTGAGACCGGCAAACAAACCTTCATACTCTGCAGCATTGTTTGTTGCTTGCTCCTTGGGAAAGTGCATCTGGACTACGTACTTGAGGTGCTCTCCGGTGGGTGCGACACGCAGCACGCCAGCACCGGCGCCTTGCAGCGAGAAGGCATCATCAAAGTACATCGGCCACTCTTTGCTTGCCTCCTTGACGGGGATGCTCGTTTCTGGAGTTTCTTCATCTAGTGTTGGCGTCCACTCTGCTATGAATTCTGACAATGCTCTGCTTTGGATAGTTGAGGTGTTCTCAAACTTGAGGCCAAAGCTTGACAGTTCCAGTGCCCACTCAACAATCCTGCCTGTTGCTTCTGGATTCTGGAGTATCCTTTTCAGCGGAAAGCGAGTGACAACTGTTATCTCATGTGCTTGGAAGTAATGGCGCAGCTTTCTCGAGGCCATGAGAAGGCCGAAATGCAATTTTTGCACACCAGAGTACCTTGACCTAGCCCCCTGCAGAAGGGAACTGACAAAGTAAACTGGGCGCTGCACCATTCTCTTCCGTATCTCCTGCACAGACCCATCTTTGTCGGGACCAGAGCTTGTCGGGGAAGCCCCCTGCTTGTCGCTGGATGCGCCTGCCGTGGTTGCTGGCTCATCATCTGCCTCCCTCTCTGCTACTAACGCAGCACTAACCACTTGATTGGTTGCCGCTATATACAGCAGCAACTTCTCTTGTGGCTTAGGTGCGACAAGTATTGGAGTGGAGGACAAGTATCTCTTCAAGTCTTGCAGCGCAGCCTCCGCTTCCGGAGTCCATTTCACTGGACCTGCCTTTTTCAAAATTATGAAAAACGGCAGGGCGCGCTCAGCAGACATAGAGATAAACCTGCTGAGAGTAGCCATGCAACCGGCAAGTCTTCGTACATCCTTGACGCGCTTTGGTGCTTCAATCTGCTCAATGGCCTTGATCTTGTCGGGATTGGCTTCAATTCCCCTCTGAGACACGAAGAACCCGAGAAGCTTGCGGGAAGGGACTCCAAACACACACTTCTCGGGGTTGAGCTTGAGGCTGATCTTGCGCAGATTTTCAAAAGTCTCGTCTAAATCTTGAATCAGGGTTGCCCTGTCCTTGCTCTTGACCACTATGTCATCCATGTATGCTTCCACATTTCTGTGTATTTGTGGCTCAAAAGCGGTATGGACTACTCTTGCAAATGTTGAACCAGCATTCTTCAAACCGAAAGGCATCCGTATGAAACAGTACGTGCCACACGGAGTGATGAATGTGGTCTTCTCCTCATCCTCTTCTGCCATGAAGATCTGATGGTATTCTGAATATGCGTCAAGAAATGAAAGCAAATCACATCCGGCCGTGGAGTCAACAATCTGGTCAATGCGCGATAAGGGAAATGGGTCTTTGGGACAAGCTTTATTGACATCGGTAAAGTCGATACAAAGCCTCCATTTCCCGTTTGCCTTACGCATGACTACAGGATTGGCCAACCACGTAGGATGGAGCACTCCTCTGACAAGGCCTGCTGCTTCCAATTTCTTGATTTCTTCTGCGATGAATTCTTGGCGCTCCACTGCTTGCTTCCTGACTTTCTGCTTGACGGGCCGCGCATGAGGACAGAAGGCAAGATGGTGCTCAATTACTTTCCTAGGAACACCGGGGATGTCAGACGGTTGCCATGCAAACACGTCGACGTTCGCCCGCGGGAAAGCAATGAGCGCGCTTTCCTATTTAGGGTCAAGAGTTGCACTGATGGTGAAGGTACCACCAGTGCCGTCTTCCTTGGCGGACACCTTCTTGGTCTCTGGCGGAGCTGCCATTGTCTTCTTACACTTGCCGGTGGAGCTCGATGGCGCGTCCTCGACGGTAGCGCAGCACTCCGAAGAGGTGCGCTTGCCAGAGTGGGCGTCAGAACTCTTGCTGGACTTGGTCTTCTTCTTCCCCCTGGGAGCTTCAGCGGCAAGTGACTTGTGATCAATTGCGGCTGCTGCTTCCCGGTAGATCTTGTCGGCGCAGATAAGAGCATCCTTCTTGTCGCCAGGGACAGAGATGACACTTATCGGGCCTGGCATCTTCAGCATGTTGTATGCGTAGTGAGAGGCTGCCATGAACTTGGCGAGCGCTGGACGGCCGAGTATCCCATTGTAAGGCAATGGAAAATCGGCAACGTCAAAAGTGACCCTCTCAGTCCTGAAATTCAGCTCGCCGCCAAACGTCACTGGCAACCTGATCTTCCCCTTCGGCTTGCTCCTTCCCGGGTTGATTCCTTGGAATGTGTCGGTCTCTTCGAGCTCGGTGTCCGGGATCTGGAGTTTCTGGAGTACAGCGGAGGAGATCAGGTTCAAGCCGGCCCCGCCGTCAACTAGCATCTTAGTAACCTTGAGGTTGCAGATAGTTGGTGAAACCAACATCGGCAAGCACCCTACCGCAGTTGTGCGATCAGGGTGGTCCTCAATGTCAAAGATGATAGGCGTGCTGGACCATTTCAGAAGCTTGCGCGATTCGACAGGTGGTTCTGCTGCATTGACTTCCCGCACCCACTGCTTGAGTTGGCGATGTGAAGTATGCAGAGAAGCACCGCCGTCAATGCACAAGACCTCTGTGGCTTTCTGGAACTCCTGCTCACTGGTCTCGACATCATCCATGTCCTCGTCGTCGTCGTCATCTTCATCCTTGTCGCGGCCGCGGGGAGGTCTGTCTCCTTGCCGCTGCTTGGCCTTACCGCGGCATCCTCCCCGGCCGAGGCGCTTCGTGCCAGATCCTCCAGTACCTCCTTGGGCCTTCTCCTTGTCGCGTCGCTCGTATTCAGCCTTTTGCAGCTCGACAAGCTGCTCGACCCTCTTGCAGTTCTGGAGATCATGACCCTTGGTGCGGTGGATCTTGCAGTACTGCTTGTCGGTGCCGTCCTGCTTGTCGGTGGCCGCCACAGCCTGGCAGCTGGTGCATGCGGCAATCTCCTTGCCGGAGCTACCAGCTTTGGCTTTCTTGACGCCACCTTCGTTGCCGGACTGGTCAACGACTAGCACATCTTTACCTTTCTTCTTCCTGTTGTTCCGCCGCCGGTTTTTCTTTGCCGGGGCAGCATCCTCACTGTCAGATCCTCCTGCTCTAGTATCCTCTCCGGGGAGTTTCCTCCCTTCCTCAGCACGTGCACACTTGTCGGCCAGGGCATACAGCTCGCTGACGTCTCTGATCTTGCACATCGCCATCTCCTCCCGCATCATGCGGTTACGCACGTTCTGATGGAACGCGCTGATAACCGCGGCAGGGTGGACGTCTGGGATGTTGTGCTGTACACGGCTGAATCTCTGAATATACTTGCGCAGGGGCTCTCCTTCCTTCTGGGCGAGCAGATGAAGGTCACTCTCTTGGCCATGGGGTTTGTGGCCGCCTGTAAAGGCGCCAACAAACTGATGGCATAGGTCTGCCTAGGAGGATATGGAGTTGTCCGGCAAGTGCATGAGCCAGGACTTGACGTTGGGTTTGAGCACCAGCGGGAAGTAGTTGGCAAGGATCTTGTCATCTCGCCCCCCGGCAGCTTGCACCACGATGGTGTAGATGCTGAGGAACTCCGACGGATGCGTCTTGCCGTCGTACTTCTCTGGTACGTCTGGCTTGAAATTCTTCATGCTGGGCCACTGGACTTGCCGCAGCTCATGGGTAAACGCAGGGCAACCTACCGCGTACGGCAAGTGGCCTGGTCCCCCTGGCGCATGCATGTCGACAGCGGGCCCAGCGCGCTGGTCTGATTGACGCCGCGCTTCTCTTCGGCGCTCGATGCGAGTACGAGCGTCCTCTTTCTGTCGCTCATGAAGAACTTGACGCTGATCGCGACGAGCTCGCGGATCTAATGTGTCACACCCTGCATTTTGTAACATGTTATTTGCATCAATGAAGCACAAAAATTTGGACCAACAAATTTTTTTGGCATCATTTGGCTTTTATTTGGATTTGAGTTTTCCTTCATGGGTTCTTCATGTGCTCATTAAAGTCAACTATTACCTCTTGTAGAATTCATCTCCATACCCAAAACTTCTGCCCAATGATCATGCCAAGTGTTATATAACAGTATAGTATTTTCTTACAAAATTAATTTGGCCAAAATGTATTTTTAAAATTTAGTATTCCTAAAACCCCTGAATTGAGGATTGCACTGCAAGTTCTTGATTTAGGGTGAGAAAGTTATTTCAAAAAGTATATTTGAAACCTAGTAGTCATAGGACTCCCAGAAACCACAAAAGTATAATTTTAAAAGTTATTTTCCTATTTTATTTAAAAGCTTTTTCTTAAGGCCAGAAATGGTCTTTAATAGGGGAAAATTATTTAAGTATTTCAAAAATACTTGCCAAAATTCAGGGAGACTCATAGGACATATATTGTCCATATATAAGAGTTTCAACACTTGGTCATGTTCAAAATAATGGGTAATCCCTCCAAAACCCTTTCTGGATATTTCAAGCTTTTGAAATATTTACAAAGGAAATATTCTCCAAAAATTCCAGGGAAATTCTATCATGTCAAGTATGACATATTTGATGATCTTGCCAAGTCCCATGCCTTGGGAAGCAAGAAAACATCCTCAAAACCCTTCATAACCATTTGTCCATATTTGAAGTTTGAGCAACTTTACATTGCCAAACTTGTCCAAATGCTCTCAAACTTGGTGCACATGCTAGAAAGGCCTAATAAGGCCTCTAGACCAAATGGAACAAGAATTGGAGTAGAGCAACTTGAACAGAATACCCCAAAACCCTTTCTGTTCAAATGCAAATTTGAACAACTTTACATTACCAACTTTTTACCTGGAGCTTCAAACTTTGTGGGCATGATCAATACCCCAAATGATGAAACTACACCAAGTGGTGCATCAAGGGGAGATGATTAGCTTGACTCAAACAGGATGAAGCCATTTCTGTTGATTTCTAGGGTTCACCAAAGTTACATTGGCTAGTTTCTTCAAATGAGCCCAAATTTGGTGAAACACCCTATGTTCTTATAACATTCAATCCTGTTAAGTGTCATGGCAAGTGGAGACCATTTGCTTGATCAAAACTTGATCAAACACCTTCTGCCTATTTACCAAAACTACCATCTTGATCACTTTTACTATTTACCTTGGCCTCAACTTTCTACCACAGCTTCATCTAGTTACTATCTACCTCCAGTAACTCTCCCATGTCTCCAGCTCCATGATTGAGGGGTGAAAACCCTAGTTCACCTTGCTGGACAACCATTTTCTACCAAGTTACCAGCTTCTCTTCTCTCTCACAGCATCTCCAGAGCATCCAAAGCCTCACCCGTGTTGCTTGCATCATCTTGGACCCCCCCAGACACGGTGGACGCACCCAGAGGGCCAATGGCATGCCATGGCATGCGATAAGGCTGCTCCGGAGCGCGCTACAGTGTGCCCCCGCACTGTAGCTTCGCCCAATCGCCTGCCCCCGACAGCCTCGAGCTCTCCCCTCGCGCCAGTCGATGCCCCTCGACGTCCGCGACCACCCCGGCGCTGTCCCCCCTCCTCCTCCGCCCTCCAGTGGCCGTTGTCACACGCGCGCTGGCCGCCCGCAGCCTCCACTCCTCGGCCTCGCACGCGCGCGCTGACTGGAAGCTTCCCCGCTCCTCCTCTCCCCTCGACTAGGCGTAGGACTCGTCCATTAGCCTCCCCGACTCTCACACAAGCACCAAAACGGCCTCCGGCCTCGCCTGCAACCTCGCCGGCACACGAGTCCACGGTTGACCGTGGGCTCGGCTATATAAGCACCCCCGAGCCTCTCCAACGGCACCAACAGCCTCCACACACTCACAGCAACACGCCAGCACCATTCGCTCGTCCCCAGAAGGCCCCTGTGCTCGGGATCGACCGGAGCTCCGCCGCGTCGGGCAGCCGGTGATCTCGAGGTACAGGCCCTCTCAGCCCCTCCTTTTGCTCGATTCGGAACCACCACACCTCACTGATGCATTCCCCTCCCTTTTCCCCTTCTGCAGCTGCCGGAAACGAGCTAGCCAGCAGCTTCCCGATGACCCTCCGCCGTCCCACCTCGCCGCCGACGAACCCGACATCCCCGGCGAGCCGCACCACCACCACTACCTCCGCGACTCGCTGCTGAGTCCGTCCCTGCCCTCTGTTGGCTCTGCCGTGCCCGGATTCGCCGCCGGTGAGCTCGCCGTCGCATTCTTTCTGTGATTAATTCAATTAATTTTACAGAAATGAATATTAGTCCAAATGAAATAATTCCAACTCCTAAAGTCTTGTAATATTCCAACCTATTTAATGGTGTCACTTTCACACATATCTATGAAACTTTTCTGTTCTGTTCAAATTTAAAATGAAATTTGAGCAATAAAACTCCTGTTCTAAAATCCTTAGATTCCATTCTGCAACTCCAAAACTCCAACTAAGAATTTTCTCCATCTTAGTTTTCCCTCTAGTATTTAACAAAAATAAGTTGACATTTTTCTGAGCACTTTGATTTTTTTGTTTTCATTGTGGTCTTATTTTCCCGTTGTTATTTTGCGACGATTAGATCCCGTATTTGACGGAGTTGCTGAAGAAGGAGAAGGAGAAGGATTTGAAGACTTTGAAGACCAAGCCAATCCAGGCAAGCAACCCTTTGACCATGATACACTTGTTCTTCGGAACCCGTTTGTTTCCGATACATGATGATAGAGTTACGGTGGTGACCTAGTTGAAACCACCACATGATGCATGCTTTACTCTTGACCTTGCTATGTGCTAGAAGCAATGCATATGGTTAGTAGTAACGCTTAGAGATGCATGTGTGCCATGATACCTTCGTGGTTGCATTCTTTTCGAAAAATCCCGTCGGGTGCCATTCATGCCCGAGGGAGATGATGAGTTGGGTAACCACTTGATGACGAAGTGGTGTACCGAGAAAAGTGTGTGTAAAGTTTTTCAAACGGATTGGCTTAAGTTGCGACCGTTATTCCAACCATACATGTGCAACCACTCTACCCCTTATGGGACGGGGCTTTATTGATTTCTTAGGCCGATACTAGCATGGTGCCCGCATTAGTAGTGACGGGAAGACTTAAGGTCTTTTCCGGGACGGGGTCGTGCTTGGATAGACGACCATGACTATTTTCACAGGGCACCGGACACACCGTTGGTCCCTTCGGGTACGCGTGACATTGAAATTTGGGCAAGTCCCGTGATTTATTGTTTGTACTCGAGGGCCGTGTACCAACGAGTGGACTCTATGTTAGTTTCGTCTAAGGAAAGATAATGACCGGGTGCTTCCCCCGAGTACTTGAGGTACTGCGGGATCGTGGGTGACACGAAAGCTTCCCGGTTCTTGTGGGTAAAGTGCGCAACCTCTGCAGAGTGTAAAACTATTCGAATAGCCGTGTCCACGGTCAAGGACAGTTCGGTAACCGCTCTTGGGCTACGTCCAATGTTTGCGAAACCATGTGTGTGTTGAGTCAAGGTGGTGACTTGACTCGTTGAGCTGAATCATATTCATGTTGATATCGGTAACCTGTCTTCGAGGTTACGTGAGTTTATTGATGCATAAACTTGATGGTAGAATATTTGTTCTAGCTCAGGGCTAGATTGCTCATTATTGTTCAATTGCACTGTTACTTTGAACCAAATCATGGGTTGCCTGCGAGTACATTCAAAGTACTCATTGGCTTGCCACTGGTTATTTAATTGGCCAGGCATGGAGGAACAGGAATTTGAAGAAGAGTTCTTTGGAGACGAACATGCGAACTAGGACGCTATCCCAGTCAGAATGCCTGTAGGGTTAAGGCAGATGGCATGGGTTCTACCTATCATCGAAGACTTCCGCTATTTGAGTTATTTCCCCATTCAGCCCGTGAGGCTTTATCTATGTAAGACTTGGCCATAATGGCCATAATTTGTGTAAGACGATATGTATGGATGTAAGACTCTTGTTATTCAGCTTCTGTGTGTTCAGTGAGCATTGATCTCTGGGATCACTGTACACGTGCATTCGGTGATCTCGACTTCTAAGTCGGGGTCCCCACAGAGCTGGTATCAGAGCCATCCTGACTATAGGAAGCCTTAGTTAGCATGGGCGTTAGTTAGATGAGACCCCCTTTTCAAAAACCTTCTGAACCTCTCTTCTTTTCTAAAACCTGAGATTTCATCAGCTTATTAACCCCTCCTATTCCACCTTTGTAGATGGCCGCTGTACCCGAAGAGCACCTGACCACTGGGTTTGCCTTGCTTCTCGACGATAGCCTCCAGGAGTGCCAGTTCCACCGAGCGCCCATCCTCACATACCTTGAGCATTGGGTTAGCAACACTGAGGTGGAATACCATGTGGAAGTGATCGTGAAGGCAAACGATCCTCCCACAAGTTGGTTCTTCGAGGGACCCCAGATGGCAACACTACCTCTCGCTGTCGAGGCTGCTGCACTCAAGGCACTAACCCGTCTCCGCGAGCTTCTTCCGAAGATGGCAGCCAAGATGACAACCCGCTTCTTACCTTACCGGAAGGAAGGTGAAGATGAAAGCAGCGCACTAGCCCCTCCACTGAAGGAAGGACTCTCGCTTCGATTCCAGACCTACTTCAGTCTATGTGCCGACAGCTTGGCACAAGATTTGGCCGCGGAATCAATGAAGCTCCGAGAAGAACTTCACAACACCAAGGCACTTCTTCGTCAAGCTCAAGAGAAGACAAATAGGATCAAGAAGGAAGGAACACCTTCTGGACAGTCTGCTATCGCATACCGAGGCGGAAGGCCCTCCGAATATGTATCTTCCAAGAATGAAGAACCACCTCGGCGACGCCGGATGACGGCAAGGGAATATCGCAAGCTTTTCCCTGCACCACCAACGAAGCACCGTCGTATCCAACTCCTCCACTCTCCCACACCCTCAAGTGACAAGGGGGCCCAAACAGATGAAGACAAGGAGGAAGACCCAGAAGAGCCGGAATACGCGACCGAGCATTCCGCCGCTTAGGCATTATTCGCTACTCGGATATGCTAGTTGTGACCTCTATGGTAGGATAGGTCGTGTAACCCCTATGCGCAGTCGAGTCCCTGTATGGTTCATATGAAACCATCTAGTGTTTACTTTTGTTGTGTTTGGATGTATGTCGTATTCTTCCTTCGGGAACATGTAAACGACTACATCACCCATTTGGATTTTTAATAAATGTGTTTTGGCCTTTCGGCCCTTGCATGATTTGATTAGTGTCACACCCACCCCCTTACTAGGCACCCATCTATCTTGCTTTCCCTCTTACAAGTCATGAGACCCTTTTACCGCTCCAACAGGATGCCTGTTGTAACTCGTACTGGTACCTCTACCCAGCAGCCTGAAGCCGAAGCATCCGCTCAGTCAGAGGCAGGCCACGACCAAACCAACGACCAAGCTCCACCACCACCACCTCCTCCGAACATGGACATGGCTCAGCTTCTCCAAGCTTTCCGAGAGGAACGCCAAGCCAACACCGCAGCCCTTCAGTTGATTGCTCAAGCTGTCACCAACAACCGCCAGCCGGCGGGGAATGGCAATGGACGTTCCACGTTGGCAGAGTTCAAGAAGCATGCACCGCCAACTTTCATCGAGACTGCTGAACCCCTGGATGCAGACGACTGGGTCCGCACCATTGAGGACTTGCTGGAACTAGTCGGATGCACCGAAGACCGCGAGAAGGTGGCTTATGTAGCCCACTGCCTCGGGGGGACTGCTAGAGCTTGGTGGGATGGATTCAAGGTCATGCATGCTGAACAAGACATCACTTGGGTCAACTTCAAGGCAGAATTCCGCAAAGCCCACATTCCTTCCGGAATCATGGCTATCAAAAAGCGTGAGTTCCGAGCCCTGAAGCAAGGAAGTGGCACTGTCAAAGAGTACATGCAGAAGTTCAGTGTTCTGTCAAGGTATGCCCCTCAAGATATCAGCACTGATGCTGCAAAAAGGGAGCGCTTCATGGAAGGCCTCAATCAGACTCTGCAGTATTCGCTTGTCGTGTGCGACTGCGCAACCTTCCCTGACCTGGTGAACAAAGCACTCATGCTTGAAGACAAGCGGCGTGCTTTGGAAGACACTCGCAAGCGCAAGATGGTCAGCAAGGGAAGTTCCAGCAACCAGAAGCCTCGTCCGTGGCAGTCAGCCCCGGCCAAGCCAACCTATCAGCAGCCAAGAGCTCCTGCACCTCGCACCAACTTTCAGCCTCAGCAGTATGCCAACCCAAGGCTAGCTTTCAACCCCAATACCAGCGGTGGCAACAAGATCAATCCAAACCAAGTCACTTGCTTTGGATGTGGTCAGTCTGGACACATCTCAAGGGTGTGCCCCAACAAGAAGCCTGATGCCCCGCGCCCCAATGCACAGAACCCAGGACAAGGCCGCGGGATGCCACCAAGGAACCCAGCTCCTCGCAACCCGCCTAACCATGGGAAGGGGCGTGTGAATCACGTCACTGCTGAAGAAGCCCAGGAAGACCCGGACGTCGTGCTGGGTACGTTCCTTGTCAACTCAGCACCTGCAACTGTCTTGTTTGATTCTGGAGCAACACATTCATTTGTCACTCAAAGATTTGCATTAAAAAGTGGCATGACCCCTACACCCCTGAATAACCCTATGGTGGTACAAACCCTCGGAGCAGAGATGAGAGCCAAGATAGGCTGTAAGGGAGTCAGTATTACCATTAACGGTGTAGATTTCCTAGCAGACCTTATCATCCTAAGATCGCAAGGCTTGGATGTGATCCTAGTGATGGATTGGCTCAGCAAGGACCAAGGCTTGTTAGACTGTGCCAATCGGACAGTCACAGTGACCAATGACCAAGGAGTCGAAGTCAAGTTTGCTTCCAACTCCTCTTCCGCTCAAGCCGCTCAAGTCAACTGTCTGTCTGAAGTCGGGCTAGAGCAAGTACCGGTGGTATGCGAGTATCCTGATGTCTTTCTGGATGAACTACCGGGAATGCCCCCTGACCATGACATTGAGTTCATCATCGAGCTCGTGCCCGGAGCAGGACCCATCTATAAGAAGCCTTATAGAATGGGGACGGAAGAATTAGCCGAGTTGAAGAAGCAGCTGGAAGAGCAGCTGAGGAAGGGATTTATCCGCCCAAGTGCCTCCCCTTGGGGATCTCCTGTTCTGTTTGTGGCAAAGAGGGACGATACCATCCGCTTATGCATTGACTATCGTTCCCTCAATGAAGTTACAATCAAGAACAAATATCCACTTCCCAAGATCGAAGATTTGTTTGATCAGCTCAGCGGAGCCAAGGTGTTCTCCAAGATCGACCTCAGATCTGGGTACTACCAGCTGAAGATCAGACCCCAAGATATTCCGAAGACGGCATTCGTAACCAGATATGGCCTGTACGAGTGCACGGTCATGTCATTTGGGTTAACCAATGCCCCAGCTTACTTCATGTATCTCATGAATAAAGTCTTCATGGAATATTTGGACAAGTTCGTTGTTGTCTTCATCAATGACATTCTTGTCTTCTCGAAGACGGAGGAAGAACACGAGCAACATTTGAGGATGGTCCTAGACAAGCTTCGAGAGCACCAACTATATGCCAAATTCAGCAAGTGTGAGTTCTGGCTGCATAAAGTTGGATTCTTAGGTCATGTCTTGACCGAAGAAGGATTATCAGTTGATCCCGCGAAGATCGAAGCTGTGACCCAATGGCAATCTCCAACGACCGTCAAGGAAGTCAGAAGCTTCCTCGGACTTGCGGGCTATTACCGCAAATTCGTGGAAGGATTCTCTAGCATTGCCCGGCCAATGACTCAGCTCCTCAAGAAGGACAAGAAGTTCGAGTGGACGCCAAAATGCGAAGAGAGCTTCCAAGAACTCAAGAAGAGATTGACCACCGCCCCAGTTCTGGCAACACCCGATATTCACAAGGAGTTCGTGATATATTGTGATGCCTCTCGAACCGGATTGGGAAGCGTTCTGATGCAAGAAGGCCGAGTCATAGCATACCTCTCCAGGCAGCTACGACCTCATGAGGAGAACTACGCTACTCACGATCTTGAGTTAGCAGCAGTGGTTCATGCCTTGAAGACATGGCGGCATTACCTCCTAGGGAAACGGTGTGAGATATACACAGACCACAAAGGTCTGAAGTACATTTTCACCCAAAAGGAATTGAACATGAGGCAGCGAAGATGGTTGGAACTCATCAAAGACTATGACCTCGGTGTTCAATATCACCCCGGGAAGGCTAACGTGGTGGCCGATGCCTTAAGCAGGAAGGCTTGCTCTTTGAATGCCCTTATTCAAGAAAGGCAGCCAACCTTGTTTAAGGAACTCGAACAGTTCAGTTTGGAATTCGTCACCCCTGGATTTCTGGATCATTTGGAAGTCAGACAAACCCTGATGGACGAAGTCAAGAAGGCGCAAGATGGACATGCAAGCATTGAAGGCATCAAGAAGAAGATGAAGCTAGGCAAGGCCCCAGGATTCTCCGAAGACGAGCACGGGATTGTCTGGTACAAAGGCCGCATCTGCGTAACAAACAAGATGGAGCTGAAGAACCTGATCCTGCAAGAAGCCCACGACACTCCGTATTCCATCCACCCCGGAGGAACCAAGATGTATCAAGACTTGAAGGCAAGATTCTGGTGGCACGGGATGAAAAGAGAGATTGCAACCTATGTTGCAAAGTGTGATGGGTGCCAAAGGGTCAAGGCTGAATATCAGCGACCCGCTGGATTGCTTAAACCACTCAAGGTTCCTGAGTGGAAGTGGGATAAAGTCGGAATGGATTTCATCACTGGACTACCAAGGTCGAATAGAGGACATGACTCCATCTGGGTCATAGTCGACCATTTGACCAAGGTGGCCCATTTCATTCCTGTTAAGACTACCTATTCCGACAACCAGTTGGCAACTCTCTATATCAACCGAATCGTGAGCCTCCATGGTGTTCCACAAGAAATTGTGTCAGATCGAGGCACCCAATTTACTTCAAGGTTCTGGAGAAGATTCCAAGAAGCCTTGGGAACCAAGTTATCTTTCAGCACAGCTTTCCACCCACAGACCGAAGGTCAGACAGAACGAGTAAATCAAATTCTCGAAGACATGCTCCGAGCCTGTGTCTTGGCGTATGGAGCCAAGTGGGAAGATTGTCTCCCTTTTGCCGAGTTCTCCTATAACAACAGTTACCAGTCGAGCCTTCAAATGGCACCATTTGAGGTGTTGTACGGACGCAGATGTCGCACACCCCTCAACTGGTCAGAGACTGGAGAAGGGCTAGTCTTTGGACCAGATATTCTCCGCGAAGCAGAAGAGCGAGTCCAACTAGTCAGAGAATGTTTGAAGGTGGCCAAGTCAAGGCAAAAGAGCTATGCTGACACTCGACGCCGAGACATGAGTTTCCGTGTCGGAGACCATGTGTACCTGCGGGTAACCCCTCTAAAGGGAACCAAGCGTTTCCACGTTAAGGGGAAACTTGCGCCAAGATTCATTGGCCCTTTCAAGATCACCGACCGACGAGGAGAAGTGGCTTACCAGTTGGAACTACCACCTGAGCTATCCGATGTGCACAACGTATTCCATGTGTCACAACTCCGGAAATGTCTCCAAGTTCCAAACAAGCCTAATCTCTACAAGGATGTTGATCACCAAGCCATTGATCTGAAGCCTGATTTGACCTACCGCGAGAAGCCATTCGCATTCTGGACGAAGCAGAATGACGGACGTGAAGCCGTACCATCAAGTACTTCAAGGTCCAGTGGAGCAACCACACCGAAGCAGAAGCAACCTGGGAACATGAAGACTATCTTAGATCCGAGTTTCCCGATCTCTTTGAAGACCTAGTTTAGGAATCTCGGGGACGAGATTCTTGTAAGGGGGGTAGGTCTGTCACACCCTGCATTTTGTAACATGTTATTTGCATCAATGAAGCATAAAAATTTGGACCAACAAATTTTTTTGGCATCATTTGGCTTTTATTTGGATTTGAGTTTTCCTTCATGGGTTCTTCATGTGCTCATTAAAGTCAACTATTACCTCTTGTAGAATTCATCTCCATACCCAAAACTTCTGCCCAATGATCATGCCAAGTGTTATATAACAGTATAGTATTTTCTTACAAAATTAATTTGGCCAAAATGTATTTTTAAAATTTAGTATTCCTAAAACCCCTGAATTGAGGTTTGCATTGGAAGTGCTTGATTTAGGGTGAGAAAGTTATTTCAAAAAGTATATTTGAGACCTAGTAGTCATAGGACTCCCAGAAACCACAAAAGTATAATTTTAAAAGTTATTTTCCTATTTTATTTAAAATCTTTTTCTTAAGGCCAAAAATGGTCTTTAATAGGGGAAAATTATTTAAGTAATTCAAAAATACTTGCCAAAATTCAGGGAGACTCATAGGACATATATTGTCCATATATAAGAGTTTCAACACTTGGTCATGTTCAAAATAATGGGCTAATCCCTCCAAAACCCTTGAAATATTTACAAAGGAAATATTCTCCAAAAATTCCAGGGAAATTCTATCATGTCAAGTATGACATATTTGATGATCTTGCCTAGTCCCATGCCTTGGGAAGCAAGAAAACATCCTCAAAACCCTTCATAACCATTTGTCCATATTTGAAGTTTGAGCAACTTTACATTGCCAAACTTGTCCAAATGCTCTCAAACTTGGTGCACATGCTAGAAAGGCCTAATAAGGCATCTAGACCAAATGGAACAAGAATTGGAGTAGAGCAACTTGAACAGAATACCCCAAAACCCTTTCTGTTCAAATGCAAATTTGAACAACTTTACATTACCAACTTTTTACCTGGAGCTTCAAACTTTGTGGGCATGATCAATACCCAAAATGATGAAACTACACCAAGTGGTGCATAAAGGGGATATGATTAGCTTGACTCAAACAATATGAAGCCATTTCTGTTGATTTCTAGGGTTCACCAAAGTTACATTGGCTAGTTTCTTCAAATGAGCCCAAATTTGGTGAAACACCCTATTTTCTTATAACATTCAATCCTGTTAAGTGTCATGGCAAGTGGAGACCATTTTCTTGATCAAAACTTGATCAAACACCTTCTGCCTATTTACCAAAACTACCATCTTGATCACTTTTACTATTTACCTTGGCCTCAACTTTCTACCACAGCTTCATCTAGTTACTATCTACCTCTAGTAACTCTCCCATGTCTCCAACTCCATGATTGAGGGGTGAAAACCCTAGTTCACCTTGCTGGACAGCCATTTTCTACCAAGTTACCAGCTTCTCTTCTCTCTCACAGCATCTCCAGAGCATCCAAAGCCTCACCCGTGTTGCTTGCATCACCTTGGACCCCCCCAGACACGGTGGACGCACCCAGAGGGCCAATGGCATGCCATGGTGATACGTCCAAAACGTATCTATAATTTCTGCTTGCTCCATGCCTCTTTTGGGTGATATTGCTATGTTATTTATACACTTCCATACACTTTTGATCATATTTGGACTAACCTATTAACTCAGTGCACCCTAGTGCCAGTTTCTGTTTTCGGCTGTTTTTGTATTTAAGGTTTTCACATTACGAGAACTGTCAGAAAAAATCCAGAAGAATTATATAAAAAATCAGCGTTCCAGAAGCTACCATGCAGCCAAAGTAGGGCCGGAGGGGACCCACAGGGGCTCCAGGCGGCCTGCCCAGGCGGCCCACCCCTAGGCCGCGCCGGGGGGACGCCTGGGCACCCCTGACCCCCTCTGATGCCCCCCTTTGGCATATATTTACACCGTGTCGCGGAAACCCTGATTCCAGACCCCTTTTCTCCAGACGCGATTCCGATCTCCGCCGCCATCGCCATCAAGCTTCGGGGGACCAGAATTCCTGCGCCGGCACCCTGCCGGGACGGGGAAGTGCCCCCGGATTCATCTCCATCGACGTTGCTTCCTCCCTTCATGATGCGGGAGTTGTTCCTCCTCGGGGCTGAGGTTCTTACCAGTAGCTATGTGGTTAATTCTCTCTCCCATGATGTGATATTCGTTGTGATCATAGGCTATGTTAATCTAGGGTGATCCCATGATGTTTCCCCTTCCTCTATGTATTGGATTGATGTACTCACTTGTCTTTATCTAGTATAATCCCCGAGACCAAGGTGACAGCGGTCTATTGGACATGGATTAGAAAAGTATTTTCATGAGTGATTTTCTCTCTTGTGTGTTGATTGAAGATTGAGAGTCTCTTGGTGCTTGTCTTTGACTATCCTTTAGATATGTTGTGGTGATTGTGGGACTCTGTTTGGATGGCCGCGGTGACATTGGGAAATCCTTAGATTGAGAACTACGAACTTTGAGGTGTGCTTTTGTAGCCCTACATAATTCTCGTCCTCTCTTAACCACGAAGGAATGACCTCCGAGTGCGTCCCCTTTGCATGTTTTATGGGAAATATCATGTGATTCGATTATGTTAATGTTGTTGGGAGTTGCCACTAGTGAAAGTATGAAGCCTAGGCCTTGTTTCCACCATTGCAATACCATTTGTGCTCACGTTTACCACTTGTTTGCTTGCTGCACTTTTTATTACAGATTTATATTACTTTGTTTTGCCATCCATATCACTTGCCATTTAACATCTCTTCGCCGAACTAGTGCACCTATACATCTAACAAGTGTATTAGGTGTGTTGGGGACACAAGATACTTCTTGTATCTTAGTTGCAGGGTTGCTTGAGAGAGACCATCTTCAACCTCTACTTCCCTGAGTTCGATAAACCTTAGGTCATCCACTTGAGGGAAATTGTTGCTGTCCTACAAACCTCTGCACTTGGAGGCCCAACATAGTCTACAAGAGTAGAAGCGTGTGTAGACATCAAGCTATTTCTGGCGCCATTTCCGGGGAGGTGAGCGCTTGAAGGTATATCTTTAGATCTTGCAATTAAATCTTTTTGTTTCTTGTTTTTATTTCACTAGTTATGTTTATGGAAAACCGTGCTATTGGATCGTTGCTTGCGGGAAGACGCCCCACGCCTGTGGTGGTTGCTCCTCCCCCTACTGAAATTGTGCCCTATAAAATACCAGCTGGTATTATCGATTATGTTTTGGCTAATCGTTATGCAGGAGACAGACATCCCGATGAACACTTGCTATATCTGTCACAACTATGTTCATTATTTAAGCTTGCAGGTGTATCAAGGGAGTTTGTCATGAGGAAATTGTTCGCCGTATCACTTATAGATAAAGCTTCAGATTGGTATAAGCTTCTCGATAACTCACACTTGCTTGATTGGGAAGAGATCCGGTCTCTCTTTTACTCCAAGTTTTATCCTCTTCATGAAGTCCATAAGAATAGGAATTATGTTTATAATTTCTACCCTCATGACGGAGAGAGCATTGCTCAAGCTTGGGGGAGACTGAAAACGTTAATGCTAAAATGTCCTAACCATGGGCTCCCCAAAGATATGATTATTACTAATTTCTATGCGAGGCTTTCTCGACAGGATAAAGATTTGCTCGACGCTTCCTCTATGGGTTCTTTCACAAACAAAAAGATTGATGCTAAATGGGAACTCCTTGAAAGAATTCAACGCAACATTGAAGATTGGGAGATCGACAAAGGTAAAGAGTCAGGTATAATTTATGAGTATGATTGCATTAAGTCCTTTGTTGAAACTACAAGTTTTAATAAGTTTAGTGCTAAGTTTGGGCTTGATTCTCAACTCCTTGTTGATTTCCTCAAATCTTTTGCTTCACATCTTAATATGCCTAAGGAGGATTGGATCAAGTATCATAAACATTTTAAAGAGACTTGCAAAGAAAATGAAATTGTTCATGATGATTGCAACATGCATGATCCAATTCCTAAAAATGAAGTTTTATATAAGCATGTTAATTTTTGTGGAGTGGATAGACCTTGTGATAGGCCTATGATTGAAGAAGAGAATTATTGTAAGCAACATAAGCATGAAAGAACAATCACTTGGGTCAGAGATTTAAATGAAATTGCTAGAGAATTGTGTGACCTTTATCCTTTTACTTGTGAACTTTGCCGTATAGAGGGTCACTTTAATTTTCAATGCATGAACTTTCAAAACATAACTGTTAACCGGTTGTGTGATAACATGATCACCTCTGATCTTTATGATGAGCTTATGTTATTTTTGATGTGTGAAGAGTTATCAGAAAAGACTTCTTGGCTGGATGATAATGCCATAGGAATAAAAAAACTTTGCAAAATTGCCATCTCTATTGTGTTGTTAATTGCCATGAAAATGATTACATAAGTAAGATTAGAAAGGAGGGAACTTTACCAAAGTATAAAAATGTCTCTTATATTTCTGCTAATAAAAAGGAGAGTTTCTCCCAAGTTTCCCCTATTGTTTCTAATGATAAACCAGGATATGTGGAGAAGCTTCATCTCCAACCACTCCCTCCTAAGGTTAAGAAGAAGAAAAAGAAGAGGAGGAGGAAGAGGAGCAAGAAGAAAGAAGAATGGGTATCAACCTGGCATGAGCATATTCCTCCCATCAACTTTTATCCTAACGGGTGTAAGTTTAAAGAAGAAGGTGAAGTTTATTGCCTTAATTATCATCTTGATGATACGTCCGTAGGTACTATTGAAGATGATTTTGATTATGATATGCATGTTACTTATTGTGATTGGGAAAATGATGATAATGCTACTTATGATCTTGAAAATCTTTTTGGTACCAACTCTGAAAGTGATGATATGGGAAGCCCTAAGCTTGGGGATGATAGGATTGCAAATCCTTTACCCACTAGTGATGTGATAATTGATAATTCTCTTGCTAGTAAGAATAAAGACAACATGTTTACAAATATAGTTGCTAGCAATGATAATGCTCTTCTCTACCATGATGATGTTATAACTCCAATCTATAGTGATTATAAAGGTACCTATGACATAAGGAGAAATTATCCTTATGAAACTTGTCATAATCATGGAGGGAATTACTCCCTTGTTGAACACCACCCTCCTAATATACAATTAATCTATAGTGTTCAAGTTGTTTATGATAGTCCTACTCCCACTATTACCAATGAGAAAGATTATGCTTATGTGGAGAGTGAGAGTACCTTTTTGCATGTGGATCATGGTAACAATGCTTTATGTGATGCTTATATTGTTGAGTTCATCCATGATGCCACTGAAATTTATAATGAGAGAGGGAGACTTGGTTCTAAATATCTTAATAATAAGAAGTTTCCTCTCTTTATGGTGAATATTTTGAAGTTATGCTTGTTTTGCCTTCCTATGCTAGTTGCTTTGTGCTTCAATGAATTATTCTATTGCAATATTCCTATGCATAGGAAGCATGTTAGGCTTAAATGTGTTTGGTATTTGCTTCTTGATGCTCTCTTTTGTTCTTCAACTCTTATTCCTACGAGAGCATCATTAAAATCTTATGCCTAGCTTAAAGGCATAAAAGAAAGCGCTTTTGGGAGGCAGCCCACAATGAATAAAATTTTATTTTGCTTTTGTTATGTCTTGATGTTGTTACTACAGTAGCATCATCATTGTATCTTTGCTTTTCAATTTTGTGCCAAGTATAGCCTCTGATTGCAAAAAAGTTCAAAAGTTGTGACGTGCTGTCCAGGAAACAGATTCTGTCCTTGGATATAAAAATTCGTATAAAATCACCAGATCATCTTTTTGGTCTGAATATTTTCGACAGCGTGCTCTATATAATTGTCTTTCGTGCATCTGTTTTGAGTTTTTTGATTAGAGTTGCAGAAGTGCCCCGAACAAATCATTTACTACCTGCTGTTCTGTTTTTCACAGATTCTGTCCTGTTTTGCCTTTCCTTCATTTTGCAAACCTAGAGCTTGATTTTTCTTTGCAAAAACATTTTGGCAATCTTGAGAAACAGTAGAACTCCAAGAATATCTTTATTTCCAGCAAGGTACAATTATTTTATTATGGGTACTAACCTCGCTAATCAGATTATGATGAGTTATGTATGAAGGGAGTTTTCAAGTGTGCGAGGGAAGATGATAAAACGATTCAGGAGTGTCAAACGCTCAAGCTTGGGGATGCCCCCGTGCACCCCCAAGAAATATTCAAGGGGACTCAAGCGTCTAAGCTTGGGGATGCCCCCGTGCATCCCCTTCTCCATCAACATTATCAGTTCGTCTTTCGTTCCACTATATTTTAATCACTTCATGTGTTATGTGCTATGCTTGGAGCGTCTTGCTTTTAGTTTTCTTTAGCTTTTCATAACGAGTCGGAACTCAGCTTTCTTTATGTGGGAGAGAAACACGCTCCACTTCTACCTAGAACATAACATAGAATTTTCATGTCTATCTTTGCTGTGTGTGTTCTTTGTCTTTCAATAGCTACTATCATGTTCAGCTCTTAGTATTCATGCTTATCTTTTTAAAGAGCTTTTGTTTAGTTGGTTGCTTGAACTCTCTTTAGTTATCATGCTCACCTTATTAAGAGAGTTTGCTTCCGTTGCATTGGTTAATATGTTTATGATAAAGATGCTACGTGCATGATGGCGCTTAGTAGTTCAGGTTTTCTTATGGTTAATCCCAAATAGCTGGGGGGTTTCCAATGTGTTATTGGAGTACCACCATGATTAGTTTGCCTATGATGTGGTATGGTTTAGTAATATCTTCCCTCAAGAATTTATTTTGATTGACTTGGCGTATGCTCACGCATATTTAAGACTGTAAAGAAAGTCTGTCAAGCCTTGATGATCTTTTGTTTCTGAGTAGCGATATAACTTCCATGCCTGATTCAATGTTGCTTTGTCGCTCTGCATGATTATGACCGTCATTGCTCTCTTAGTTGGTCGCTCCCAGTCTTTTGCTAACCTTCGCCTGTACTAAGAAGACTGACTGCTTGTGCATCCACAATCCTTTTAATCCAGTTATGCCACATGAGTCCACCATACTTTCCTATACATGGTATTTACCTGCCATTCCAACGAAGACTTTCATGTACCATCTCGAAATTATTCAAAAAAAAGCATTTCTATTTTGTGCCTCTGTTTTAGCTCATGAGGAAGTAGTAGTTAATTCATGATCTTTTTAAGTTGGACAAGCTTCACCCCGGGATTGCATGTCTAATGTGCAAACCCATAATACGAGAAGGAACTGGCAAAGAGTGCGCCCGGCTCAAAAATAATATAACAAACAAACCCTCCTTCACGCTTTGTTCATGAGAAATCAGAAAACTTTGGCAGTGATAAACAAAGGAGATTAAAAGGATGTGATCGTCCTCATTCGGGAGCCGTTCCTCGAAACTTGTCCATCTCAAGAAGTAATTGAGTTGTCTGCTAGCATTCGTTGACGAAACATGCATATCCAAAAAAATAATTATTACCTCTGTTTTTAAAACCAAGAGCTCTAGTACATGTTTAGTTTTTGTTTCCTCTGTCCAAAACGTATCTAGAATTTCTGCTTGCTCCATGCCTCTTTTGGGTGATATTGCTATGTTATTTATACACTTTCATACACTTTTGATCATATTTGGACTAACCTATTAACTCAGTGCACCCCAGTGCCAGTTTCTGTTTTCGGCTGTTTTTGTATTTCAGGTTTTCACATTACGAGAACTGCCAGAAAAAATCCAGAAAAATTATATAAAAAATCAGCGTTCCAGAAGCTACCATGCGGCCAAAGTAGGGCCGGAGGGGACCCATAGGGGCTCCAGGCGGCCTGCCCAGGCGGCCCACCCCTAGGCCGCGCCGGGGGGGCGCCTTGGCACCCCTGACCCCCTCTGATGCCCCCCTTTGGCATATATTTACACCGTGTCGCGGAAACCCTGATTCCAGACCCCTTTTCTCCAGACGCGATTCCGATCTCCGCCGCCTTCGCCATCAAGCTTTGGGGGACCAGAATTCCTGCGCCGGCACCCTGCCGGGACGGGGAAGTGCCCCCGGATTCATCTCCATCGACGTTGCTTCCTCCCTCCATGATGCGGGAGTAGTTCCTCCTCGGGGCTGGGGTTATTACCAGTAGCTATGTGGTCAATTCTCTCTCCCATGATGTGATCTTCGTTGTGATCATAGGCTATGTTAATCTAGGGTGATCCCATGATGTTTCCCCTTCCTCTATGTATTGGATTGATGTACTCACTTGTCTTTATCTAGTATAATCCCCGAGACCAAGGTGACAGCGGTCTATTGGACATGGATTAGAAAAGTATTTTCATGAGTGATTTCCTCTCTTGTGTGTTGATTGAAGATTGAGAGTCTCTTGGTGCTTGTCTTTGACTATCCTTTAGATATGTTGTGGTGATTGTGGGACTCTCTTTGGATGGCCGCGGTGACATTGGGATATCCTTAGATTGAGAACTACGAACTTTGAGGTGTGCTTTTGTAGCCCTACATAATTCTCGTCCTCTCTTGACCACGAAGGAATGACCTTCGAGTGCGTCCCCTTTGCATGTTTTATGGGAAATATCATGTGATCCGATTATGTTAATGTTGTTGGGAGTTGCCACTAGTGAAAGTATGAAGCCTAGGCCTTGTTTCCACCATTGCAATACCATTTGTGCTCACGTTTACCACTTGTTTGCTTGCTGCACTTTTTATTACAGATTTATATTACTTTGTTTTGCCATCCATATCACTTGCCATTTAACATCTCTTCGCCGAACTAGTGCACCTATACATCTAACAAGTGTATTAGGTGTGTTGGGGACACAAGAGACTTCTTGTATCTTAGTTGCAGGGTTGCTTGAGAGAGACCATCTTCAACCTCTACTTCCGTGAGTTCGATAAACCTTAGGTCATCCACTTGAGGGAAATTGCTGCTGTCCTACAAGCCTCTGCGCTTGGAGGCCCAACATAGTCTACAAGAGTAGAAGCGTGTGTAGACATCACATGGCATGCGATAAGGCCGCTCCAGATCGCGCTACAGTGCGCCCCCGCACTGTAGCTTCGCCCAATCGCCTGCCCCCGACAGCCTCGAGCTCTCCCCTCGCGCCAGTCGATGCCCCACGACGTCCGCGACCACCCCGGCGCTGTCCCCCCTCCTCCTCCGCCCTCCAGTGGCCGTCGTCACACGCGCGTTGGCCGCCCGCAGCCTCCACTCCTTGGCCTCGCACGCGCGCGCTGAATGGAAGCTTCCCCGCTCCTCCTCTCCCCTCGACTAGGCGTAGGACTCGTCCATGAGCCTCCCCGACTCTCACACAAGCACCAGAACGGCCTCTGGCTTCGCCTGCAACCTCGCCGGCGCACGAGTCCACGGTGGACCGTGGGCTCGGCTATATAAGCACCCTCGAGCCTCTCCAACGGCACCAACAGCCTCCACACACTCACAGCAACACGCCAGCACCACTCGCTCGTCCCCAGAAGGCCCTTGTGCTCGGGATCGACCGGAGCTCCGCCGCGTCGGGCAGCCGGCGAGCTCGAGGTATAGGCCCTCTCAGCCCCTCCTTTTGCTCGATTCGGAACCGCCGCACCTCACTGATGCATTCCCCTCCCTTTTCCCCTTCTGCAGCTGCCGGAAACGAGCTAGCCAGCAGCTTCCCGATGACCCTCCGCCGTCCCACCTCGCCGCCGACGAACCCGACCTCCCCGGCGAGCCACACCACCACCACTACCTCCGCGACTCGCTGCTGAGTCCGTCCCTGCCCTCTGTTGGCTCCGCCGTGCCCGGATTCGCCGCCGGTGAGCTCGCCGTCGCCGTGGCCGAGAGGTTGAAGATGACAGGCGGGCCCCGCCTGTCATCCTCACCGCTCCCTCTCTCCCCTCGCTGCCGCTGACCGCTGGGCCCCGCCCGTCAGGTTTAAAACCCTGACGTGCGCGCGCTGGCGCCCGAGCGGCTGGGCTAGATGCCCTGGGCCGTGCACTGTGGCCGCTCTGGCCCAGTGGCACAGGGCCATTTCTTTTTATTCTTTCTATGATTAATTCAATTAATTTTACAGAAATGAATATTAATCCAAATGAAATAATTCCAACTCCTAAATTCTTGTAATATTCCAACCTATTTAATGGTGTCACTTTCGCACATATCTATGAAACTTTTCTGTTCTGTTCAAATTTAAATTCAAATTTGAGCAATAAAACTCCTGTTCTAAAATCCTTAGATTCCATTCTGCAACTCCAAAACTCCAACTAAGAATTTTCTCCATCCTAGTTTTCCCTCTAGTATTTAACAAAAATAAGTTGACATTTTTCTGAGCACTTTGATTTTTCTGTTTTCATTGTGGTCTTATTTTCCCGTTGTTATTTTACGACGATTAGATCCCGTATTTGACGAAGTTGCTGAAGAAGGAGAAGGAGGAGGATTTGAAGACTTTAAAGACCAAGCCAATCCAGGCAAGCAGCCCTTTGACCATGATACACTTGTTCTTCGGAACCCGTTTGTTTCCGATACATGATGATAGAGTTACGGTGGTGACCTAGTTGAAACCACCACATGATGCATGCTTTATTCTTGATCTTGCTATGTGCTAGAAGCAATGCATATGGTTAGTAGTAACGCTTAGAGATGCATGTGTGCCATGATACCTTCGTGGTTGCATTCTTTTCGAAAAATCCCGTCGGGTGCCATTCATGCCCGATGGAGATGATGAGTTGGGTAACCACTTGATGACGAAGTGGTGTACCGAGAAAAGTGTGTGTAAAGTTTTTCAAACGGATTGGTTTAAGTTGCGACCGTTATTCCAACCATACATGTGCAACCACTCTACCCCTTATGGGACGGGGCTTTATTGATTACTTAGGCCGATACTAGCATGGTGCCCGCATTACTAGTGACGGGAAGACTTAAGGTCCTTTCCCGGGATGGGGTCGTGCTTGGATAGACGACCATGACTGTTTTCACAGGGCACCGGACACACCGTTGGTCCCTTCGGGTACGCGTGACATTGAAATTTGGGCAAGTCCCGTGATTTATTGTTTGTACTCGAGGGCCATGTACCAACGAGTGGACTCTATGTTAGTGTCCTCTAAGGAAAGATAATGACCGGGTGCTTCCCCCGACTACTTGAGGTACTGCGGGATCGTGGGTGACACGAAAGCTTTCCGGTTCTTGTGGGTAAAGTGCGCAACCTCTGCAAAGTGTAAAACTATTCGAATAGCCGTGTCCACGGTCAAGGACAGTTCGGTAACCGCTCTTGGGCTACGTCCAATGTTTGCGAAACCATGTGTGTGTTGAGTCAAGGTGGTGACTTGACTCGTTGAGCTGAATCATATTCATGTTGATATCGGTAACCTGTCTTCGAGGTTACGTGAGTTTATTGATGCATATACTTGATGGTAGAATATTTGTTCTAGCTCAGGGCTAGATTGCTCATTATTATTCAATTGCACTGTTACTTTGAACCAAATCATGGGTTGCTTGCGAGTACATTCAAAGTACTCATTGGCTTGCCACTGGTTATTTAATTGGCCAGGCATGGAGGAACAGGAATTTGAAGAAGAGTTCTTTGGAGACGAACATGCGAACTAGGACGCTATCCCAGTCAGAATGCATGTAGGGTTAAGGCAGATGGCATGGGTTCTACCTATCATCGAAGACTTCCGCTATTTGAGTTATTTCCCCATTCAGCCCGTGAGGCTTTATCTATGTAAGACTTGGCCATAATGGCCATAATTTGTGTAAGACGATATGTATGAATGTAAGACTCTTGTTATTCAGCTTTTGTGTGTTTAGTGAGCATTGATCTCTGGGATCACTGTACATGTGCATTCGGTGATCTCGACTTCTAAGTCGGGGTCCCCACATGATGACGCGGTGGAGTCGCTGTCAAGGTTGATCCGGCGAGTCGGCGATCTTGGCCTTCGGGGCGGAGAGTGCACGGTGGTTGCACCCCCACCGGTCTTGTCGCCATCGGCCCGTGCCTGGCTGACTTGCCGCGGCTGCGACGTGCTTGGCTGCCGCGGAGTGTCGCCATTGGTGAAGGCGATGAGACTCTAAATGGTGGCCCTCCAGTCGTCGATCTTGTATGCCGCTGGAGGGAAGTCTAGGAGAAGTTGAGCTCGTGCCAAAGCTTCTGCTGGAGTGGCGGGTAACGGTGGAGAACGGTGTGAGGAGCGGGATATGCTCGGACTTCTAACTATGTTCGAAGGAGCAGTATCCCGTCCAGGCGACCGTGCCTTGCTCGTGCCGGCATGTTGGCGTGCATGCTGGTCTTGAGCATCCCGAGATCCGCCAGCTCGATCTTGGTCCAGTAAGCGTATGGTACTATGAGTACCATGACGCTGCCGGTCCCGCGCCTCCTGAGATGGGCGCGGTGCATGTACGGACGCCGAGGTCTTGGAGTGTGCGCGGTCGTTGTGGGAGTCGACTATGCCGCCGATGGGCAGCGCAGCTTTGTCCTTGGACTTGGCGGTACCGTGAGCTCCCTCGTCGACGCCCGTTCTTCCGCCGGCGTCTACCCCACTAGCCGTTGGCTCCGGCGGTGGTGGGATCGACGCGGACGGAACAGCCGCCTCCGAAGCCTTCTTCTTCGGCGGCATGTCGATGAAGATGATGAAGATCTAGCTCGTGTGAATGCCGGATGAGGTTCACACAATCTCGACGCACCCCCTACCTGGCGCGCCAAAGATGTCGGGGAAACTGATCCACGAACACCTATGGGACTGGCGGACCGACCCCTTTCGGTTCGGCGGGGGGCGGAGATCGCACGAAGAGCGGATCGAGGCGAAGCACACGAGTAGTTTACCCAGGTTCGGGTCGCACGGATGCGTAAAACCCTACTCCTGCTTTGTGGTTTGTATTGTGTTCTTGCTCGGGAGCGCTGAATGCTACAGTACACACCAGCAGCTAATGAGACCGAGCGTGAGTGAGGCCGTCCCCCCTCTACGTTGCGCATGGGCCTCCTTTTATATGCTCAAGGGGTCACCGACAGGTGGCAACGCAGATAAGGGTAAAAATGGAAAGGTGTTTTAGTTGGTACAACTACCTGTATGGTGCATCATACCTAACCCTGACGGCAGGGGACAAGGGCATTAAATGCCCGTCAGCGTCGCCCAAACAATGCAAAAAGGGACCGTCAGGGGCGCCACCGTTCGCCACGACGGCAACCTTGTCAGCGCCGCTTGCCACCGCGTACCGCTGGCTGCACAGCCTCCCGCCACGTACGCCTGGAAGGATCCCAGGGCGACACGTTGGTGGATGTGCTGGAGCGCGGGTACAGAGTGGAAGCTTGCTGCGGCAAGTGCCTTGCCGCGGTCGTCGTCTTGTCGCGTCCGGGAGCATGTCGCTCACCGGGCCTTGCAGGGACACGTGGCGCGTCGCGGCAAGTTCCTTGAGATGCCTTGGTTGGCCTTCCCGGCAAGCTCCTCTCGCCGGGGTCTTGTGCCTCGAGTGGCCTTCCCGGTAAGCTCCTCTTGCCGGGGCCTTGTCTCCTTGGTTTGAATACTTTGTTCTTGAATGGCTCCAAAGGAACCACGAAGGACCTTGGCGGTCACCCGGCGAGCCTTGCCGCGGGACGCTGCGACTGCCCGTGCACAAGTTCGGGATACTAGGGTACCCCTACTCTAGTACACCGACAGTTTGGACATTTTTATACATTAACTGGGTTTTCTAGGCATTTCATGTGCATAATTCAAATTTGAACTACATGCACAAACTCCAGTGCATATAAATTGGTTGAAAAAATCAAATATGTGTCCTTCGGGGCATGCTTAGGTCCCATGCAAGAAATGGGAATGAATTTCAAACACCAGGGCACTGTTTATTGCCAACAAAACATTGAGATACTTTGTTTTTATATTTTAGTAAATCCAAAACTCGTCTGAAGTTCATGAAACTTGGCATGCTATAATGGAATGGCACTCGACATGCCGTGGTATTTTTCGTGTCCATTTTGAGAGAAGGTGCACTCGAATAACAGCCAACAAAGGCATTTTAAAACAAATAGCTGCCACGATAACATCTCAAACGTTTTGTATAATTTAAATTGTGTGCATTCTGTTAACCATTGACGTGACGCCACGCCTCACTCTTTTAATGGCTAGGAGGTGCTATGCGGACAGGTGCTTGAGTGCTTGACTAAACATAAGGCATACGAGTTGTACTCCAATGCGTAGGCTCAACGGGAAGCGTGCGAGCTGTACGCCGCGCAGGCTTACCAGGAAGCTAGCCCTTTGACTTCCATGGCCGCCCGCCTTGCTCGCATCCTCTCCATTAATGGCGCCCAAGCCATGGATTAATTCGGTTTTTAAGTATAAAACACTCATCACAAACATTTTAGTTAGAACACCCGTATGCAAACCGACAGCTTCCCCAGGAAGCCATGGGAAAATGTGCCGAGGAGGATTTGTGCAGCTCTTGATCGCAAATGTTTTAGATAGAACACCCGGATGCAAAGTGAGAGCTATAGTCTTCCCCCTTGAGTCGAGGGAAAATATGTAGCGCAGGATTTGTGCATCCCTTCAACGCAAAGGTTGTTTTGGATGACTCGTGTGCAACCATGTACAAACAATTTGGTAAGATTTGCATCTGTCATATTGGGTATGTTGCCATTTGTCAAACTGGAAATACTTACATTTGTTGACCGAGTAACGTTGCCATTTGTCAATCCTTGTAACAATGCGATTTGTCAAAATATGCAGCTAGAAATCAGTAGCACTATCTAATTTTTGCAACTAAAATTCAGTAATTAAGCTTAGATTTTATTCATAGATTAAGCAGTCATTCTTAATTTATACAAACAGTTCAACTCGACAGCTGAACCGACCAAACTTTTACCCAATTGTTGCCAACCATGTACTGAAATAGCTAGTTCAACTATATATATGAGCTAATTTTAAGTACGTTGTACAGTTCGACCACACATCTATAGTCAGATGAACTGAACAAAATAGCCCCTAAATACAACTACTACCACGGAGGGGCTTTAAGATACTTCCGGCAGCCTCTCCTTTGCCGAGCACGCTCAGTAAGAGGTAGAGGAGGAGGAGGATCCTACCGACGAGTTGGAGAAATGCAATACGGTGCCTGCCGCTGCTGCATGTTCAGCGACACTCGCTAGCTCGAACGCCCACTGCCGCTCCAGACGATCCCTCTCGAAGCGGCTGAACTGCTCGTAGATCTCCTGATTCCTTGCCTCTGTGTCGGCGTGTGCTGTGTCCACACCTGCGATAAGGCTCTTTGCGTGCTCGACGAGGTGCTCCTCCTCCTCCCGTAGGAACTCGATGTAGCGCGCAAGGTCACTGACGCACGTGCGGCCCTCCACCTCTGCCTCCCTCCTTCGAGCGGTGGTGGCGGAGCGGGTGATGATACCGGCGGTCGACGGTGGGCTGGTGGCCACGGCGACCGATGATGGGGTGGCGGCCACAACCCACCACCTCCCGCCTTCTGGCCGCGGTGGTGGAGCGGGTGATGGCCACGGTGGTTGGCAGTGGGGTGGCGGCCACGACGGCCACCTCCCGCCTTCGGGCCACGGCGGTGGAGCGGGAGATGGCCCTGGCTGTCGACGGTGGTGTGGCGGCAACGGCGGCCGGCAACAGCTGTTGACGGGCAGCTGCGGCGGAGCGTGTGGTGGGTGTTCCGCGCACACCCAACAGGGACGCCACGCGCACTACACTACGCTGTGGACTGTGCCGCCGCCATGGTGTAGCCTCCCAGCTGGAGCTGTCCTGATGACGGTGGAGTGGCTGAGCGAAGATGACGGACCGGTGCCATTGGAGATTGTGGGGAAGCAGACGATATAAGCTACAGGGAGGGAGGGGAAAATGCAACGCAGGACTCGTTGGTCATGAGGGTTTTTATAGCAGGCCGATAAGCATTGGGATTTTGGGGGATTCCATGGACTCAGGCGGGAAGCTTGCGCGGGAACCTGCGAAGTTGGCTGGAACGGGCTCATCAACGATTCATTGGCGCTACCGTTTGGCCAAAAGAACGCCCCCGCACGCTGCGCAAGTTTGCACTGTAAGCCGTCTGTGGCAGCGGGGTGACAAGACGTGCGAGAGGAGGATGAAAGGACACGTACACATACAGTTAATAAAAAAACGTTTGCGATTTAATTACCTACTATACCCCTGTCCTGGTTTATAAGTAGGATCTAACTAATAAAATACGAATGCATGTCGCCAAAGATTATATAGCTGGAGTCGTATTTGAACATAGTTTCCAGCTATACAATTTTTGTAACATGCATTAACACTTTGTTGGTTAAATTTAAGGTTATATACCAGCAAGCGTTTGCCCGCAACACACACGGCTTATTCCATCACAAACAACTCGGATGGATGAACTATATGCCACGTATCGCACACGCAACTCTAATCAAATTCGTGATTGATGTCTCCAACATCGCTCGCACAGTTCGTCTTATTTGTCACGTATCACTGTGCTGGCCTCTGCTTGCGTCCCTCGGCTAGCTTTGCTCGCCGTTAGGCGCCACAGCGCGCTGTGCTCGCCGTTAGGAGCCGCGACACACTCTTCTCGCGTCCGTTGGCATGCTCTGCTTGCGTTCGTCGGCGCGCTCGGCTTGTGGACATCTTTTCCTTGCGTGTTCTACTGCTATATATATATATATATATATATATATATATATATATATATATATATATATATATATATATATATATATATATATATATATATATATATATATATATATATATATATATGCTGTTGGGGAACGTAGTATTTTAAAAAATTTCCTACGATCACGCAAGATCTATCTACTAGATGCATAACAACGAGAGGGGAGAGTGTTTCTATGTACCCTCGTAGACCGAAAGCGGAAGCGTTTATCAACGCGGTTGATGTAGTCGTGCACCTTCACGATCCGTCCCGATCTAGTACCGAACGTAGGAATCCGAGTGGGACTCTTGCCTTTCGGGAAAAACCGACTTTGAGGAGGCTTTTGCTCCCCTGGGCCACACGCCAGGGTCTCCGGCGTTTGGCCCCCTGGCCCAGGGCCACATGCCAGGGTCTCCGGCGTTTGGCCCCCTGGCCTCCGCAAAACACCTTTTGCACCGACTTAGGGTTTCCGGCGTTTGGCCCAGGGCCAGACGCCAGGGTCTCCGGCGTTTGGCCCCCTGGCCTCCGCAAAACACCTTTTGCACCGACTTAATGCCCTATGGGCTTGACCCCTTGGCCTAACCATATCATCATATATATCAAATTTTACCTCCGGACCATTCCAGAGCTCCTCGTCATGTCCGTGATCTCATCCGGGACTCCGAACAACATTCGGTCACCAACATACATAACTCATTCAATACTATATCGTCAACGAAACGTTAAGCGTGCGGACCCTACGGGTTCGAGAACTATGTAGACATGACCGAGAAACTTCTCTGGTCAATAACCAATAGCGGAACCTGGATGCCCATATTGGCTCCTACATATTCTACGAAGATCTTTATCGGTCGAACCGCATAACAACATACGTTGTTCCCTTTGTCATCGGTATGTTACTTGCCCGAGATTCGATCGTCGGTATCATCATACATAGTTCAATCTCGTTACCGGCAAGTCTCTTTACTCGTTCCGTAATACATCATCTCCTGACTAAGTCATGAGTCGTTTGCTTGCAAGGCTTATTACGATGTGCATTACCGAGAGGGCCCAGAGATACCTCTCCGACACTCGGAGTGACAAATCCTAATCTTGATCTATGCCAACACCACAAACACCTTCGGAAACACCTGTAGAGCATCTTTATAATCACCCAGTTATGTTGTGATGTTTGATAGCACACAAGGTGTTCCTCCGGTATTCGGGAGTTGCATAATCTCATAGTCATAGGAACATGTATAAGTCATGAAGAAAGCAATAGCAGTAAAACTAAACGATCATAGTGCTAAGCTAACGGATGGGTCTTGTCCATCACATCATTCTCCTAATGATGTGATCCCGTTGATCAAATGACAACTCATGTCTATGGTTAGGAAACATAACCATCTTTGATCAATGAGCTAGTCTAGTAGAGGCACTCTGTTTTGTCTATGTATTCACACATGTACTAAGTTTCCGGTTAATACAATTCTAGCATGAATAATAAACATTTATCATGATATAAGGAAATATAAATAAAAACTTAATTATTGCCTCTAGGGCATATTTCCTTCAGTCTCCCCCTTGCACTAGAGTCAATAATCTAGCTCACATCGCCATGTGATTTAATATCGATAGTTCACATCGTTATGTGAATAACACCCATAGTTCACATCAGCATGTGACCAACACCCAAAGGGTTTACTAGAGCCAATAATCTAGTTCACATCGCTATGTGATTAATACCCAAGAGTAATAAGGTGTGATCATGTTTTGCTTGTGAGAGAATTTTAGTCAATGGGTCTGTCACATTCAGATCCGTATGTATTTCACAAATTTCTATGTCTACAATGCTCTGGATGGAGCTACTCTAGCTAATTGCTCCCACTTTCAATACGCATCCATATTGATACTTAGAGTCATCTAGATTAGTGTCAAAGCTTGCATCGGCGTAACCCTTTACGATGAACTCTTTATCACATCCATAATCGAGAAACATTTCCTTAGTCATCCAGGTACTAAGGATAATTTTGACCGTTGTCCAGTGATCTACTCCTGGATCACTTTTGTACCTCCTTGCCAAACTCATGGTAAGGTACACAACAAGTTTGGTACACAGCATGGCATACTTTATAGAACGTATGGCTGAGGCATAGGGAATGACTTTCATTCTTTCTCTATCTTCTGCCGAGGTCGGGCTTTGAGTCTTACTCAACTTCATACCTTACAACTCAGGCAAGAACTCCTTCTTTGACTGATCCATTTTGAACTACTTCAAAATCTTATCAAGGTATGTACTCATCAAAAGTCTTATCAAGCATCTTGATCTATCTCTATAGATCTTGATGCCCAATATGTAAGCAGCTTCACCGAGGTCTTTCTTTGAAAAACTCCTTTCAAACACTCCTTTATGCTTTCCAGAAAATTCTACATCATTTCGGATCGACAATATGTCATTCACATATACTTATCAGAAAGGTTGTAGTGCTCCCACTCACTTTCTTGTAAATACAGGCTTCACCGCAAGTCTGTATAAATCTATATGTTTTGATCAACTTATCAAAGCGTATATTCCAACTCCGAGATGCTTACACCAGTCCATAGATGGATCGCTGGAGCTTGCACATTTTGTTAGCACCTTTAGGATTGACAAAACCTTCTGATTGCATCATATACAATTCTTCTTTAATAAATCCATTAAAGAATGCAGTTTTGTTATCCATTTGCCAGATTTCATAAAATGCGGCAATTGCTAACATGATTCAGACAGACTTAAGCATCGCTACGGGTGAGAAAGTCTCATCGCAGTCAACTCCTTGAACTTGTCGAAAACCTTTCGCAACAAGTCGAGCTTTGTAAACAGTAACATTACCGTCAGCGTCAGTCTTCCTCTTGAAGATCCATTTATTTTTGATGGCTTGTCGATCATCGGGCAAGTCAACCAAAGTCCACACTTTGTTCTCATACATGGATCCCATCTCAGATTTCATGGCCTCAAGCCATTTTGCGGAATCTGGGCTCATCATCGCTTCCTCATAGTTCGTAGGTTCATCATGTTCCAGTAACATGACTTCCAGAACCGGGTTGCCGTACCACTCTGGTGTGGAACGAACTCTGGTTGATCTACGAAGTTCAGCAGAAACTTGATCTGAAGTTTCATGATCATCATCATTAGCTTCCTCACTAATGGGTGTAGGAATCACTGGAACTAGTTTCTGTGATGTACTACCTTCCAATTCGGGAGAAGGTACAATTACCTCATCAAGTTCTACTTTCCTCCCAGTCACTTCTTTCGAGAGAAACTCCTTCTCTAGAAAGGATCCATTCTTAGCAGCGAATATCTTGCCTTCGGATCTGTGATAGAAGGTGTACCCAACAGTCTCCTTTGGGTATCCTATGAAGAAACATTTCTCCGACTTGGGTTCGAGCTTATCAGGTTGAAGCTTTTTCACATAAGCATCGCAGCCCCAAACTTTAAGAAACGACAAGTTTGGTTTCTTGCCAAACCACAGTTCATAAGGCGTCGTCTCAACGGATTTAGATGTTGCCCTATTTAGCGTGAATGCAGCTGTCTCTGATGCATAACCCAAAACGATAGTGGTAAATCGGTAAGAGACATCATAGACCGCACCATATCTAATAAAGTACGATTACGATGTTCGGACACACCATTACGCTGTGGTGTTCCGGGTGGCGTGAGTTGTGAAACTATTCCACATTGTTTTAAATGAAGGCCAAACTCATAACTTCAAATATTCGCCTCCATGATCAGATCGTGGAAACTTTTATTTTCTTGTTACGATGATTCTCTACTTCACTCTGAAATTTCTTTGAACTTTTCAAATGTTTCAGATTTGTGTTTCATCAAGTAGATATACCCATATCTGCTCAAATGATCTGTGAAGGTCAGAAAATAATAATACCCGCCGCGAGCCTCAACACTCATTGGTCTGCATACATCAGTATGTATGATTTCCAACAAGTCAATTGCTCGCTCCATTGTTCCGGAGAATGGAGTTTTAGTCATCTTGCCCATGAGGCATGGTTCGCAAGCACCAAGTGATTCATAATCAAGTGATTCCAAAAGTCCATCACTATGGAGTTTCTTCATGCGCTTTACACCATTATGACCTAAACGGCAGTGCCATAAATAAGTTGCACTATCATTATTAACCTTGCATCTTTTGGCTTCAATATTATGAATATGTGTATCACTACGATCGAGATCCAACAAACTATTTTCATTGGGTGTATGACCATCGAAGGTTTTATTCATGTAAACAGAATAACAATTATTCTATGACTTTAAATGAATAACCGTATTGCAACAAATATGATCAAATCATATTCATGCTCAACGCAAATGCCAAATAACATTTATTAGGTCTTACACTAATCCCGAAAGTATAGGGAGTGTGCGTTGATGATCATATCAATCTTGGAACCACTTCCAACACACATCGTCACTTCACCTTTAACTAGTCTTTGTTCATTCTGCAATTCTCGTTTCGAGTTACTAATTTTAGCAACTGAACCGGTATCAAATACCCAGGGGTTGCTATGAACACTAGTAAAGTACACATCAATAATCTGTATATCAAAATATACCTTTGTTCACTTTGCCATCCTTCTTATCCGCCAAGTATCTAGGGCAGTTCCACTTCCAGTGACCATTTCCTTTGCAGTAGAAGCACTTAGTTTCGGGCTTGAGTTTAGCTTTGGGTTTCTTCATGGGAGTGACAACTTGCTTGTCATTCTCCTTGAAGTTCCCCTTCTATCCCTTTGCCCTTTACTTCAAACAAGTGGTCTTATTAACCATCAACACTTGATGCTCTTTCTTGATTTCTACCTTCGCCGATTTCAGCATCGCGAAGAGCTCGGGAATTACCTTCGTCATCCCTTGCATATTATAGTTCATCACGAAGTTCTACTAACTTGGTGATAGTGACTAGAGAACTTTTTCAATTACTATCTTATCTGGAAGATTAACTCCCACTTGATTCAAGTAATTGTGGTACCCAGACAATCTAAGCACATGCTCACTGGTTGAGCTATTCTCCTCCATCTTGTAGGCAAAGTACTGTCAGAGGTCTTATACCTCTCGACACGGGCATGAGTATGAAATACTAATTTTAACTCTTGGAACATCTTATATGCTCCGTGGTGTTCAAAACGTTTTTGAAGTCCCGGTTGTAAGCCGTAAAGCATGGTGCACTTAAACTATCAAGTAGTCATCATACCGAGCTTTTGTGAAAACGTTCATAACGTCTGTATCTGCTCCTGCAATAGGTCTATCACCTAACGGTGCATCAAGGACATAATTCTTCTGTGCAGCAATGAGGATAATCCTCAGATCACGGAACAATTCCGCATCATTGCTACTAACATCTTTCAACTTAGTTTTCTCTAGGAACATATAAAAAATAAACGGGGAGCAACATCGCTAGCTATTGATCTACAACATAGATATGCTAATACTACCAAGACTAAGTTCATGATAAATTAAAGTTCAATTTAATCATATTACATAAGAACTCCCACTTAGATAGACATCCCTCTAGTCATCTAAATGATCACGTGATCCAAATCAACTAAACCATGTCCGATCATCATGTGAGATGGAGTAGTTTTCAATGGTGAACATCTTATGTTGATCATATCTACTGATTCACGCTCGACCTTTCGGTCTCCAGTGTTCCGAGGCCATATCTGCATATGCTAGGCTCGTCAAGTTTAACCCGAGTATTCTCCGTGTGCAAAACTGGCTTACACCCGTTGTATTTGAACGTAGAGCTTATCACACCCGATCATCACGTAGTGTCTCGGCACGACGAACTTTCGCAACGGTGCATACTCAGGGAGAACACTTATACCTTGAAATTTTGTAAGGGATCATCTTATAATGCTACCGTCGTTCTAAGCAAAATAAGAAGCATAATAAGATAAACATCACATGCAAATCAAAATATGTGACATGATATGGCCATCATCATCTTGTGCTTTTGATCTCCATCTCCAAAGCACCGTCATGATCACCTTCGTCACCGGTGCAACACCTTGATCTCCATCGTAGCATCGTTGTCGTCTCGCCAACTATTGCTTCTACGACTATCGCTACCGCTTAGTGATAAAGTAAAGCAATTACATGGCGATTGCATTTCATACACTAAAGCGACAACCATATGGCTCCTGCCAGTTGTCGATAACTTTACAAAACATGATCATCTCATACAAAACCGTATCACTCATCATGTCTTGACCATATCACATCACAACATGCCCTGAAAAAATAAGTTAGACGTCCTCTACTTTGTTGTTGCAAGTTTTACGTGGCTGCTACGGGCTTAGCAAGAACCATTCTTACCTACGCATACAAAACCACAACGATGTTTCGTCAATTATGTGCTGTTTTAATCTTCACAAGGACCGGGCGTAGTCACACTCAATTTAGCTAAAGTGAGAGAGACAGACACCCGCCAGTCACCTTTAAGCAACGAGTGCTCATAACGGTGAAACCAGTCTCGCGTAAGCGTACGCATAATGTCGGTCCGGGCCGCTTCATCTCACAATACCGCCGAAGCAAAGTATGACATGCTGGTAAGCAGTATGACTAGTATCGCCCACAACTCATTGTGTTCTACTCGTGCATATCATCTACGCATAGACCTGGCTCATGATGCCACTGTAGGGGAACGTAGTATTTTCAAAATTTTCCTACGATCACGCAAGATCTATCTACTAGATGCATAGCAACGAGAGGGGAGAGTGTGTCTATGTACCCTCGTAGACCGAAAGCGGAAGCGTTTATCAACGCGGTTGATGTAGTCGTGCACCTTCATGATCCGTCCTGATCTAGTACCAAACGTACGGCACCTCCGCGTTCAGCACACGTTCGGCTCGATGATGTCCTCGCCTTCTTGATCCAGCAAGACGGGCGAAGTAGTAGATGAGTTCCGGCAGCACGACGGCGTGGTGATGGTTGTTGATAAAGAACAATCTCTGCAGGGCTTCGCCAAGCACTGCAGAAACTAGACGGAGGATAAACTAGAGGGTCGGGGTTGCCGACACACGCCTTGGTGTATCTTGATGTGTTCCAGTTGCTAGCCCCACCCCTCTATTTATATGTTGAGCCCTGGGGTCGAAACTTGGAGCAAAAGCCTCCTCAAAGTCGGTTTTTCCCGAAAGGCAAGAGTCCCACTCGGACTCCAGGACCAAACGCCACAATCCTTGGCCCAGGGCCAGACGCCAGGGTCTCCAACGTTTGGCCCAGGGCCAGACGCCAGGGTCTCCGTCGTTTGGCCCCCTGGCCTCCGCAAAACACCTTTTGCACCGACTTAATGCCCTGTGGGCTTGACCCCTTGGCTTAACCATATCATCCTATATATCAAATTTTACCTCCGAACCATTCCAGAGCTCCTCGTCATGTCCGTGATCTCATCCGGGACTCCGAACAACATTCGGTCACCAACATACATAACTCATTCAATACTATATCGTCAATGAAACGTTAAGCGTGCGGACCCTACGGGTTCGAGAACTATGTAGACATGACCGAGACACTTCTCTGGTCAATAACCAATAGCGGAACCTGGATGCCCATATTGGCTCCTACATATTCTACAAAGATCTTTATCGGTCGAACCTCATAACAACATACGTTGCTCCCTTTGTCATCGGTATGTTACTTGCCCGAGATTCGATCGTCGGTATCATCATACATAGTTCAATCTCGTTACCGGCAAGTCTCTTTACTAGTTCCGTAATACATCATCTCCTGACTAAATCATTAGTCGTTTGCTTGGAAGGCTTATTACGATGTGCATTACCGAGAGGGCCCAGTGATACCTCTCCGACACTCGGAGTGACAAATCATAATCTTGATCTATGCCAACACCACAAACACCTTCAGAAACACCCGTAGAGCACCTTTATAATCACCCAGTTACGTTGTGACGTTTGATAGCACACAAGGTGTTCCTCCGTTATTCGGGAGTTACATAATCTCATAGTCATAGGAACATGTATAAGTCATGAAGAAAGCAATAGCAGTAAAACTAAACGATCATAGTGCTAAGCTAACGGATGGGTCTTGTCCATCACATCATTCTCCTAATGATGTGATCCCATTGATCAAATGACAACGCATGTCTATGGTTTGGAAACATAACCATCTTTGATCAATGAGCTAGTCTAGTAGAGGCACTCTGTTTTGTCTATGTATTCACACATGTACTAAGTTTCCGGTTAATACAATTCTAGCATGAATAATAAACATTTATCATGATATAAGGAAATATAAATAACAACTTTATTATTGCCTCAAGGGCATATTTCCTTCATATGCTTGCTCGCCGTTTAGGCGACCGCGGAGCGCTTTGCTCGCGTCCCTCCGCACACGCTCTACCAGCGGTTGGGCGTACGTGCGCACGATCACGTCGGGGGCCCCATATGCATGTGCTTGCGCCGCACACGTTGCCACGCGATGCAGTTACATGCGGCACGATGGATTTACGCGCTGCAAATTATAACTGCCATCAAGGGCCTCCCGATATTCCTGGCCGTCCGGCTTATCCTTTAATTCCCGCGGCCATTATAACCTTTGTCTCTTCAACCTTTCGATCGTTCCCCACAACACAACAAGCACACCCATGACGACACAAAGAGAGAGGATTTCCAGCGGTGCTCCAATGGAGTTCGGCGAGCATAGAGTGGAGACCCACGCGAGGGAGACGGATCTCTCGGTGGTGTACACCATCGTCCCGGGCGTGGTGGATGACTACATCAACAGCGTTGAGCAGTTGCTTGCTCGAGACAAGTACAAGGTGGTCGGCATCGACCTCCAGTACACCATCGGTCGTCCCAGCATAGATCAGAAGGTTGCCGTTGCCAAGTTGTGTGTGCGCCATCATGTCCTCATCTACCACTACTGAATGGCCACAGAGCCTTGCAACTGTTTCAACAGGTTTGTCAACAGCACCGACTACAAATTCGTCACGGTGGAAACCAAAGACGATGTAAATGCGCTCAGTGTTACGGGCTTGGCCTGCAAGAACCTTGTCAAAATCCGTGACCACTACAGGGTCTAGGGCAGCACGAAGAAGGACTCCCTGGTCGAACTCGCCTCGGCCATCATCGACCCCTACTACGAAAAGATGAAGCAGGATGCCCAGAGAACAATTCCCCTATCCTGGAACAGGGCCTGGATGCGGCGACTGGATGAACCTCACCTCAGGTTCGCGGCTGATACGTCCAAAACGTATCTATAATTTCTGCTTGCTCCATGCCACTTTTGGGTGATATTGCTATGATATTCATACACTTCCATACACTTTTTGATCATATTTGGACTAACCTACTAATCCAGTGCACCCCGGTGCCAGTTTCTGTTTTCGGCTGTTTTTGTATTTCAGGTTTTCACGTTACGAGAACTGTCAGGAAAAATCCAGAAAAATCATATAAAAAACCAGCGTTGCGAAACCTACCTTGCGCCCGAAGGACAGCCGGGGGGGGGCCACCAGGGCTCCAGGCGCCCTGGCGGCGCGCCCCCCCTGGGCCGCGCCGGGGGGGGCGCCTGGGCCCCCCGAGCCCCGTCTGGTGCCCCCCTTCAGCATATATTTAGAGCGTCCTTCGAAACCCTCGGAAGGGGAACTCTTTTTCGCGATCTCATCTCTGTTCCGCCGCCGCCGCCGCTTCCAAGATTGGGAGCACCAGGAGAACTCTTCCCGGCACCCTGCCGGAGGGGAGGATCACCATCGGGAGCCTCTCCACCACCATGGACGCCTCCCGGATGAGTTGTGAGTAGTCTCCCTCGGACCATGAGTCCATGACCAGTAGCTATGTGATGTTCTCCTCCCGTTCTTGTGCTTCACTAATTAGTCCTTGTGAGCTGCCCTACATGATCGAGGCACATATGTAATCCTTATGATGTTGCTATGATGAGTTTGCTGGGATCCGATGGATTATGAGATTATGCTCAGATTGTTCTTGAGTAATATATTTGATCTACCTCTTTTATATTTATGTTCATAAGTAATTCTTGCATGTTCTCCGTTGTTATTTATTGCTTTGGCCAAGTAATACGTAGTGACTCCAAGAGGGAACGTTATGCTCGATTGTGGGTTCATGCCCCTCGATGACTAGCTTGAGTGACAGAAACATGAGTCTAGGGGATGTGCTGTTGCCACAAGGGGGAAAACAACGGTGCTTGTGCCCGCGGGTGCAAGGATTGTTTACTTTACGCAAAGTTCTTTTAATGCAGTTGTCTGTTGCATTGAGTTTACACTATGGGTGGGACTCGCAACTTAATACCAGCGAGATGTTCTGGATAGATATCTCAAGGTGGATGATTATTAGTAGATATTGATGGATTTCGGTCTACTTACTTTGGCGTACCGCCCATGCTTTGAACCTCAACCTTTCTTGCAATGTAGTCAGCATTGGTTTGCGTTCGTGGTCCTGTCAATTGCCCAGCTGTAATTTGTTTACCTCACATAGTTGTTTTATCGTCTTTTGGGAGAGAGACATCACTAGTGAACATCATGAGACTCCGGTCCATATTACCATCATTGATCACATACACCATTTACTTTCCCGTTATTATTTACTATTGCAAAAACTATCTATCACTACTATCATTGCTTTTAACCCTTTGTGAACTACAAGGCCGGAGAGATTGACAACCTCTCTGTACTCGTTGGGAGCAAAGTTATTTGTATCTGTGTGCAGGTCCACGTTGATTGCTAATTGCGCCGTTAGCAGTTGACACCTACCTGTTGAACCTAGGAGTCTCTGGGGATTCGATCCTTGGCATCTTTGCTAGGGGAAAACACTTCTACTTACTGCATCTTACACCTTCCACTTGGGGTAACCAACGAGGGGTTCGAGGCCCATCAAGGAGTATTTTCTGGCGCCGTTGCCGGGGACTCCACTCTTCAGGATAGGGGAGTTGCATGCTATCTTTTACCTTTGCTTTTTAGTCTTGTTAGTTTACCTTTCATTTTTGCTTTAGTTCCTTTTTACCGAAAATCACAAAAATAGTTATCTTGCTTGCTTGCTACTATGGGTTCCACCGAGAACACCAAGTTGTGTGACTTCACTAGTCACAACAACGATGACTTTATCAGCACACCTATCACTACACCTGCCACTTCAGCACCTTCATATGAAATTAAACCTGCTTTACTTAACTTAGTCATGAGAGAACAATTCTCCGGTGCTGGAGATGATGCTGCTTTACACTTGAACAACTTTGTAGAACTTTGTGATATGCAAAAGTACCAAGAAATAGATGGTAATATTGTTAAGCTTAAGCTTTTTCCTTTCTCCTTGAGAGGAGGAGCTAAAATTTGGTTTCAGTCTTTGCCTAGAAATAGCATAGATTCATGGGACAAGTGCAAAGATGCTTTTATCGGAAAATACTATCCACCTGCTAAAATTATCCAACTTAGAAGTAACATAATGAATTTTAAACAATTGGATAATGAACACGTTGCCCAAGCTTGGGAACGTATGAAGTCTCTTATCAAGAACTGCCCTACTCATGGTTTGACTACTTGGATGGTTATCCAAACTTTTTATGCAGGCTTGAACTTTACCTCGCGGAACTTGTTAGATTCAGCCGCGGGAGGAACTTTTATGTCAACTACACTTGGTGCTGCCACAAAGCTTCTCGATGAGACGATGACCAACTATTCCCAATGGCACACCGAACGCGCTCCAACAGGTAGGAAGGTAAACTCTGTCGAGGAGATTTCCTCCTTAAATGAAAAAGTTGACTTGATCATGTCTCTACTTTCGAAGCAATCTACTGTTGATCCTCGCGATGTTCCTTTAAATTCTTTGATTGCTCAAGAACAAGTAGATGTGAACTTTATCTCTAGAAACAATTTTAACAACAATGCTTATAGGAGTAACTTTGGTAACGATCCTAGACCGTTCCCCTCTAATTCTTATGGGAACAACAATGCTTATCCTAGTACCAAGAACTCCACTACTGAACTAGAGATTATGCTTAAAGATTTCATCACTACCCAAAAAGCCTTTAATAAGAGTGTAGAAGAAAAACTACATAAACTAGATGATCTTTTTTTTAAGGTAGACCATTTAGCCAATGAGGTAAAATTGCTAAAAATTGAAAGTTCTCCTCTTGAGGAGAGGAAGGTCATTCCTATTAATGCTACTCAAGTGCAAATTAATGAAAATATTAGGATGATGGCTAAACTTAAAGAAAGATGGGCTAGAGAAAGGGAGGAAGAAGATAGAATTAAGAGCCTTCCTACCCACCACACTGTTGCTACTATCCAAGTTGTTGAGGATATTCAAACTCTTAGCACCCAATGTACTCCTGGTCCCATTGGACCTATTAATGGTGATGCTATGACTATAGAAACTACCAAACAAGTGAACCTAAAGGACACTACTACCACTTTACTTGATGCTCGTGACCTTGATTTTGATAATTGCACTCTTACCGAAGTTATTGATTTCCTTCACAAGATGTCTAGAGACCCCCGCACTAGCACGCTTAATCTTGCCTTCACAGAGCATATCACTAATGCTCTTATCAAAGCTAGGGAGGAGAAAATTAGAGTAGAAGCCTCCATACCTAGAAAGCTAGAAGATGGTTGGGATCCTATGATAAAAATTAAATTGAATGACTTCTCTTGTTATGCATTATGTGATGTTGGAGCTAGTAATTATGTTATGCCCAAAAGAATATATGATATGCTTAAATTGAAACCTTATGATTCTTGTTCTTTTGGTGTTCGTCTCGTTGATTCTTCCATAAAGAAACCTTTGGGGAGGATCGACGATGTTCTTATCGTTGTCAATGATAATTATGTTCCCGTTGATTTTACTATTATGGATATTGAATGTGATCCTTCATGTCCAATTATTTTGGGACGTCCCTTTTTATGCACCGTTGGTGCTATCATTGACATGAAAGAGGGTAATATAAAATTTCAGTTTCCTCTCAAGAAAGGGATGGAACTCTTCCCTCGAAAGAAGATCAAGTTACCTTTTGAGTCCGTTGTACGGGCTAGCTATTCTTTTACTCTTGATAAAACTTGATCTCTATGCATTATGCCTAGCTTAAAGGCATAAAAGAAAGCGCTTTTGGCAGGCAGCCCACATGAATAATTTTTTTGCTTTTGTTGTGTCTTGATGTTGTTTACTGCTGTAGCATCATCATTGTATCTTTGCTTTTCATATTTGTGCCAAGTATAGCCTCTGATTGCTAGAAAGTTCAAAAGTTGTGAGGTGTTGTCCAGGAAACAGATTCTGTTCTTGGATAGAAAAATTCGTATAAAATCACCAGATCATCTTTTTGGTCTGAATTGTTTCGACAGCGTTCTCTATATAATTGTCTTTCGTGCGTCTGTTCTGAGTTTTTTGATTTGAGTTGCAGAACTGCCCCGAACAAATCGATTACTACCTGCTGTTCTGTTTTTCACAGATTCTGTCCTGTTTTGCCTTTCCTTCATTTTGCAAATCAAGAGCTTGCTTTTTCTTTGCAAAAACCTTTTGGCAATCTTGAGAAACAGTAGAACTTCAAGAATATCTTTATTTCCAGCAAGGTATAATTATTTTATTAAGGGTACTAACCTCGCTAATCAGATTATGATGAGTTATGTATGAAGGAAGTTTTCAAGTGTGCGAGGGAAGATGATAAAAAGATTCAGGAGTGTCAAGCGCTCAAGCTTGCGGATGCCCCCGTGCACCCCCAAGAAATATTCAAGGAGACTCAAGCGTCTAAGCTTGGGGATGCCCCCGTGCATCCCCTTCTCCATCAACATTATTAGTTCGTCTTTCGTTCCGCTATATTTTTATCACTTCATGTGTTATGTGCTATGCTTGGAGCGTCTTGCTTTTAGTTTTCTTTTTAGTTTTTCATAACGAGTCGGAACTCAGCGTTCTTTATGTGGGAGAGAAACACGCTCCACTTCTACCTAGAACATAACATAAAATTTTCATGTCTATCTTTGCTGTGTGTGTTCTTTGTCTTTTAATAGCTACTATCATGCTCTGCTCTTAGTATTCATGCTTATCTTTTCAAAGAGCTTTTGTTTAGTTGGTTGCTTGAACTCTCTTTAATTATCATGCTCACCTTATTAAGAGAGTTTGCTTCCGTTGCATTGGTTAATGTGTCTACGATAAAGATGCTACGTGCATAATGGAGCTTAGTGATTCAGGTTTTCTTATGGTTAATCTCAAATAGCTGGGGGATTCCCAATGTGTTATTGGAGTACCAACTTGATTTGTTTACCGATGATGTGGTATGGTTTAGTAATATCTTCCTTCCAGAATTTATTTTGATTGACTTGGCGAATGCTCACGCATATTTAAGACTGTAAAGAAAGTCTGTCAAGCCTTGATGATCTTTTATTTCTGAGTAGCGATATAACTACCATGCCTGATTCAATATTGCTTTGTCGCTCTGCATGATTATGACCGTCATTGCTCTCTTAGTTGGTCGCTCCCAGTCTTTTGGTAACCTCCACCTATACTAAGCAGACTAACCTTGCAATACATAGCTCATGGGAAAGTAGCTTAAAAACTATTGTGGTAAAGAATATGTTGCTTATGTATCTTATTTCTTATAAGTTGCTTGCTGAGCGGTAACCATGTTTCTGGGGACGCCATCAACTGTCACACTTTTGTTGAATATCATGTGAGTTGCTATGCTTGTTCGTCTTGTCTGAAGTAAGGGTGATTCGCCATGGGTTGAATGAGTATGCATATTGTTAGAGAAGAACATTGGGCCGCCAACCAAAGCCATGTATCATGGTGGAAGTTTTAGCTTGGACATTAATCCTCAATCTCTTATGAGAATATGCTTATGCATTAAAGAGGAGTCCATCATCTATTTTCTATGTTGTCCCGGTATGGATGTCCTCAAGTTGAGATCTATCAAAAACGAGAAATCAAATGCGATTTATCTCCTTGGACCTTTGTACAGGTGGCATAGAGGTACCCCTTTGTGACACTTGGTTGAAACATATGTAATGCAATGATAACCCATGGAAATCCGAGCTAATTAGGACAAGGTGCGAGCACTATTGGTATTCGATGCATGAGGCTTGCATCTTATAGGATGTCTTATGCATGACACATATGAAGTACTACTACCGTTGACAAAATTGCTTCTATGTTTTTAAAATAAAAAGCTCTAGCACATAACCATTCTTTTACTTTTATGTTGAGTCTCCACCTTCTTTTAAAAGCACCAACTACGGAGAGCATGATTGTCATTCTGAGTGTAATGTGTATTGTCCCAAAGTAGCATTGTCTTTTGCATGATTGTGATATCGTTTATTTTGAAATCATTGTATCTAGTCATCACTTAAACCTTGAAGGTGCCCCTGCATTTATGTTTTGCATCACTAAAGGGGGCAATCTAGATATCACTTTATCATATTTTGCACATCATGTTCATTGCAAATCTATTTGATGCTTCAATGTCATGTTGTAAAACTTTCAGTCATTTGTGATTTTCTCATGAGGCAACTTAATTACTATAGAATCATTGTCTCAGTAAGCTTTTGTCATATGACTATAAAAAGTCCTATATGGTTAATAGCATGTCACCACAGAAATTATTCTTGTTATCATTTACCTACTCGAGGACGAGCAGGAATTAAGCTTGAGGATGTTGATACGTCCAAAACGTATCTATAATTTCTGCTTGCTCCATGCCACTTTTGGGTGATATTGCTATGATATTCATACACTTCCATACACTTTTGATCATATTTGGACTAACCTACTAATCCAGTGCACCCCAGTGACAGTTTCTGTTTTCGGCTGTTTTTGTATTTCAGGTTTTCACGTTACGAGAACTGTCAGGAAAAATCCAGAAAAATCATATAAAAAATCAGCGTTCCGAAACCTACCTTGCGCCCGAAGGACAGCCGGGGGGGGCCACCAGGGCTCCAGGCGCCCTGGCGGCGCCCCCCCCCCCCGGGCCGCGCCGGGGGGGCGCCTGGGCCCCCCGAGCCCCGTCTGGTGCCCCCCTTCGGCATATATTTAGAGCGTCCTTCGAAACCCTCGGAAGGGGAACTCATTTTTGCGATCTCATCTCTGTTCCGCCGCCGCCGCCGCTTCCAAGATCGGGAGCACCAGGAGAACCCTTCCCGGCACCCTGCCGGAGGGGAGGATCACCATCGGGAGCTTCTCCACCACCATGGACGCCTCCCGGATGAGTTGTGAGTAGTCTCCCTTGGACCATGAGTCCATGACCAGTAGCTATGTGATGTTCTCCTCCCGTTCTTGTGCTTCACTAATTAGTCCTCGTGAGCTGCCCTACATGATCGAGGCACATATGTAATCCTTATGCTGTTGCTATGATGAGTTTGCTGGGATCCGATGGATTATGAGATTATGTTCAGATTGTTCTTGAGTAATATATTTGATCTACCTCTTTTATATTTATGTTCATAAGTAATTCTTGCATGTTCTCCGTTGTTATTTATTGCTTTGGCCAAGTAATACGTAGTGACTCCAAGAGGGAGCGTTATGCTCGATTGTGGGTTCATGCCCCTCGATGACTAGCTTGAGTGACAGAAACATGAGTCTAGGGGATGTGCTGTTGCCACAAGGGGGAAAACAACGGTGCTTGTGCCCGCGGGTGCAAGGATTGTTTACTTTACGCAAAGTTCTTTTAATGCAGTTGTCTGTTGCATTGAGTTTACACTATGGGTGGGACTCGCAACTTAATACCAGCGAGATGTTCTAGATAGATATCTCAAGGTGGATGATTAGTAGTAGATATTGATGGATTTCGGTCTACTTACTTTGGCGTACCGCCCATGCTTTGAACCTCAACCTTTCTTGCAATGTAGTCAGCATTGGTTTGCGTTCGTGGTCCTGTCAATTGCCCAGCTGTAATTCGTTTACCTCACATAGCTGTTTTATCGTCTTTTGGGAGAGAGACATCACTAGTGAACATCATGAGACTCCGGTCCATATTACCATCATTGATCACACCCGCTATTTACTTTTCCGCTATTATTTACTATTGCAAAACATTATCTATCACTACTATCATTTGCGTTTAATCCTTTGTGAACTACAAGGCCGGAGGGATTGACAACCTCTCTTTACTCGTTGGGAGCAAAGTTATTTGTATCTGTGTGCAGGTCCACGTTGATTGCTAATCCGCGCCGTTAGCAGTTGACACCTACTTGTTGAACCTAGGAGTCTCTGGGGATTCGATCCTTGGCATCTTTGCTAAGGGAAAAAACTTCCACAACACTACATCTTACACCTTCCACTTGGGGTAACCAACGAGGGGTTAGAGGCCTATCAGCGGCCAAGAGTGTGTACACATGCTATGAGATGCACATGTGGATCGTTGACATGAGGAAGTGCCTCGTTACCCAAATCGACGAGCCCGGATCGAGCCACAAGCAGAGCAAGCATCACAAGAAGTAGATGTTAATCAGATGATCGTTTATGGTAGTTCATCATGCATGTAATATATATTTTACTTTATTGGTGTGTGGAAATGTCATGTGTGTAGTAGCCACCTATGTAATTATGCATGTAATAGTTTACTTTGGTGTGTGCAAATGCCATGGTTGTAGTAGCCACCTATGTAAGTGGATGTTTAATTTGGTTATGCAACCATGTCCTTATAAGTGTGTATGTATATATATGTTGTTGTTCTGTATGAAATCTCATCGCACATCACACACGTCTTATTAGCCGCAACCGTCTGTGTTATTATCGGTCTTCACACACATTTCTGATTACAGACCTGTTAGTCGCGTATCACACACATCTTGTTAAGTTGAACCATTTCTGTTCTCATGTCTCAACGCAAACAGTTCATCCGAGTGGACCGCATACCGTATATCGCACACACCTTCACATGGCTGACCGTTTCTTTTGTATTGCATAGTCACAAACAGTTCATCTGAGTGAATCATATGTTGTATATCGCACACACCTCCATCTGACTGCATGTTTCTTTTATTCCTCCTCATCGCAAACAGTTAATTGAACTGAACCGTATGCCCTACATCGCACACGCAACTAAAATCTGAACCGTGTTTGATGGCTCCACCATCGCAAATGTTTTGCACCTTTTTTGACAGTTTTTTCACACCACCGTTTGCGATCATGGCATCACACACAGTTTCGTCGAAGGGTCTCTGATCATAGTGTCGCGTTAGCAGCATCCTGCAGTAGTGTAGCAAGAATCGTGTGGGATGTGATATAAAATATCTTAGCCCACACTGTTGTCTAGCTTACACAGGAAACTTCTTCGTCTACAGTCCACCGCCCGCGCTTGAACCACACTTGCGCGCTAGTTTCTCGCAGCATCAAGCGAAATTTTTCTGCTACCGCAGAAATATCTAGCTCCCCGCACCTCTCCCTGACCAAAAGCCACATTTACACTGTTCATCCTTGCTTTCCAAGTTCAAACATGCACTACTGCTTACTGATAGGGCCGCCTCCTCGCCGGTGACCCTTCTTCTTGCAGTGCCGCCTCCTCGCTGGCGACCCTTCTTATTGTTGTGCGGCCTCATCGATATGGTCAGGTAATCCACACCCCACCCCTATCGTTCTCCTCCTTCTCCATCCCACATGCCCCGACTGACGACGCGACACCTTCCGCCAAATCATTGCCCCATCCTCCAATGAAGCGCCGCCCGCATCCATTTTGCACGCATCATAGCGAGGAGCTCAGGAGCATCTGGCAGCCGAGAAGCAAATTACGGCCACACACACGGACGAGGTCGTGATGGCTGCCATGCGTGAAGACCGCTAGATCTTGGAGGAGATCCTCGTCTTCAAGGCCACCGTCGACTCCGCCATGCGGTTGTCTACTTTAAAATACAGTTCGTGGTGTTTTCTATAGGCCACCGCATGTGCCTTCTAGTGATTTGTCCTCTGTAATGTTAATATGCAATCTGATATTCTGAAATGTAATTTTCAGTTAACAGTTTGGTCCAACAATTGCTACATTTCCTAGCAGTTCTCAAGCATTCTTGGTTTCGTTAACTGTCATATCTTCTAGTATATGTTCTATTCTGCAATGTCGTGCTCAGTTAACTGTTTTGGTTCATTTGTTCTATTGTCCAGTTAACTATTTGGTTCAATTCTTCAATTTGATGTTCATATGTTATGGGCACAATTTTGTATTGCTATGCATGTGATAAATAAATTGAATTTGGATGTACTGAATACACGAGAAATCTATATAATTGCTCAAATGCCAAGTCGTTCAGCATGCTTGGTTAGGTTAACTGGCTTTCCCATGCGTCTTGAGTTAATATGTTGGATCTGCAATTCGTTTATTTTTCATTAACATATTCTACTGATAGTATGCCAACCCTCTGTTAACCTGATCAAGATCTTCCTTATATGTGTTGGAGGGAAACAATGGGAGCACTGAGGTTTACGTTCGAGGTTTGCTCATGCATGGTCCTTCCGCTAATAGCACATTATTGTGCAGTTGCAGAAATCATTCTAATATTTAGGTTTTTTACAATTTGGTCTTGCACATGTAGGTCCTACTGTCAGAGGCTTAGACCCACTGTTCGACCCATTTTACATATGGGGAAATGAGATGTTCATGAATATCAGTCAAGTCAAGAAACTCAGAAAAATTGTTAGGATAAAGAAACTTGCAACGAATAACTGCAAGATCTTTGTTTGCACAATGAATAAGACATCAGACAACTATAGGATGGTACTAACTCTTTTACCTTGTTTTCCCCCATGTGCCATTTCAAAATTTATAACAGCTATTTATGCATATCTTTGCTTTCAGTACTTTCCAAAGCAATTCATCGATGATTACCTCACAAACCACCTGCAATGTCAAGAGGCGACGAAGGTATTCATTCAACACCCACTTTACAATATTGAAGTCTTCCTCAAGAGGACAAAGGTTGGGCGGGCAATTATCCATAGCCACTAGCCTAAAGTTGCGAGGATATTCAACATCACTGAAGGCTCAATATTCGCCTTCTTCTTCTGGAGTTTCCCAGATGAGATTCATCTATCTATTTAATGTGTATGATGCTACTTTCCAAAGGTTTTTGATGTTGCATGTGAAACTTGGTGTTGTTGTGTAATGGCGTAGCTAGCTATATGCATATATGGTGTAACTGAGTGCTGAAGCTATCTGATGTATTTCGATTTTAAAATCCTAGTTGCTTTTATACATATATGAAATATATGGTATGATTTATAAGAAATGTGAATTTGATAACTACATGGATTATCAATAATAGGCCAATTAGCCTGCTTATCAAGGTTTTCTATTGCACACGGTTTCTCTAACAACACCATGGGCGATGAATTCAAACAACCCACACTATATCTAGAAAGTATGTGATAACCCACAAGTATAGGGGACCAATTGTACCCTCTTTCGATAAGTAAGAGTGTCAAACCCAACGAGGAGCTAAAGGTAGAACAAATATTCCCTCAAGTTCTATCGACCACCGATACAACTCTACGCACGCTTGATGTTCGCTTTACCAAGAACAAGTATGAAACTAGAAGTACTTTGTAGGTGTAACGGGATAGGTTTGCAAGAATATAAAGAGCACATAAATAAAAACTAGTGGTTGTTTAGGTAAAGAAGCAATAAAGTTAGTATAGCGAGTGTGGAAAAGTGGTGGTAGGAGTTGCGAAATTGTCCCTAAGCAATTTACTACGTTACTAGACCGATAGCAAGTATTATGTGGGAGAGGCCACTTCTAGCATGTCATCGCTGACTTGGAATTCTATGCACTTATGATTGGAACTATTAGCAAGCATCCGCAACAAGTAACGTTCATTAAGGTAAAACCCAACCATAGCATTAAGCTATATTTGTCCCCTTCAATCCCGTATGCATCAATTTCTATGCTAGGTTGAAGCTTCTGTCACTCTTGCCCTCCAATACATAGTTCTATCAACATACAACTAACCCTATGGTGTGATCCACGCGCGCGCTCATATGATGGGCACCAAAGGGCAACAATATAACCACAACCAAATTATACCAATCATAGCAATTCACCAATTACTGATAGGACAACCAAAATCTACTCAGACATCATAGGATGGCAACACATCATTGGATAATAATATCTGTACCTACTAATAAACCAGCGACTGCTTCTGGTCGTACGTCGTCAGCGACTTTGCAAATAAGTCCCTATGCTTTTTCGTATTCAACCCGCGGTCCTATCTTAAGTGGCTATTCTGAGAAAAAACGTTTCGTTTTTCTAAAAAGGCCCCTAGGCAGCGTCGGGTTGCGCCCCTCCCGTCACAAAGCTCTGCCACTCTGGCACATCTCGCCTGCACAGCGCCCCCTCACGTCCTCCCCTCGCCGCCGCCCGTTTGCGTCCTCCGGGCAAAGCCACCTACCGGATCCGGCGGCGTCGGGGCCTCTGGCACACTGGAGCGGCTCGGCTGCGAGCGGGGGCGCGGTGAGAAGCCAGGAATGGGGAATGGGGCTAGGCGTCGTGGTGGAGGACGATAAGGCAGCCGGCGTGCTCGCTTTGGGCGAGGTGTCGCTGCGGAGGATGGAGGCCTCCTCGCTAGGGCTCGGGCGCGGCTGCACGGCGTCGGGCCGTTGCCGGTGGTGCCGGGTCTGGGGCGGTGGTTTGACGGGCGAGGCGGAGGAGGTGATGTCCTGGAGCCAGCGACCAGCGTAGGTTCATTCCTCCCTCCATTTTCTTTCACATCCAAGCAATTAGAGAATCTAGGGGAGGGAGAGATGGCGCCGCTGGCGAGTGGATACAGGGGCGGCGGCAGCGACGTCATGACTGAAGGTGGGGAGGCACCAGGGATGAGTTTCTGCTTTAGGGAGAGAGCATAGGGCATGCTAGGCACTGCTGCTTGAGATATAGAGATAGGTGAGGAAGAGAGAGAGAG
>LR738709.1:515608013-515643261 GCA_902687465.1 Secale cereale
GAGAGAGAGAGAGAGAGAGAGAGAGATGGGAGATTAGGAGCAGAGAGAGACACTAATTGCCACATATTTAGATCGAGGACTCGATAGATCTGCTGTTGGCCTCTGCTGATATATATAGAGAGAGAACAGAGGAGAGACAGGGTTTGATGCTGATCTGCTCTTGTGGAGAAAAATAAGAGAGATAGGTGAGGAAGAGAGAGAGAGCAGAGAGGTGATAGAGAGGGAGGGACACTGATTGTTGCACATTTAGATAGATGTATGGTGCTTCTTGTATGATGTATGATGCTACTAATTGATGCACATTTAGATAGAGAACACAGATGTAGCTAGCTACTGATTGTTGTAGTTATTGCTACAGTTTCATCAATCAATCAATATCTAATAATAAATAGTACCCAATTTATGTCCAGATAATTTGCGTCTGTCATCAAGGGAAAAGACATCACTGAACCCTTTGGATTCTAATTGCAAGGTTAAATAATTGTGGGTGGGTTCTAACTCTCTCGGATAATCAGCAGTTATTTGGCTCATCGTCATGCCACAAGTTTCCGACATAGCTATATACAGTCTCACCGTTCTACCAACTCTGCAGGCTGCCCATACTCCATAAGCTATCGTACAATCTCGCCGTTCTACCAACATCAATGGACCGCCCGTGCTCCATGTGAGGTATGCCTGATCTCATGCACGTCTAAATTTTGTTCTGTCATTTTGAAAAAGACATATCTTTCATGTGTGTCTGCAACCACAACTGCTATCATCTTCACCTTGCCGATATATGGCCAGTCTGCACTCTTTAGGCCTGAATAAATTAGCCACAAAATAGGCTATCTCGAGAAGAAATATATGCACACTATAGAGTACTTCATAGTGACGCATGGTACTTCCAATGTCCGGAGAAAGTACCTATCCAATGTTGTTCGTGAAAGAGTTGACTGGAGCTGCTGTAAGATCTTTTGCTTTGCACTCAGAAAATTTCTCGAGTTCACTTTTCCAAAGCTAGCAGCGGTACTGGATTTTGGAATACCAATCTGGCATAAAGAGAGAGAATAATATATCCCATGTTCTTTGTTACCTGAGTCAGGGTTTGGCCTATTCTATGCATTTTTTTTATAATGCCATGTTTTGGCATTCATTCTCTGTTATGCCTCATGCGTGCGCCTTAAGCCTACTAATAACATTTTTTCCCAATGGTAAATCTACTGAACAAACTCCTGTCTTATTCCCAGTGTGTGCCGTAAGGTTGATCTATTTATGGTTAGTTTTCCTTACTGTACAAAGGTCATCTCCTTTTTGTCTATTTTTTCTTCTTTGTCCTTTACGGTAACATAGACCGTGCTCACATTAATTCATACTTCAAGATTTCTTCGTGTCATTCGAGGGCAGAGTAAATATTTTGGCAGAGTAAATACTGATGGAAATGCCATACAATTTCGTCTTATACAGCCATAACAGTTCTGATACATATTTTTTAGTCTGATTAACTGGCACTTCTGCACCACCATAATAAGCAGTGTAGATCTGCATCTTTGTTTTCAAGTAATGTGAGAAGTACTATCCTTCGATAACAAATACCATATATGGTTAGTCGATGAAAGTATCCTTATCAACTTGGTTAATCTGATTACAGTCAATCTAAAGGGTGCTTCTTTATCTTCATTATTTATTAGTGATATTGGTAGGTCTTTGTAGTACTATGTTTTTTTCCTCCATGATTGCTTAGTTGCATTTTTTTGCTTCTGACTATACTGCTCTGCTGCAGACGACAGCGTCTCAATTGATAAACATTTGGAAATTCAAGCCTGGTCCTGTTCTGCAACCTATGACGTTTACTTCTTAGTGGACTTTAAGTTTCAGTCACCCAATATCATCAGGTAATATCACAAGGCTATTGTTTTGATCATAATCAAGCATGTCTGCTTATCGGAAAGTTAACCTTTCTCAGCTTGCACGCTACTACTACCATTATTGCTTAGAAGGGGCAGCTTAGTGATACAATCTCTTGGCTATAGGGCAGTTAGTGATTGCCATATTTGTTGAATTAAACTTTCACCTATTAGATCAGTTTACACACATTGAAGTTTACTCAGTGTACCTGTAAGGTTGTCCTTCTGCAAAGGTATATCACCTAGAGACGATCCGATTTTTCTTCTTCTAGATCACCCTGTGTGTGTATATATGACATACATTGTCTTTCTGATTTATTTTTCGAGTAGATGATTTCGGAGAAGTTTTTCAATCCATGCCTTTTTGCTATACTATTTTTTTGGGTGATGCAATAGAAGTTATATAATTGCACTTAAGTAGTTCATTTATCTGGCAATAGATTGTCAGGATGATAGTTCTAACCTCTATGCCGACAATCTGAAAGTTGTAGCATTATCCTTTACTATTTTAATTTTTTTTGGTGATTGTTTTTCGGAGCTGGCACACTTTGGTTCAGTAGGAAGCAGATAAATGAGACATTTTCATTGTCTTCTACGCCATTGTTATATGCGCGCGCGCGCACACAGACACACACAGACACACACACGAGTGGTGCATAAATGTTTTATTGCTATTTATCCTTTCATGAGCTGGATGTGCCATTGACGGCGATGGCAAGCTTGGATTAGTTGGATTCAGAAGGTTGAGACGATGGATGGTAAGCAAACATTTTTATTAAAATAAAGCAGATATGCATGCTGATTCTCTGGTTCTGAAGATATATATTTGACACAATACATGCTTAAGTATATATGTGCATTCAACTTTAACTATTGTAAACAAGTTTATCACATCAAATTGTATTTCAGCAAATTTTCAGTTGGCTCTCATCAGTGAGCTAATTCTATAAAATAATCTACAAAATAACTGATAATGAAATTTCTTAGCAGTGCTGTATATGTCGGGTGCAATGAGATAGTTTTATCCTATGTGACTTTCTTTCTCTTGCATTTCCTGATTTTGCTTTCTCTCTCCATTGTTTCAGGTTCCAAGGCTTGGCCACAATATTTGGAGACATTTCCTGTTAGGAGTTAAGCTTTGGTTTGGAGGCATTGAACTTTGGCTGTAAATAACTAGCTTTGTTACCTGGTATACTTCTGTCAGTTCACGTAAACAATCTACCACACTACACTGGTTAATCTGGGATTTCCTTCGGGACCAAATGTACCAAATCCTGCTTTGTGTGGAGATATGATCATTCCTATATTGTTAGATTTGACTTTAATCTATGTGTTGCTCCTCGTGTATCTCAGCATAAATGGCTCATCATACTATCATCTAATGTAGTGATTTTAATTATGATACTTGGTGATATGCATTACATTGTATTACCTTGATTTGATTGATATTCGACTATACAAAATAAATCTGAATGTTCCTAGATATTAATATTCTTATGAAGTGTCCCTGAGTTGGGAGGACGTAGTATTCAATCGTAACAACCATTCAATTCTTGCAAGAAGGTTTTTAAGAGAATTTTAGCGATTACGGAGGGACCTATGACATCAGCAGTAAACATGTGAAGTTTGCACATATTTGTGAGAATGTGGCTAAGTGATAGATGGACAAACATGCAATAATAAATGTTGGAATCTACTCGATTTTACTATAATTAATGAAAGCTTTATTAACATTCCTGTCCCAACAGAAAAGGAATCAATTCTACGGAAGGACCTGTCAATTAATTGTCCGAAGTGTGATACTTGATTTTACCCCTTTATCTCCAGTTAATCTTCAGCACTGAATTAAATCAATTCAAGAGTTATAAGTGATATTTTTGTTCAGAATCTACCATGTAAATTCTTTTTTGGAGAAGACGCGGCGCATCCGTTTGGGTGGGCCCTTGTCCAGACTGCCTGTTTATTAAATTTCATTTTTTTTTCTCCATTAAATAATTTGGGAGTTCTAAAAGTTCTAAAAAAAATTAAAAAATGAGAATTTCGAAATAAAATTTATAAGAATTCATAAAATGTTTGTGGACTAAAAAATGTATGTGATTTTTTAAGAGTATGTTTGCTTATTTAAAAAATGTTCGAAATATTGAAAACAAATGGGTAGGGAAATCAAAAGTTCATGATTTTTTAATAAGTTAGAGTATTATAAAATGTTTATAATATTGAACAGAATTTCGCCAATTCAAAAAAAGTTCATGAATGGTAAAATATCCTAAATATTCTAAAACTGACCGTGACTTACAAAATAGTGTGTTCATTCACAAAATGTTTGTTGTTTCAAAAATGATCATGCATTTCAAAAATTGTTTATTCAATTAAAAAATATCATTAAATAAAAAGAAACTATGAATTTCTAAAATCATCCCACCAATTTTTAATAAAATGTTCGTTGATTCTAGAAATGTTTGCCGACTCAAAATATTGTTTGAGAAAATGGTCACAAGTTTTAAAAAAATGATTGCAAATAGTATAAAATGTTCATATTGATTTTAAAAAATGTTTGAAAAGTTATTTAAATATTCACAAAATTGAAAAATGTTTATGATTTGGAATATGTGCACGAGTTTAAAAAAATGTTCTAATTTTCAAAAAATGTTCAATATATTTACTAAATTGAGAGTGGTAGTGTGTCTCGCTGATGCAGCAAAATGTTTTCATGGCTATTGGACATCACGATTTATTTTTTTCTCCCATTGCAACGCACGTGGCCTTTTGCTAGTGAAGCATAAAGCACCATGTTCAAGTAGAGGGTACAACGGGTTGTGGGAGAGTGGACCGCTGTAGATAGATGGGGGAAGGTGATGAAGATATTGGAGAAGATGACGGAGGTGTTGGTGTAGATCGCCGTCGCACGATGATGGCCCCGGGGGCACTCCGGCACAATCGGAGCGAGGGGGAGAGAGCCCCCCTCCTTCATCTTCTTACTTGGCCTTCTCCCTAGGTGGGCGAAGGGTTCTCCCTCTGGTCCTTGGTCTCCATGGCATGGGAGGGGCGAGAGCCCCTCCGAGATTGGATCTGTCTCTCTGTCTCTCTTTGTTTCTGCATTCACAGATTCTGGTCTTTCACCGTTTCTTATATTCACGGAGATTCGTAACTCTGATTGCGCTGAAATATTAACACGATTTGTATCCGGGTATTGGCTTTCTTGGGGCAAAAGAAGGGCACCAACCGCCTTACGGGATGGCTACAAGGGTCAGGGGCGCGCCCCCTACCTCGTGGCCCCCTCGAGCATCGTCTCGCGATGATTCTTCTTCCCAAAAATCACATATATTCCAAAAAAATCTCAGTGCGTTTTTATCCCGTTTGGACTCCGTTTGATATGGATATTCTACGAAACAAAAAACATGCAACAAACAGGAACTGGCACTGGGCACTGGATCAATATGTTAGTCCAAAAAATAGTATAAAAAGTTGCCAAAAGTATATGAAAGTTGTATAATATTGGCATGGAACAATAAAATATTATAGATACGACGGAGACGTATCAGCATCCCCAAGCTTAATTCCTTCTCGTCCTCGAGTAGGTAAATGATAAAAAAAAATTGATGTGGAATGCTACATAGCATAATCTTGATCATGTAATCTAATCATGGCATGAATATTAAGACACGAGTGATTGAAAGCTATAGTCTATCATTTGGCATAAAAAAATTTAATACTTGGGCATCCGAACAAACAAACAAGTCTTTCAAAATATCAACGCTAAAAAATGGTATACCTACAAAATCATATAGTCTTTTATGCTCCCTTTTCTTAACACAAGGTACCCCTCATGCCCATCCCGGTGTCAGCCAAGCAATTGTTTTCATACTTTACTTTTTCGAACCTTTTCAACTCTTCACGCAATACATGAGCATGAGCCATGGACATAGCACTATGAGTGGAATAGAAGGAGGTAGTAGACAAAAAGTAGGGACAAAGTCTCACATCGACTAGGCAAATCAATGGACTATGGAGATGCCCATCAATTGATATCAATGTGAGTGAGCAGGTATTTCCATGTAACGGATGCACTAGAGCTATAAGTGTATGAAAGCTCAAAAGAAAACTAGTGGGTGTGCATCAACTTGCTTGCTCATGAAGACCTAGGGCATTTGAGGAATCCCATCGTTGGAATATACAAGCCAAGTTCTATAACGAAAAATTCTCACTAGTATATGAAAGTGACAATATAGGAGACTCTCTACATGAAGAACATGGTGCTATGATGAAGCACAAGTGTGGTAAAAGTATAGTAACATTTCCCCTTCTCTCTTTTTCTCTCATTTTCTTTATTTTGGGCTCTTGGGCCTCTCTTTTTTTGGTGGGCTTCTTTGGCCTCTTTTTTTATTTGGGCTTCATTGGCCTCTTTTATTTTATTATAACCTCACATGGGACAATGTTCTAATAATGATGATCATCACACTTTTATTTACTTACAACTCGATATTACAACTTGATACTCAAACAAAAATATGACTCTATATGAATGCCTCCGGTGGTGTACCAGGATGTGCAATGATCTAGCATAGCAATGCCATCAAAAAACAGACAAGCCATGAAAATATCATGCTAGCTCTCTTACGATCACGCAAAGCAATATGACAATGATGGTGTGTGTCATAACAAACGGAACGATGGAGTTACATGGCAATATATCTCGGACAGCCTATGGAAATGCCATAATAGGTACGTATGGGGGCTGTTTTGAGGAAGGATATAAGGTGGTTTGATGCACCGGCGAAAGTTGCGCGGTACTAGAGTGGCTAGCAAGGTGGAAGCGTGAGAGTGCGTATAATCCATGGACTCAACATTAGTCATAAATAACTCACATACTTATTGCAAAAAATCTATTAGCCCTTGAAGCAAAATACTACAACGCATGCTCCTAGGGGGGAGGCTGGTAGGGGTTAACCATCGCGCGCCCCCGACCTTCACGCAAAGATAAACAATCAAAATACAATGTGCACCAATTTGGTTACATAGTTAGGAAACCATACATGCATGCTTCGGGAATCACAAACATTAACACCAATATTCTTACTAAACCACAATCATTCACTAGTACCTCCCACATATTAGCATCTCTATATCGCAAAACTATTGCAATTAATCAAACATATCATATTCAGCAATCTACAAGTTTATGTAGGATTTTACGACTAACCATGTGAATGACTAATTCCTGTCAACTCTCTAAATAGATATAAGTGAAGCAAGAGAGTTTTAATTATTTCTACAAAATATATGCCCATGCTCTAACAAATATAAGTGAAGCAGAAGAGCATTCTACAAATGGCGGTTTTCTATGTGACGAGAAACAGGCAATCCAAACTTCAAATGATATAAGTGAAGCACATGAAGCAATCTATAAAGCCATACTCAAAAGATATAAGTGAAGTGCAAAGAGCATTCTATAAATCAGCCAAGGACTATCTCACATCAGCATGGTTCATTTATTAAAAGAAAAATAAAAAGCACACGGCACTCCAAGAATTTACGCATATCATGTGAACGAAACGAATCCGAAAACATACCGATACTTGTTGAAGAAAGATGGGATGCCTTCCGGGGCATCCCCAAGCTTAGACGCTTGAGTCTCCTTGAATATTTACTTGGGGTGCCTTGGGCATCCCCAAGCTTGAGCTCTTTCCTCTCCTCCTTCTTCTCACATCGAGACCTCCTCGATCTTCGAACACTTCATCCACACAAAACTTAACCAAACTTTTACTAGCGGGGTTAGTGCATATGATCAATGAAATCCCATCATGTACTGCTCTAACATTATTGTATAATTATGAACAAACATTACCTTTAATGAAATCATCATCAATATTGGCATTGTATTCATAATTCTCATAGCAATATTTCAATATAGCAAAATTTTCAGGCCTACAAACATCATCATCAAAAGCTTCATACCTTTTAAACAGAGATTCAATTTCATAAGCACCCTTAAAAGCAATGAATTCTTCTATTTGTTTCACATCATAATAATCATATGTACCATTAGCATAAGAAGCTAAGGTTTCATTATCATTAAATTTGCATGAAAAGGGAAGGTGTGGAGCCTTCATCCTAGAGCAACAAGTATAATCATATCTCAAGCATAAATCCCGAGCATACCAATGCAACATATAAATTTGATCCCATAATAGTTTCCCTTTTTGTGTCAAGCGATAATACCTAAAGTATTCACATTGCTCCAACGTGTCTCCCATTATATAGTTGAATGGGGTTTTCTCAGGATTATCAAAGTAATACATAATATTTTTCACATAATGAGCATCGAGGGTTTTAGGAGGCTCCCCATCTCCATGAGTAGCAAGTACACCTTTTTTTGGTATTTCGTGTTCCATATCCATAACTAAAGATGGAGAACAACTTAGAAGAGCAAATAAAATCTATTTAGTGATAAACCAAACAAGCACGCACGAGAATATTCACCCCAGCAATGGCGCCAGAAAAAGGTCTTGATAACCCACAAGTATAGGGGATCAATTGTAGCCTCTTTCGATAAGTAAGAGTGTCGAACCCAACAAGGAGCTAAAGGTAGAACAAATATTCCCTCAAGTTCTATCGACCACCGATACAACTCTACGCATGCTTGACGTTTGCTTTACCTAGAACAAGTATGAAACTAGAAGTACTTTGTAGGTGTAACGGGATAGGTTTGCAAGAATATAAAGAGCATGTAAATAAAAACTAGGGGGTGTTTAGGTAAAGAAGCAATAAAGTTAGTATAGCGAGTGTGGAAAAGTGATGGTAGGAGTTGTGAAATTGTCCCTTAGCAATTGACTACGTTACTAGACCGATAGATAGTTTTATGTGGGAGAGGCCACTACTAGCATGTCATCCCTGACTTGGAATTCTATGGACTTATGATTGGAACTATTAGGAAGCATCTGCAACTACTAACGTTCATTAAGGTAAAACCCAACCATAGCATTAAGATATATTGGTCCCCCTTCAATCCCGTATGCATCAATTTCTATGCTAGGTTGAAGCTTCTGTCACTCTTGCCCTCCAATACATAGTCCTATCAACATACAACTAACCCTATGGTGTGATCCACGCGCGCGCTCATATGATTGGCACCAAAGCACAACACCATAAACACAAGAAAATTAAACCACTCATAGCAATTCATCAATTACCAAAAGGACAACGAAAATCAACTCAGACATCTTAGGATGGTAACACATCATTGGATAATAATATGAAGCATAAAGCACCATGTTCAAGTAGAGGGTACAATGGGTTGCGGGAGAGTGGATCGATATAGATACATGGGAAAGGTGATGAAGATGTTGGTGAAGATTATGGAGGTGTTGGTGTAGATCGCCGTAGCACGATGATGGCCCCGGTGGCACTTCGGCGCCACCGAAAGCGAGGGGGAGAGAGCCCCCCTCCTTCTCCTTCTTACTTGGCCTTCTCCCTAGGTGGGAGAAGGGTTCTGCCTCTGGTCCTTGGTCTCCACGGCATGGGAGGGGCGAGAGCCCCTCCGAGATTGGATTTGTCTCTCTGTCTCTCTCTGTTTCTACGTTCACAGAATCTGGCCTTACACCGTTTCTTATATTCCCAAAGATCCGTAACTCCGATTGGGCTAAAATTTTAACACGATTTGTATCCGGATATTGGCTTTCTTGCGGCGAAAGAAGGGCACCAACCACCTTACAGGGTGGCCACGAGGGCCGGGGTCGCGCCCCCTGCCTCGTGGCCCCCTCGGGCATCGTCTCGCGTTGATTCATCTTCCCAAAAATTACATATATTCCAAAAAAGATCTCCGTGCGTTTTTATCCCGTTTGGACTCCGTTTGATATGGATATTCTGTGAAACAAATAACATACAACAAACATGAACTGGCACTGGGCACAGGATCAATATGTTAGTCCCAAAAATAGTATAAAAAGTTATCAAAAGTATATGAAAGTTGTATAATAATGGCATGGAACAATCAAAAATTATAGATACGACGGAGACGTATGAGTATGCATGTTGGATCCATTAACAATCAAACATGGCTTCAGCCAGAGAACTGTTTGCATTAGGCAACCTTGCATAAATGTGTCCACATAAAAAAAATAGTGTGATATACATACGAACGAAAATATTTTTTTGGGATTCACAGTGTGGGATGTACATACTAATGGAAACGATTGGGCATGTATAATTGTCTTCGATGTGTTGCCCGATAAGCTCATTTTGCCCCGCATGTGTGACCGGAGGGCCTATCCTTGACGGTTTCTGGGTCGTGTGGGAAGGACCCCCCCCCCCTATCGTACACACTGACTAGGTGATGATTTAAAACCCCATCGCAGAAAGGGGGTAAATAACCGTTTGTATATCACGTCTGTACACCTGTGCACGCTCTGCTTGGAGCTGCTCCAATTGACTGATCTACCATTCAAAATAAATATGTATTCAGTGTGAGACTTTGAGTCATCCGGGTCAGTGTCAAAGCTAGCATCAAGATAACCATTTACGACAAGTTCTTCGTCACCTCCATAAACGGGAAGCATTTCCTTAGTCCTCTTTAGGTACTGTGACACCCCGAGACCGATGCACCAGGTGTCAACCAGTTATTCGTCATCATTGCCATGTCATATGCTTGCGTGTTGAATCTTTGCCTTGTCATCGTGTGCATTGCATCAGCATGTTTTCAAAACTTGCATCCGTCCGAGCCCCCTCGTCCTTTCCGTTGTCCGATCTGAGCCCAGACACACTCGCACGCGCCCGCGACATTTCCGAATATTTATTTTATGAGTGGCCGAAAAGCGTTCTTGGAATGGGTTGAAACTTGGCGTGTGGTCTTATTATAGCATAGGTAGACCGCCTGTCAAATTTTATCCCATTCGGAGTTCATTTGATAGCCCAACGGTTAACCGCGTTAACCGCCGAAGCCCCTTCTCTTTTGGCCCAGCACCCCTCTCCAACAGCCCGCTAGCCCATCCTAACCCACTCCATGCTCTCGGTCGTCGGATCAGAATCACGTGGCCGAAAACAGCTCCTCATTTGGACTCTCCTAGCTCCCTCTACCTATAAATATATGCCTCTCCTTCCAAATCACGGGTCCAAACCCTAAAAATCTTCCCTCTCGCCCGGTGGACATGTCCGCCCGCCACAGGACAAGTCCGCGCTGCCGCCCGACCCAATCAGCACACGCCACCTGTCTGCGCCGCCATCCCACCACCGCGCGGGCCGTGAGCCCATCGCCAGCCCGCCCGGGCCCGGCCGCCGCCGCCGCAGCCTGCTCCCCTCGCCTGGGCCTCCTCCGTCCCAAAGGCCGAGCTGGCCTCCTCCAGCGCCGGCCCAGCCGCGGCCCAGCTCTATCCCTTCTGCCCCGGCCCAGCTTCCTCCCTCCTCTACTCCCTGGGCCCAGCCCACTTGGTGAGATTCCGCTAAACCCCGCCCCGGTCACGTCTTAGCTATATTGTGCTATGTGTGTGTTTTTTTCCTCTGTTGATATGGCTAAGTACCCAGGAATTTGTAAATTTGATGCATGTTTGAGTAGCTGTAACTTTTTGTGTGTGGTTCCGTTTTGAGTGAATGATATGTCAAAATGTTCGCTATGATATGCTCTTCATATTGTTCCATTGTGGCATGCTTGTTTGAGTTCATCTTGATGCCCTAATCATCGTTGCAAGAGTGCTATATGTTTAAAACTATTGATAGATGTAAATTTGTTGCATGCTTGTGGTGATGATAACTTTGTGCATGTTGGTCCAAATGGAGTGTCTGATATGTCAAAATGTTCATTGTGAAGTGCTCTACATGTTGGTTGCTGTAGCATTAATGTTAGGTGCCATATTGACATGTTAATCTCTGTTGCAAAAGTGCATTTGGCTGCTAAGTGCTGAAACTTGTTATGAGATGCTATTTTGACTTGTTCATAGCTATTGATGTGTTTGTCTTTCATGCCACATGTCAATATGTTTTAGAACTACAATCATGCCATCTTTCCTATGGTGCAATCCACTTTTCATGATATGCCTTGAGGTGTTTGCAACAAGCTTGTAAAGTATCCTACTCGCTATTATTTTTCTGAGACTTGTTGAAAAACTGCTAAGCCTGAAACTGTTAAACATGATGATATGTTTGCTTGATGCCTCACTCAAATCCATGCTTGTTTGGGGTTGGCTAATAATCATGTCTTCTTGTCTATATTATGCTCTATCCATCCATGCCCTTATTTGCATATATGGCATGTTGTAGCTTATTTATTTCTTGCTCTCAAGTTGCTATAAATGTACCTGTCAATTTTTTATCAGCATGATCAATTTGGTGAAGCTTGTTGTTATTGATCCATGCCTCCTATGGAGTTGCTCCAATGGAGTTGTTTGATGTATGCTATGTCTATTACATGTCCATGATCTTTATATACTTAGTAGAGTTGATATGCTTGTTGTTTTGTGCCTCCGAAGGCAGCATTGTGATGATGTTTTTGCCTTCCCAGATTTTGACTAAGTCTGGATAAATTTATTGCAACTTGCCATGATTGTTTAATTGTGTTCCAGAAAGTTTTTGGGTGTGCTCTAAGTTCATGCTTGTTGAGTATCATGTCTATTTCAAATCCATGCCTCTTGTTATCATGTTTGGGTGCGGTAGCATATATATATACCTTGCTCCAAAGTTGCTATGTTGCTGATTTTGGACAGCTTGCTGTCATATCTTGATTCATGTGTATGTGTTGAACCGTTGCTCCGTTTTGAGCATGTCCTATATGAAACTTGTGTGATTTTGCATGTAGAAACATAATATCATGTTGTTTACATGTTTGGAGTGTGTTTGCTTTTTGTTTGGATGCATCTTGCTTATTTGCCATGCTTGACTTGTTTTGCTCATATCTTCTAGGCCGTAGCTCCGAATTAAATAAACTTTATATGAAACTTGACTAGAATTTCGAGTAGATCATCATGGTGCATGTTAACTTGCTGTTTAACAACTTAAACTTAAGGTTTGTTCAGATCTGGACCAATTTCAAAATGTGCATATGAGGACTTACCGGAATTGTTATATGTTGTTTCCGACCTCATTTAAACTTGTTGGTTTGTGTTGTTCTTGTATGCATCATCCCTTGCCACGTTTTGCATCATATAGACTTGTCTTGCATCATACTTTGTTGAGCCTCTTATCATGTTCTTGAGTGGTGTGTCTACCATGTTGTGTGCTTCTTCTCGCTAGTTCTATTCCGTTGCGATCGTGAGGATTCGTTCGACTACACTTGGCTTGTCTTCGTGGCGTCTTCTTCGTCTTCTTCATGGACCCGTTCTTCTTCCTTGCGGGATCTCAGGCAAGATGACCATCACCTTGGATAGCTTTACTATCATTGTCATGCTAGTTGTCTCGATGCTATCATTTTATGTCGCGCTACCCATCATTTATTGTCAGCCCCTCTCCTTGTTGCCATGAAACATCTAACCTTTGACACCTTCCCAGCAAAACCGTTGTTTGGCTATGTTACCCGCTTGCTCAGCCCCTCTTATAGCGTTGTTAGTTGTAGGTGAAGATGAAGATTGCTCCATGTTGGAGCTTGGCTTGTTGGAATATCACAATATATCTTATATATATTAACACACCTATATACTTGGCAATGGGTGGAATGCTTGCCTTTTGCTTGGTGTTTTGTTCCACTCATGCCGCCTTAGGAGCCGATAAACCGGCGTTATGTTCCTTGATTTTGCGTTCCTTACACGGTTGGGTATATGGGGACCCCTTGACAGTTCATCTTTGAATAAAAATCCTCCAGCAAGGCCCAACATTGGTTTTAATTTGCAACATAATAAAAACTTAATTAATTAATTCCATAGGGAGTTAGCGCTACGCGAGGATTCTTCTACATACAGGGGGGCCGGTGCCGATGGTGTTGGTCCCAAATAGAGTCGTGTGCGGCGCCACCCCTTGACAACTTGAGGTTTGGTCGCTGTACGCTGTGCTCATCCGGACGTGGCCTGAGATGAGATACGCGCGGCTACTATCAGGGTGTCGGCATGCCGGGAGGTCTTGCTGGACTTGTTTTACCATTGTCGAAATGTCTTGTGCACCGGGATTCCGAGCCCGATCGGATTGTCCCTAAGATAAGGGGTAATATTATTATTATCTCTGCTGATCGTGAGAGCTTGTGATGGGCTAAGTTGGGACACCCCTGTAGGGTTATGATCTTTCGAAAGCCGTGCCCGCAGTTATGTGGCAGATTGGAATTTGTTAATGTCCGGTTGTAGAAAACTTGACACACGATCCGAAGTAAAACACACAACCGTGTGAGTAACCGTGACTGTCTCTTTTCAATTTGAGAAGAGAACACGGTGGGGTTATGTTTGACTCGTAGGTAGTTCAGGATCTTTAGCGATCATTACTAGTTTGCGATTGTTTGCGCAGATGCTCATCTTATTCTTGTACTCATAAATTAGCCACCATATATTTTTGCTTAGCCGTTGCTGCAACCTCACCACTTAACCTCTTTCTACCCAGTTAAGCTTTGCTAGTCTTGATACCCATGGTTATGGGATTGCTGAGTCCTCGTGGCTCACAGTTACTACTACAACAGTTGCAGGTGCAGGTTTCCAATGTCTTGACGTGAGAGCGATGTTTACTTGTGTTAGAGTTTCTTCTTCTTCTTCGTCGTCAGTCTTGGATTAGGTTCCTGATCGACAGCCTGGGATAGCAGATGGATGTCGTTTTGCTTTTCATGTTTGCATCCGTAGTCGGATGCCTTGTATTGATGTTGTTGTATTCATGTGACTTGTATGAATTGTTGTATCCCCATGTATTTACGTAATTGTGCGATGTAACGATATCCATCTTGCTAAGCGCCCGAAATGCGGTTGTGTCCCAATCACGAGTGCGTCACGTGATCGGGATAGAATCGCATCTTGGGACTGACAAGTTGGTATTAGAGCCTCGACCGACCATACGAGCCCCCTTGATTGATCGTAGTCTGGCCGTTGTTGAGTCTAGCAGAAAACCTTTTGGATTCTAGTTATATCGGAGAGTAGGAATTCTTTTTACTCCTCAGCCCCTTCGTCGCACTCGTGAGGAATCTTGATGTAGGTGTTTTGAATTACTCCTCTTCCCCTTCATTTTTTTAGGATCACGCGGTTAGTTTTCGTTTGTTGCGTTGTCAGTTCTTTCATCTGGTGCATTTCTCGTCAAGTCGATTTGACCCTCCCCGTCTTTGGTTAAATCATCGGTTCTTTCCAACCGATGTCCTTTTCACCATCTGATGTGGTCTTTCTTTTTCTCACCCGCCCACCCTTTTTCTTCTCGGAACCGAAGTCCTTAATCGAGTAACCTTCCTACTCGTGCGAATCCTCTGCATTCTTTCCTTGATTATTTCAAATTGTGAATTCTCGTCTAGTTTGACATTCTTCATCTCTTTTCTTTCCGGTGGTTCCAATTCAATTTGTACTCGGTACTCAGCTTATTATTTCCCTCAGCTCAAGTGATTCCAATTGCTCGTTCGTCTCTCGCCATTTAATCGTCCCGGATTTCCAAACACATCTCAAGAAATTCGTCTGTCGTCCAATTAATTCGAGGTTGTCACCTCATTCGAGTTTTTCAATTGTTTCGGTGCATTATCACCTTTTCAATCCTTTCAACGGTGTTTTCTCTTTGGTGGGCTCATAACCCACAGGTCTTTTCCCCGGATCTTACCTGACTCTTCTAATTTCCCGGAGTGTTCCAAAATTCTATTCAAGTCTGACGTAAGTATGGATTCCATCCGTCATGTGCCTTCTCCAAGATCGTTTGCAAATTCTTTTCATCGTTGGTTCAACCTTTCTTCTTTTCATTCTTCTAGAGTATTTTATGAGTTCTTTTCCTTGTGTTCCTCCGAAGGCCATCATTTCAAAAGATTTCTTCGTCCTCAGTTTTCAACCTCGTCCTCCAAATAATCTTTATTGACGCCTCTTCGTTCGTCTCACATTCGTCCGGTGCTTCTTTCAAGTATTCTTTAATCAGTTCGCGATCTCTTTGTTCTCGTCATTCAAATTTCCTCAAGTGCTTTATTGTTCCGGCGATTCATTTTCTTTTCTTCGTTCAATTTCAATTCTTCCCGGTGGCTTGTTCTTTTCTTCACTCGGCTTCAATTTTTACGGTGTTTCGTTCAACAGTTCTTTTCCGGTGCTATCATATCAATTCATTCTTTTTATTCCAATCCTACCGGTGGTTCATGAAGATTTTCGCAAGTTCGCGATATATACCTCCTTAATCATTTCAACGCGAATAAGTGATATGCAATCCATTGTTTCTCATCAATTTAATTGATGGAGGATAAGCATAACATAATTCTTATTCTTCAAGTTGTTTAATCCCTTCTTTAAGAGTTTGTTCTTGATGAATAAATTCTAATTCCAAGTGCCTTAATCTTTTGTTTTCCGGAGTTCAAGTTTACTCGGTTATCTCGTCGGAACCCCGTCTAAATCATATCAAGGATATAATCTTATTCTTTTCACGCATCATTTCTATATAATCATCCTTTTGTTACCGGAGTTCCTCATGGTGGTTCTTCATGAGTAATTCATTCTTCAAGTGTTCATCAAATTCTTGTTCAGCAGCTCAAGCATTATTCTTTTGTGTCCCGAGATGCAAATAATTCTTCGTATTCTTTTGAAATGGAGTTTTGCATTCTTTCTTCATTCTCATCTATTCAATCTTTAGGTTGTGGCATAATTCACCTCAAGTTTTGAGATGTTTAAATAAGCCCACAACAGCTTATTCTTTCGTTGTTGATTTTCTCAACAACTCCATTCAAGTCTTCCATTTGAAGTTGTCCTTCCAAATGCATTCGTGCTGAAGGATGTAATCTTCTTCCTCGTTCTTTTATTTCACTCTTTCAATTCTTCCGGAGGCATCGTTTTGTTCATATCGTCAAGCATTATTCCATCTTCTCGAGGTTATGTTCTATTTCTTCCATTTTCAGCCGGAGTGCTGCCCGAATTCCTTCGTTCGAATTTCTTTTCTATCTCTGTTAACCGGAGTGGTTTCATTGTCTCTTTTCTCACTTAAGCTCTTGGTGCTCGTCGTAAGCCCTGTTTCCTCAATTTACTGAAGCTTCTCAATCTCAATCATCTCCGTGTATTCTTCCCTTCGAGTGGCTCAACCTCTCAAGGTTCCTTATTTTCACTCTTTAGTCCTCGAAGAACTTTGTTCTTCCTTTTTCTCTTCCGTCTTGTTCCTAAGATCTCGGGACGAGATCTCTTGTTAGTAGGGGAGTGTTGTGACACCCCGAGACCAATGCACCAGGTGTCAGCCAGTTATTCATCGTCATTGCCATGTCATCTGCTTGCGTGTTGCATCTTTGCCTTGTCATCGTGTGAATTGCATCAGCATGTTTTCAAAACTTGCATCCGTCCTAGCCCCCTCATCCTTTCTGTTGTCCGATCTGAGCCCAGACACACTCGCCCGCGCCCGCGGCATCTCCGAATATTTATTTTATGAGTGGCTGCAAAACGTTCTTGGAATGGGTTGAAACTTGGCGTGTGGTCTTATTATAGCATAGGTAGGCCGCCTGTCAAATTTCATCGCATTCGGAGTTTGTTTGATAGCCCAATGGTTAACCGCATTAACCGCCGAAGCCCCTTCTCTTTTGGCCCAGCACCCCTCTCCAAAAGCCCGCTAGCCCATCCTAACTCCTTCCATGCTCTCGGTCGTCGGATCAGGATCGCGTGGCCGAAAACCGCTCCTCATTTGGACTCTCCTAGCTCCCTCTACCTATAAATATGTGCCTCTCCTTCCAAATCACGGGTCCAAACCCTAAAAATCTTCCCACTCGCCCGCCGGACATGTCCGCCCGCCGCCGCCCGAACCAATCAGCACGCACCACCTATCTCCGCCGCCATCCCACCACCACGCCGGCCGTGAGCCCATCGCTGGCCCGCCCGGGCCCGGCCGCCACCGCCGAAGCCCGCGCGTGCCCGGCCACCCGCTCGCCTCCCTGGCTCACTCCGCCACCGCACCTCGTCGCGCCGTCGCCGCTTCTCGCCGGCGACCAGCACCTCTTCGCCGCCCTCTTTCGTGCCTCCACCGGCCCTAGATCCGGTGGGATCCGGCCTCCGCCGCCCGGATCCGGCCGTCTCCGCCGCCTGGGGTCCTCCTCCGGCCTCCGGCGCCCGTCCCCGCAGCAGCTCACCGGACCACCGCCCCGCCATGCTCTCTGCATCGTGCGTGAGCACGGGCACGGGAGGACGACGGCGCCGCAGCCGCTCCCCTCGCCTAGGCCGCCTCCGTCCGAGAGGCCCAGCTGGCCTCCTCTAGTGCCGGCCCAGCCGCGGCCCAGCTCCATCCCTTCTGCACCGGCCCAGCTTCCTCCCTCTACTTCCTGGGCCCAGCCCACTTGGTGAGATTCCGCTAAACCCCGCCCCGGTCACGTTTTAGCTATATTGTGCTCTGTGTGTGTTTTTTTCCTCTGTTGATATGGCTAAGTACCCTGGAATTTGTAAATTTGATGCATGTTTGAGTGGCTGTAACTTTTTGTGTGTGGCTCCGTTTTGAGTCAATGACATGTCAAAATGTTCGCTGTGATATGCTCTTCATATTGTTCCATTGTGGCATGCTTGTTTGAGTTCATCTTGATGCCCTAAACATCGTTGCAAGAGTGCTATATGTTTAAAACTGCTGATAGCTGTAAATTTTTTGCATGCTTGTGGTGATGATAACTTTGTGCAGGTTGGTCCAAATGGAGTGTGTGATATGTCAAAATGTTCATTGTGAAGTGCTCTACATGTTGGTTGTTGTAGCATTCATGTTAGGTGCCATATTTCCATGTTAATCTCTGTTGCAAAAGTGCATTTGGTTGTTAAGTGCCGAAACTTGTTATGAGATGTTGTTTTGACTTGTTCATAGCTATTGATGTGTTTGTCTTTCATGCCACATGTCAATATGTTTTAGAAGCACAATCATGCCATCTTTGCTGTGGTGCAATCCACTTTTCATGATATGCCTTGAGGTGTTTGCAACAAGCTTGTAAAGTAGCCTAATCGCTGTTGTTTTTCTGAGACTTGTTGAAGAACTGCGTAGTCTGAAACTGTTAAACCTGATGCTATGTTTGCTTGATGCCTCACTCAAATCCATGCTTGTTTTGGGTTGACTAATGATCATGTCTTGTTGTCCATGTTATGCTCTATCCATCCATGCCCTTATTTGCATATATGGCCTGCTGTAGCTTATTTATTTCTTGCTCTCAAGTTGCTATAAATGTACCTGTCAGATTTTTATCAGCATGATCAATTTGGTGAAGCTTGTTGTTATTGATCCATGCCTCCTATGGAGTTGCTCCAATGGAGTTGTTTGATGTATGCTATGTCTATTACATGTCCATGATCTTTATATACTTAGTAGAGTTGATATGCTTGTTGTTTTGTGCCTCCAAAGGCAGCATCGTGATGATGTTTTTGCCTTCCCAGATTTTGACTAAGTCTGGATAAATTTATTGCAACTTTCCATGATTGTTTAATTGTGTTCCAGCAAGTTTTTGGGTGTGCTCTAAGTTCATGCTTGTTGAGTATCATGTCTATTTCACATCCATGCCTCTTGTTATCATGTTTGGATGCGGTAGCATATATATACCTTGCTCCAAAGTTGCTATGTTGCTGATTTTGGACAGCTTGTTGTCATATCTTGATTCATGTGTATGTGTTGAACCGTTGCTCCGTTTTGAGCATGTCCTATATGAAACTTGTTTGATTTTGCATGTAGAAGCATAATATCATGTTGTTTACATGTTTGGAGTGTGTTTGCTTGTTGTTTGGATGCATCTTGCTTATTTGCCATGCTTGACTTGTTTTGCTCATATCTTCTAGGCCGTAGCTCCGAATTAAATAAACTTTATATGAAACTTGATTAGAATTTCGAGTAGAACATCATGGTGCATGATAAATTGCTGTTTAACAACTTAATCTTAAGGTTTGTTCAGATCTGGACCAATTTCAAAATGTGCATATGAGGACTTACCGGAATTGTTATATGTTGTTTCCGTCCTCATTTAAACTTGTTGGTTTGTGTTGTTCTTGTATGTATCATCCCTTGCCATGTTTTGCATCATATAGACTTGTCTTGCATCATAATTGGTTGAGCCTCTTGTCATGTTCTTGAGTGGTGTGTTTACCTTGTTGTGTGCTTCTTCTCGCTAGTTCTATTCCGTTGCGATCGTGAGGATTCGTTCGACTACACTTGGCTCTTCTTCGTGGCGTCTTCTTCGTCTTCTTCATGGACCCGTTCTTCTTCCTTGCGGGATCTCAGGCAAGATGACCATCACCTTGGATACCTTTACTATCATTGCCATGCTAGTTGTCTCGATGCTATCGTTATATGTCGCGCTACCCATCATTTATTGTCAGCCCCTCTCCTTGTTGCCATGAAACCTCTAACCTTTGACACCTTCCCAGCAAAACCGTTGTTTGGCTATGTTACCCGCTTGCTCAGCCCCTCTTATAGCATTGTTAGTTGCAGGTGAAGATGAAGATTGCTCCATGTTGGAGCTTGGCTTGTTGGAATATCACAATATATCTTATATATATTAACACACCTATATACTTGGCAATGGGTGGAAGGCTTGGCCTTTTGCTTGGTGTTTTGTTCCACTCATGCCGCCTTAGGAGCCGATAAACCGGCGTTATGTTCCTTGCTTTGGCGTTCCTTACACGGTTGGGTATATGGGGACCCCTTGACAGTTCATCTTTGAATAAAACTCCTCCAGCAAGGCCCAACATTGGTTTTAATTTGCAACATAATAAAAACTTAATTAATTAATTGCATAGGGAGTTAGCGCTACCCGAGGATTCTTCTACATACAGGGGGGCCAGTGCCGATGGTGTTGGTGTTGGTCCCAAATAGAGTCGTGTGCGGCGCCACCCCTTGGCAACTTGAGGTTTGGTCGTTGTACGTTGTGCTCATCCGGACGTGGCCTGAGACGAGATACGCTCGGCTACTATCAGGTGTCGGCACACCGGGAGGTCATGCTGGACTTGTTTTACCATTGTCGAAATGTCTTGTGCACCGGGATTCCGAGCCTGATCGGATTGTCCCTAAGATAAGGGGTGATATTATTATTATCTCTGCTGATCGTGAGAGCTTGTGATGGGCTAAGTTGGGACACCCCTGCAGGGTTATGATCTTTCGAAAGCCGTGCCCGCGGTTATGTGGCAGATTGGAATTTGTTATTGTTCGGTTGTAGAAAACTTGACAGAGGATCTGAAGTAAAACACACAACCATGTGAGTAACCGTGACTGTCTCTTTTCACTTTAAGAAGAGAACACGGTGGGGTTATGTTTGACTCGTAGGTAGTTCAGGATCTTTAGCGATCATTACTAGTTTGCGATTGTTTGCGTAGATGCTCATCTTATTCTTGTACTTGTAAATTAGCCACCATATATTTTTGCTTAGCCGCTGCTGCAACCTCACCACTTAACCTCGTCCTACCCAGTTAAGCTTTGCTAGTCTTGATACCCATGGTTATGGGATTGCTGAGTCCTTGTGGCTCACAGTTAGTACTACAACAGTTGCAGGTGCAGGTTTCCGATGTCTTGACGTGAGAGCGATGTTTACTTGTGTTGGAGTTTCTTCTTCGTCGTCGTCGTCAGTCTTGGATTAGGTTCCTGGTCGGCAGCCTGGGATAGCAGATGGATGTCGTTTTGCTTTTCATGTTTGCATCCGTAGTCGGATGCCTTGTATTGATGTTGTTGTATTCATGTGACTTGTACGAATTGTTGTATCCCCATGTATTTATGTAATGGTACGATGTAATGATATCCATCTTGCTAAGCGCCCGAAATGTGGTTGTGTCCCAATCACGAGTGTGTCACGTGATTGGGATAGAATCGCATCTTGTGCCTGACAGATACTTAAGGATATTTTTGACCGCTGCCCAGTGATCCACTCCTGGATCACTCTAGTACCTACCTGCGAGACTTATGGCAAGGTACACAACATGGCATGCATTATAGAGCCTATGGCTTAAGCATATGGGACGACTTTCATCCTTTCTCTTTCTTATGCTATGGCCGGGCTTTGAGTCTTACTCAACTTCACACCTTGCAACATAGGCAAGAAACCATTCTTCGACTGGTCTATTTTGAACTTCTTCAAAATATTATCAATGTATGTGCTCGGTGGAAGTCATATCAGGCTCTTGTTCCATCTCTATAGATCTAGATGCCCAATATGTAAGCAGCCTCACGAGGTCTTTCGGTGAAAAACTCTTGTTCAAATAACCACTACAAAAAAAGACACATCCGTGACATTTTGGTCCGAACGAAACTTTTTTCTGTCATACTTATGACACTTCTATGACAATAATTGTGACAAAACACGGTATCATCATAGATGTGATGGGCTCCTACTTCTATGACAAAAATCATGACAGAAAATGGGCTTTTCATCCTGGGCGGGACGGAGACGCAGCTGCATGTCATTCTTTGGGCCGTCCATGACGGAAAAAACCATGGTAGAAGCGAGGGCGAGGAAAATATCGGGTTGTTCCCGGTTACGGTGGGTGGTCGAGTCCGAGCGATGCGCGTTTCTCTCGTACACGCACGCGCGTGGGTGCGAGGCGTTGGGCTCTAACTGAACCCGAGCGAGGCATTTGGCTCTAACTGAACCCGAGCGATTGCACTGCAGGCTACGTGTTACTGAACCTAAGCGATCAATCGATGGCTGTTAACTGAACCCAATCGAGCGATTCCTTCGCTACTGCTGCTAACTGAAGCCGATTGATGCTGCCTCTGCATGAACAGTGAGCGTTGCTGGGGGGTTTGGATGAACAGTTCCCGGTGGGCGTGGCTGAACAGGACCCCGTGGTGTTGCCTCTGCATGAACAGGACCCCATTCGATCGAGTCGGTTGGGGCTGCATGAACAGGACCCCGTGGAGGGCTGCATGAACAGGACCACCCCGTGGAGGGCTGCATGAACAGTAGACGGTGGAGGGCTGGATGAACAGTAGCCCGTGGAGGGGTGGTTGAACAGGAGCCCCTGGAGAGGGCTCGTTGAACAGTAGCCGGTGGAGGAGCGCGCGGTGGAGGCTGAACAGTCGCAGGTGGAGGCTGGAGGAGGTCGATGGTGATGAATAGTAGCCCGTGGAGGCTGGAGGGGGTCGACGGTGGTGATGAACAGTATCCCGTGGAGTCCCGTTTTGCGGTACGCCACACCCCTCCTGATGAACAGGACCCCAGTTTCGACCATAGCGCTCCAACACAAGTCCGTTTCCTCCGTTTTGCGGTACGCCACACCCCTCCCGATCAATAGGACCCCCGTTTCGATCGTAGCGCTCCAACACAAGTCTGTTTCCTCCGTTTTGCGGTACGCCACACCCCTCCCGATCAACAGGACTCCCATTTCGACCGTAGAAGGTCTGTTTCCTCCGTTTTGCTGTACGCCAGACCCCTCCCGATGAACAGGATCCCATTTCGAATGTGGCCGGTCGAACACAAGGCCGTTTCCTCCGTTCTGCGGTACACCACACCTCATCTCCATCGTCTGTTCCATCCAAGCCCTCCCGATGAACACGACGACGCATTCCGTTCTGACCCAGCGGTTGGCTCCCCATGAACACGACGACGACGTTGTTTCTCCGTTCCGACCCAGCCATGTACACGAGCCCTGGCCGTACGTATGCGCGAGTAGGCGTTTGAGACCCTTCCCGTATGTACATATGTGGCCGTATTTTCTTTCTTGCACACTTGCCGCTGTACGTACGTGTACATGCTACATGCGCGCCTCTACTACGACAAGTGTGCGCCTCTACATTGACCAGTATGTACGTACACGTTTGCGACCAGAATGACAACGCTACGTACGCTTCGACCAGGTGGATCCCGACTGTTAGGCACTTCCTTGCCTGCGAAGATGTAGCTAGTGGGTCCCAGCAGTCAGGGAGGCGAATCATTTTTTTGCCCGAATGCACTTCCTTGCGTGCGAAGATGTAGCTGGTGGGTCCCAGCAGTCAGGGGGAAACGTTTTTTTCGTGAAATACGGTGGCCCGTCCGGTAGGTCCCCGCTGTCAGGTGGAGGAATAATTATTTTGTGCGTAATAAGGAGGCACTTGCTACGGCCGTGGACCCAGCTGTCAGCCTCTCCACGACAGTACTCTTCCGATGGAAGTCGTTCCTCGACGACGTTGACCAGGCTGCGTCGAAAGCAGCAGGGCGGTGGCCGACGGCGAGGCCTAGGAAGGGGACGACGCGGAGCCAGGGAAGATGAGGCAGTGGATGACCACGCGGAGAGGAGTACGAGGGTTCACTGGTTCGGCTGCGGTGTGAGGCTGCAGTCGCCACAGAATAACAGGGGGTGTGGGTGAGTAGAGGGATGGCCTGGGCAGCGGTTGGAGTAGTAGGGGGCGGGGAGGCCTCTGCGGCATCGCAGCAGGCCACGGGAGGCAGGAGCACGAGGCACGACCAGCGTTGGTTTGGGCAACTAGAGCAAGAAGACCGGAGGTTGAAGAAGCACTACGGCCGTTGGATGGACATCATGCGGTCAATGAACCTAGAATCGTGCATATTGACTAAGTTTACAACGCCCTCCGTCCCTGTCAACTTAGTAGGCCCACAAGTTAGCCTCCCACTATACTGGGTCCCAGCTGGCAGGGGGAGTATTCATTTTTTGTGCGTAATAAGGAGGCACTCCGGTGGTTCCGAGCTGACAGCGGGGGAAACATTTTTTCCCGAAATACGGTGGCCCGTCCGCTGGGTCCCAGCAGTCAGGGGGGAAACATTTTTTTCGCCAAATACGGTGGCCCATCTGGTGGGTCCCTGTTGTCAGGTGGAGGCATAATTATTTTCCGCGTAATAAGGAGGCACTTCCTTGTGGCTGTCGTGGACACAGTTGTCAGCCTCTCCACGACAGTACTCTTCTGATGGAAGTCGTTCCTTGACCACATTGACCAGGCCGCGCCGAGAGCACCAGTGCGGTGGACGACGGCGAGGCCTAGGAAGGGGACGACGCGGAGCCGGGGAAGACGCCGCAGTGGATGCCCATGCGGAGAGGAGTACGCGGGTTCACTGGTTCGGCTGCGGTGTAAGGCTGTCGTCGCCGCAGAATAACATGGGGTGTGGGTGAGTAGAGGGATGCCCTGGCCAGCGGTGGGAGTAGTAGGGGGCGGGGAGGCCTGCACGGGAGGCGGGAGCAGGCGGTGCCGCCGGCGCTGGATTTGGCGGCAAGAGTAAGAAGATCAGAGATTGAAGAAACACGACGGCCGTTGGATTGACATCCAACGGTTACGTCTGGTAGAATCATTTGTTGACGTATATAATAACTAAAAAAATCTTGCATACGCGTCAACTTAATTGGCTCATAAGTCACACAATTCCCTATTTTTTAATAATTTATATATAGCTCATTGCGACTTCTTATGCAATTTATTGCAGTCCGTTTTTTTTGGTTGGCCAGGGACAATTTCGCATATTTCTGTTGGTTCCAAACTATTTTTAATACCGAAATGTCGACCAGATTTAAAGTACTTTGAAGATATGTTTAAATTAGGTTAATGTCAAGTGAAATAGGAATCTGAAAATGTGAAAAAAAATCAGAAATTATAAAGTAATTGCCAATTTGTCATTTGTTTTTATATTTACAACCAAGTTCATATTACTTTCAAGATTTGCAGGCGTCTTGAAAGAGTTGCAGCCCATCAGGGCGTAGAAAAATAAATAGGCCTAGATTGGGTATTCTTCAGAAAAAATAAATTGGGCTCATTTTACAGTTTGTTAAAAGTACAACCCATTTTCTAGGTAGTACAACGATTAGTAATTTCAACCAACCGTTCAAGACAAAATTTTCCACATTTTTATGGGATCCGAAATATTTTTATCCCGGAATTTCTAGTCAGATTAAATATAAATTGGTATTACGTAAAAATCTAAAGAAACATTGCCCGCGCAACAATTAAAAATTAAGATTTTCAAAATCCATAAATAATATTTTATAAACTAATTTCGTGCTTGGTGCATTTTTTTATAGTTACTGCCCATTTTTTATAATTACATCTCATTTATTATTTTAAAAGCCCATTTTCCTGTCAAGCCTAATGCATCCCTCCTAGGAAAGATTTGCAGCCCAGCGGGGCAGAGAATAACAAGTTGACCTTGCCTGGGTATTCCTCAAAAAAAACGTATAGTTGGGCTAGCCATTTTCATCTTGAAAAAAGTTAATATCTGGGCTGGATATCTGTCCTGGGCTAGGTGGGCCATAGCCCGTCCAGTTAATACCCTGCTCTCCTCTGAACAACAACGAAAACATCGCCAAGAAAAACTCTGCAGTGCTCACGCATCAGAAACACAAATACTCCTCGAGCTACTTGGTCCCAACTGTCGGCCGCACCTTGTGCAGTTCTCTCGTTTATATTGACTACATAGGTTGACAATGGTGTGGGACCGTGATGTCAGGAAACCAGGAGGAAGCAAAAAAATAGTTGTACATAATAAGGAGGCACTTGCGTACGTACGGCTATGGTCCTAGTGGGTCCATACTGTCAACCAGTCAAAATAAAGTCATCTCCTGAATCCTCATGTTCATTGACCATGTTAACAATGCTCGGCGCCAGGGCGAGCGCAACAACTCGAAGGATGACGAAGAGGGCCTCGCGGGCCCTACGGATGGTCTGATACATCACCCGCTGCTCATTCAGGAAGCCAGGATCGTCGGACACCTATGAGCACCTTCGAGAGACTGAGACGGCTTGAAACGGTAAAACCGCGCTTGAGAGCTCTGGTTTATTTCACACCTGTATTAAGATACAAGTGTAATTTACTCGTCATCGGAAACAACGCGTAAAATACATGCGTAATGAAATTGAGGGCCCGAGGTCTGTAAGTAAAACCGGCGGGTTACGCATGTAATTTGAGAGATCGGTGTATATTTTACTAGTCGAAATCGACCAACCAAGCACTTCGCCCGAGACCATCTGCTTTTATTTACAAGCATCGGTTTTACAAGTGGTTTTGGTTGGAAAATGATGATCCAATCACGGCCTAAGATGATGAGTTGGTCGGAAGATCATATGGTTTCACGTCTAATCTACCCGACTTGCCGTATAGGCTATCAATGAAACATAAGACGATGAACTTCTTAAGCACAGAAACGATAGAAGAGGATGATATTCCTAACAAGCAAATCACTGGCATTAGATCGACATGCAAAACAATACGAAGCATTATTCTCAGGAGGCATGGTGAACAGCTTGTGATGCCGCATGCCACAACATTCCAAGCTCAACTTTGCAATCAAACACAAGGCCTGGCACTACATAGACAATATTCAGAACAAACTCTTAAAATATCTTAGATAAGTCAACATTCATTTGACTATGCATCTCAGCAGAGTAAATATTACTTCTGAACTCAAGACAGGAATAGGAAAAAACGATCGACGTTGCTCACAGCAAGGGCGTCCCACTCAAAAATATCAAATGCATGTCTTCTGGCTAACATCAATGAGCAAAAGTTGACAAGGTTTTCCAATTCCAATATATTAAACTAATGTCAACTTTGACAAGCTTTTCCCATTCAAAATATGTAATGCCTATGATTGTGGAACGGGCAGGGTTTGTCATCAGTTTGTCATCTGATAGTCCGGTGGCTCAAGGTGACGACGAATGATTAGAGAACCATTCGATGTATTGTGGATGATGAAGTATTATTATGGAGGACAAGAACCATCTGAACATTTTGTGCAGTTCCACTAAAATCAAGCTGAGCATCCCTGTGGATTTCGTATTTATATGCTGCCAGAAAACAAAGACACATCAGCACACACATGAATATTGGCCCCAGTGTCAACCCACCAATCGGTGGACTAACAAACTGAAAGTACGGTAAACAGATTACCATACCCAGATGCCCATCATTGTTGCTTAGAATGACATTGACAGATTTGGAGTCATGTCCTGGCTTCCTGTACTTGTTTGGGCACTTTTTGCCTAGTGCACTCCACGTGTTGTAGAGTTTCCTATGCTCTCTGCAGACTAGTCATGTCACCAGCGTCTACTAATACTCTGTAAAGCTTCTCGATCATTCCTTGTGTAATGTAGCGCAAACAGTGACTGCTTCTTTCTGCAAAGTGGTAAGACCAACTGGACCCACTAATGCAGCAGTTTGCCTTAGACACATTGGCTCCTTTTGTGCAGTTCAACTAAAATCAAAGTTGGAATAAAATCGAGCTTTAATTTTGATATCCATGTAAGCAACAAAAGGTATAAGGGAAACAATTACTGAGAAATAACGGTTGACGACTTGTACTCCCGGAAGAAAAACATCTACTGATCTACCTTATCTTAATGGGAAACAAAGCAGGAGAGTAGCAATTCTCAATCAGTGTGATTCAATCATATTAACTGAGACATTATCTTAACAATGCCTTGTTTCAACATGTATAAAGAACGACAAAGCAGAAAAGTATCATTCCTAAAACCATGCGACTGATTCATTTTAACAGACACATTATCTTAACAATACCTTGGTTAAACATGTAGAAAGAACTACAAAGCAGGATAGTACCATTTGTAAAACACTGTAACTGATATATAATAACAGAGACATTATCTGAACAATAGATTTCATAAACATGGACTCCGGCCGATCCCTAACAGAAATGGTACTCCCGCCGATCCCTAACAAGTGTTGCAGTTTTGAACTAAGATTCACTAGTTAATTCCGAGGAAAGTCGCTACTGACCTTTCATGACCAAGATTTGAAATAACGCGTGACGAAGACCTCAAAGTGATCTCAACACATATATGGAAATCCGGTCTCATTTTGTGCAGCTCCACCAAAATTAAGCGAAGCAAAATGTCGCAATAGCAACAAGTTGAATAGATACCCATGTTTTAACAGAGGCAAAAAAGGAATCAATTACTGGCCAATAAAGGACGATGAAACATGCGGCCACAAAAATGGTAATCCGCCAATCCCTAACAAGTGTTGAAGTTTTGAAATAAGATTCAGTAGTTAATTCTGAGAGTGGCATTGCTTAATTTTGCCAGCGGCATTAGATTAACAAAAGGCATAAACAGTTCCAGGGGAGAGTGGGTGCAACAACAACATGTGCTTCCATCTACTTATAAAGGAGGTGATGCAGATTTTTTTATAAACAGTACCAATACAAGTAGCTCAACATCTCAAAACACACTGCACGATCATGTGGATGCATGGGACATGGGACATGCCAGTACCATGTGCGTCCACAAGTATAAATGGGTGATGCAGAGTATGTAGCCAAGCAGCATATCTGCGTTGGTCCCATATTTGTTCTCTTTTGAAACTTTTTCCGATGTGAGGGCAGCAAATCTAGTCCTGCACAAACTACCCGACCCCCCTAGTTTCTTTCCCTTTTCAACAAAGAGTTTGGTTCCTTACAGATGTGTGTACCGTGTTACCCCCTTTTTCCCTTTTCGACCAACAAAGCGGCTGGATAGCTAGTCTATACTACTTTCCCTCCCTCCTTTCCTCATTGAACCACGTCCTAGATTCATGCTCCACCCCACCGCACCATTCTTTCCTCTTTGAACCAAGACCTAGATTCGACTACAGAATCGAAAAAGATCAGCATGTAGCTAGACCCATGACGGTTTCAAAGAAACTTATACCTTAGGGTTGTCGGGATGTGGCAAGGTGTGCGGCGGGAGGTCGGATCTGCCCACACTACATACGGTAGCGAGGAAGAAGGGGTCGGTGGCCCTCCCGCACAGGCGCTGGGTGAAAGAGAAAAGTGGAGCCGGTAGTGAATTGCCTCCCTCGCCGAAGGCGATAGAGTGAACGCTGCACCTTCTCCCCTTCCCAGTGCGACGGGATCCGGATGCCTCCTTCGCCAGCTGTGAGGCGGGTGAAAGAGACAGAGGCCACAATGCAGTCTTGTTTAGATCTGGTAAAGAGGGGTAGAGACGGTGAATATACCAAACCCTAGCAAAGGAACGCTGAGCCTCCAGCGTGTATATATATATATATATGTAGTGCGGCCAGAGTGTGGAGAGTGCAAACCCTAGAGAACAAGCACTGAGGCTCCCGCTTATATATATAATGTACTACGGACTAAGCTCTGGTGCCTTAACTGCACCTGCTTTTGGCTGTATGACAGGTGGGCCAGCCACATTTTGGGCCCACCTATCATAAACCCAAAGGCAGGTGCACTGAAGTCAATGAAGCTGCGTCCATATAGTACTCGTGTATACGACTAATATATAGTGGAGTGGTTTTCTTATTCTCTCCATAACAATCGTTTTAAATTGTGTAAGTACGAAACGAAACTCTTTATTTAACGTACTAGTGAAGAAAACTACTACGTACTTCCGATGAACTAACGATCCACGCGTCCTGGTCGCACTTCTTATCCTTCACATGCGGTACACTACCCTCCCTTAAGTGAACAACCACACATGCGCCAAACTATCAGAAACGTGTGAGAGTGTGTACAAATAAAGAATTTTAATTTCAATTATCGGAAAGGTTTGAGAGTATGTACAGTTTTCCCTCTCTAATAATTATGGTTTGTTGTGTTCGGTCTAAACTTGGTCAAACTTTACAAAGTTTGACTTCAGTCAAATCTAATATGCGGAGTAAATAAAAATGGAGGGCTACTACGTCCATCCGGTTTTTAGTCCACACCATTTTTGTAATCAAAGTTAATAGCTGGACAAATAAAATTACAGGGGAGCTGGAGACAAAGTTGTGAGAAGGCTTAGAAATCAATACAAAACTTATGCTCTTAGTACCAATGTCGATCCTTCTTCGAGGAAACATTTGGTTCATAGCCAATTGTGTGATAAAATTGCAGCAACGTGAAAGACGACTGCGTCTCCAACGCAACCAAGGTGAACTGACGAAGGATATCATCTTTGTGGGTAACAAGCAAAGAGCACTGATGGAACACAGCTTGTTTTTCATTGAAAATTGATCAGCTTCACCAGCCGACGCAACCATGAGGCGCAACCATGAGCATCGATAGGTCATCGTGGTGATGCATCATCCATTTGGCATCAAGTTTGGGTGAGGCACCTATGAAGTTCAACAAATCCTCACCGTGGTCTGTTTCTTCTCAGTAGTCAAGCTCGAGGAAGGAAGAACCACGTGGCAGAGGACAGTGAGGCGGAACAACAATGGCCATCCAATTTTGTGCAGTTCCACTAAAATTGAGGAAGACATGCTCGTTGTTTCCAAAAATATAAAAAAGGGATATAGTGTTGTTACTTTGTTTTACAAGATTAACAACGCCATCTCAATTGTCAATAAGAATTATGAAAAGTACACCAACAAACATAAGCATCATAATTATCTTGATGTGAACTAAATCAGGATACCCGAGAAAAAAGCATTTCTTCATTTAACCAGTGATAGTATTAGATTAGTAGTAGCAATAGGAGCATATGGACAATGACCGCACAACCACCATGTACTTTTTGTCGAAACAACATGTATACCTCCACCGAGGCATAAATCATGACAACTTTTCGAGTGGCATTTCCTCTATAATAGTAGCAGGTGATGTTGGACCAGCCGACGAACCCTAGCTACTATACATTGGGAGCTGGAGAGTAGTCGCATAGAAGAAAACCCGCATGCAGCGACCTGGGGAGCTGGACCAGTACAAGAAGTTATACCTCAGGTGGGCAAGATGTCGCTTAGGCGGCGGGCATGATTTGCCCACACGACAGCAGCGAACAAGGGCGCGGAGGACCTTCGTCCGCGCCAGCGCCAGCTCCGAGAGGACGGTGCGCATCGGCTTCCTCCATCGCCGATGGTGACAACGTCAACACTGCACCTCCTCACCTCCCGCAGCGGACGGGATTCGGTCGGATCTTTGACCACCGGTGAGGAGAGAGATAGTGTGGACACTGTCATCTTGTTTTGATATGGAGAGGGTGAGAGAGCGAGACCCGAGAGCTCTATCAAACAAGAGGCTATAATGGAGTAAAACAATCTCTCCATAGTAGTGGTTTTAAATAGAATACGCGTGTTCCCGGAGAAAAGAAACAAAAACTGGCAGACAATTTTTAACGTACCAAGAAAGAAAACTCGATCAAAAACACGCCCCCGCTTCCAGGTCACGAGAGTCGTCGCGCACACACACATAGACATAGACATGCATATCCGTGTTTACGTAAAATTCCATTTCCATCTCCATCTCCAATCATTTTTGTCCAATTGGCACATTATTTACGTTGTTAATTATATACGCGGCAATATTAATGTACATCATCTCTTGTTTGCGGGCGTCCGGACCGATGCCACGGCTGCTCCTGACCAACCCGAACCCTCTGCATCACCCGCGCGTGCTTCCCGTCCGAAACGGTCAGTGCCGCATTCATGCCCGAACAGAGCGGACGCGACCTGTCACTGGAGCCGTCATTGAAGAGTGAAATGATGGATGCTTCTTCCGACTAACTTACTGTGTGATTTGACTGCTCCTTTAGTGGCCCCTACACGTACTCCCCCTACGTGTATGCAACAGTCACACCTACACATGGACGCAAAAACGCGCGCGACGCCCTAATGCATGCATGTCCGTGCACACGACGGAATACACTCGGTCACGCTCAAGTGCTCAACCTACACGTGCATGCACACACATACTCAGTCAGAGTGAGCTAGTGACCGTATAAACACCGGAAAATGTATATATTGAGCGCAATGAGCATATTATGAAGTCCACTGACCGTATTTTTACAAATATACAGTGACAGACAGTGTATTTATCTCGTTTGAAATTAAGCCATATTAATCGGAGAGGAGGCAGTATGGACTAGCATTACTTTGTTGTGTCTCGTCAACTTGCCGAACGAGGAGAAGCTTGCAGGACGGGAGAAGCTTGCGCGCGGTGGCTCGCAGGACAAGGAGAAACTTTTGACTAATGCAAGCTGTCCTTCGCTCAGGCGGTGGACGTGCAACAGTTAATTCGGTGTCAGATTGCCAGAAGCATACACTATACTAGTAGTACTTTTATTGTTGCACTTCTCGAAGAAGCGAACAGCCAAGTGCAAAGTTTATAGTAGTCTATAGAGGTACACTAGGAACCGGATGGAGGAGCGTCTGCACTCTTATTATATTTTTAAAATGTGATAAATCAATCTTAAATACATTTGGTTCTCTTCGAGGGTTCTTGCGTGTGATAATGGAAGTTGATTGCATGGAACACTCGCCACAATTCTCGCTTAATTCTGGCTCATATCCTGTTACAAATAGGAGCGCTCGGTAATATTTCCTTTTTTTGTTATTCAGCATGTAAACAGGTTAGCAAACCTTGCGGTGCATCTTTGTGCGAACCGTGCTTGCTGCACTTTGAATGTGGCCGAGAGCTGGCTTGATGAAACACCTCGCTTCCTACTTCTTTTTTTGCGGGGTACCTTGCTTCCTAATGACCAGTGTCTTGGCTGATCGTCCTAAGAATGCTTATATATGAATAAAGCTCTCTCATTTACCCGCAAAAAAAGATTAAGCCATATTAACCGGAAAGGAGGGAGTATGGACTAGAACTACTTGTTGGTGTGTCCCGTCAACTCGCAGAACGAGGAGAAGCTTGCAGGACAAGGTGAAGCTCGCTTACGCCTTTTGACTAATGCAACGTACCCTCGCCCAGGCGGTGGACATGCATCAGTTCATTCGGTGTCAGATTGCCAGAGGCATACACTGTAGTACCGAACATGCGGAGTACCATCATTGTTCGACTTCACGAAGAGGCGAAGAGCCAAGCGCAAGGTTTAGTAGTACGAGTAGTACTATTGCTAGAACCGCATGGGGGAGCCTCTGTACTCTTATTTTTCTTTAATCTCTGATAAAGTACACATTTATTCCGGAGAGGGCGGAAAACGGCAGCCCAACATGTAATGATGATATCGATCAACCATGCTCGAATATATCTTGGCCTCCGTGCGAGCCCGTCTGTGTGTTCTCGCTCCTCGTCTCTCTCAAGGAACGGCGGGTTGGCCATTTCGCCATCAATTGAGATCGGTTTGCTCACACTCCGGTCCCACATGTCAGTGATATGCCAAGAGGAGGTGCGTGGACCGACTGGTCGTACGTGTACTTGGTTTTGCACCTTCATACTACTCCTCCCTCCGTCACAGTTTACAGGGCGCGTTTCGTTATGATGCATTTTTCTCCATGCATTTCCACCACCAGAGAGACTTTAGACGCGTTTGTTTTAATGCTCAATTAATTAGGGCGTGGTAACCGCAATTTTCTCTCGATGTAGTACTACGGAGTAGAGTAAGTGCATGCATGTGTGTACCCGGGGTGGAAGCACTGCATGCATGTGTGTACGCATTATTTCCTCTAGTAATAGGCCTTGTTTGGATCAATGGGGTTAGAGCTAGTTTGGGTTAGTTGGAGGTTTAAACAACCCAAAAGTATCCAAACAGGTAGGGTTAGAGTGGGTTAGTTTCATCTAACCCAACTATCCCGGTGGAGAGGTGCCTATTTGAGTTAGAGTGGGTTAGAAAATAACTCTAACTCTAACTGTGTTAGAGTATCCAAACAGGGCCATAGACGTCGTGCTATAACTACCAATGCTATTTTTCAGGCCGTTCGCTAGTCGCCTTGGTCCCAGAGATTCTCTCTTTTTCTGAAGCGAGCTCTATAAACAGTGATGGATGGAGTAGTATGAGCAGATTCAAAGAAGAGCGTATTGATGGTTGCTTCTTCCGAGCAACTTACAGTGGGAAAGATGGGGCTTATGATTTGACTGCTCATTACTCACTATTAATGCGGCACAACGACCGGTCTGAGTCTCCCATGCGGCTGTGCACTACCCCCTCGGTTCTTAAATATACTCCGGAGTATTTGTCTTTCTAGAGATTTCAACGAGTTACTACTCAAATATTTGTCTTTTTAGAGATTCAAATGGACTACTACATACGGATGTATATAGACATATTTTAGATTGTAGATTCACTCGTTTTGCTCCGTATGTAGTCACTTGTTGAAATCTCTAGAAAGACAAATATTTAGGAACGGAGGGAGTACACATACGAAGCAAAATGAGTGAATCTACACTCTAAAATATGCCCATTTGAAATTTGTAAAAAGACAAATATTTAGGAACGAAGGAGTATAATTTTTTTTGCATGGCACATGGACCCGGATGCCGAAGAGGCTTCTGGCAATGCTATCAAGCTTCCAGCATTTGTTTACATAATTGACGTACTATACAAATAATTTTCCAGCGACATGAAATTGTACAATGGTGTGAGCTTTCAGCTTTTGTTTCGTGTGTCTTGCCATCGATGCTCTTTCGGAAACAACAAAAAACTAACTCCCTTGCTAATCAGAGCTAATATTTACATCACAACTGAAGACAAAGTTGTGAGAAGGTGTTAAATTAAAATTGATCCATGCTTTCATTGGCAGCAACGCC
>LR738709.1:515643296-515664321 GCA_902687465.1 Secale cereale
CCAGCTCTGTCTAAATCAACAAGGCATGTTGGAAAAAAAAGTAGCTATCTGGAGCATGCAACATTCCGATCATTTTGTGCAGTTCCACTAAAATAGAGCTGAGCGTCACTGTTCCAAAGATATTAAGTGTGATTACGATAATAGAGGACTATTGATGAAACAATAAACACACAAATAGAAGCCGGTCACCTTTGCAGTCTCTCTTAAGACTAACTAGTTGGAGAAGATTAGGCTCGGAGTTGGATGAGGAGGATAGAGCAAAACCAATGTCCCTTTGTGCAGTTGCACTGAAATGTAGAGACGTTGCCCGTGTGAAATTTTGGTAGAAGTGCACAAAACACTCTTCAGAAAAAAGTGATTTGTGCAGTTCATCAAAAGGTCGCAATAGCAACGAGGTAAAATGGATAGCCCTGTTTGCAAAAAGATGCAGAAAGGAAACAATTACTGGCCAATAACAGTTGATGACACACGCGACGACAAAAAAGAAGCATATTCCTTGTCCTGAGGAAAGATAACAACACGGTTGTGTTTGTCTAAAACGGTGTGAGGACGAGATTGCAATATGGAAAGTACGCCGGACGAGCTACGTTTTGGGCAAAGAACTATGGAAGATCCACATGCAGCGACGTGGGAAGATGGGCAGTAGAGAAAGGCCAGAGGGGATACCTGGAGGTCGTCAGGATGTGACTAGGTGAGCGGCGGCGGGCGAAATCTGCCCATACTGCGGCAACGAGCAGGTGGCGTAGGCCCTACCACGCCGGAGCTTGGTCAGAGAGAACGGTGTGTACCGCACATCGGGACATGCTGCCTCGGCGCCATCGAACGGAGAAACGATGCACGTCCTCCCTTTCGCCGCCGACATACGGGATGCGGCCGGATCAGTGACCAACGGTGAGAGAGAGAGAGGCCACCGCAGCCTTGTGTGAGATACTCTGAAGAGAGACAAACCAGGCAGGCATGCTCCATTGTATATAGTGGAGCGGACGACCTTTTTCTCCATAAAAATCATTTTATATTCTGGGTACGTGCCATTGAGCGATATAACTTTATTTAAAAATAATGCTCCAATGCATCAAGTCGAACTTTGTTTCGTGCACACGTGGTACACAACCTCCGTAGGTAAACAACCGCTACACATGTTCAAATTAGCACGTGGGCTGCCATTTCGTACAGAAATGAGCTCCACCATGTACATGCACGGGTGTGGCTGGGCACGAAGCGTGAGTACGTGCACGGTGCACCTATTCTCTTCTTGTATACGTAGACCACCTATGTTTGGTTGTGTGAGAGAGAGAGAGAGAGAGAAACGTAGAGAGATATAGTGTGTGGGTTCGTGAGAGTTTTTTTTGGGGGGGTGGGGTCAATCAAAAAATGTAACATATGCAATGTCTTTGAAATAGAGTCCTGGATATGTCATATATATAGAGGGGGCGATCCACGAGAAGAGAGTGGAGGTATCATCGGCTTGAGGTGTCCATAGAATCAAAGAGAGGGATGATGTGTGTGTGCGCGCGCGATCGATAAAGAGTGCCATCGAATTTGTGTGTGCCCACGTCAAAGATATAGAGTGGATGGCCTACTGGAACGTGAGAGGGGACAGGTGCAGTTTGTCTCTGTGGCATGGATACCTACCTACAGCGCTCGACTATCGGTGTGTGGTGGGGGGGGGGAGGGAGGCCTAATTAACAATAGAGGTACAATGGCTGGTATATGTGTTGAGGAGGAGAGAGGCCTACCTCGTGTATTAAGGGAGGTCGATGTACCTCATGTATTAAGGGATATCGATCGGCATCCATGCATATGTGTAGGAGGAATAAGGTTGAGAGAGAGACAGAGCTAGAGTGTTGGAGGGGTGGTAGTGGAGTTGCTTCTAATAAATGGTGGGATAGGCTTGCTAGACAACCGGAGGGCACGCCTGCAATATCAATAAGAGAGGGGATAGCTGCCTGTCTATGCAAGTGCGTGTGAGAGACGGGTCGGGAGGCATGCACAAATGATGAGGGGGGCGATATGGATGTGGTAAGCAGACATAACTACATAGGAAGATCAATCGTCCTTTGTTAGAGAAAGGAGAGACATAACTTGTGAGGTACGTCAATCGATGGGGGGGGAATAGTTAAAGTCGACCTAGGTATATGTTGGGAGATCGATCGGTATACATGCATGTGTGTGTTAGAAGCAAATGAGGCACGGGGAGAAGGATAGAGAGAGAGGGATGCATCTAGGAGGTGGTGCGAGAGTCATACTATATCAAGGGGGGAGGAGTGTGCGAGTACGAGATCGATGAAGAGAGTTGTGGGAGTGAGGCATGGACGGTGATAAGAGAAGAGGGGAAGCTTGTGTTTTTTGCTAGCACACCTGGCTAGAGAGGCATATCGATCGATGTGTGCCGTAAAGAAGGAGTTGAGGGGCCTAAACACACCGTGGGTGAACGACCTAAAGTGAAAAGACGAATTTGCACAATGGAGCTAGAGAATGCTGAGGGAGGGTGAGAGGGATGCGGGCGTCAGCATGCACGAGAGAAAGTTAGCGCTAGCTACCTACAACGATAAGAGGATTGTGTGGGTCTAAAAGACGAACAGAGATCATACTTCATTATAAAAAGTGAATTCGGATATTTGAAGAATTTATCATAGTGTTTTAAACGACACATGTGTGAATATATATAACGGTGATACACATGGTGTGGTTATGAACATGTTATACTACATATAATATATTTTATCTCTACTCTTATAAAAAAACGGAGTTGTTGATGATGGTGCCATCCTGCAATATAGGCCGTCCGATTTATATCTGACGGATAGGAAGGAAACTATGGCAATTTTAAAAAAAGTTACCCACACCCCTCTCCATATTTGCAAATAAGGCCTCCCCTTGATCATGTTGATGTTCTGTGGAACGTATGGGCATCTTGCTAGTACTACGTATAACATATAGAACATTGATCATAATTTGGGATAAAGTGTGGCTTTTGCAGCTCAGGTCTAAATACTTGTCATAATGTAGGGGGCGGGGCACTATACTATGTGTGATAAACATGGTGTACACGTATGGAACATGGTTTAGATTACGAATATATAGTTAGTACATCAAATGTACTAATATTTGGAATCAACATCAAGTGTATTCAAAAAATAGAATTCGAGTTCATGTAGTACACATATTTCAGATCTATCTCTATAGTAATCATGTGGTGTGTTATTAAGGTAATACACGAATGATGGTTTAAATTGGCAACAATCATGATTGTAGATTGTTTTTTTGACAGAAAGACTGTAAGGGAACCCCCTACAATATAATTGATGTAACAAACCCAAATTGCAAGTCCCGTGCCTTGAACCTGGGTGCGTGGGAAGGCATCAGCCCCTTCCCACCACTAGGCTATGCCTTAGTCTGCATGATTGTAGATTGTTATTGAAATAGAGAAACGAATTCAAATTCAGTTTGAATTGCAGCGGTAGTATAGACATTTGGAATGCACTAAAATGTTGGTATGAGTAGGTTACATGCATTATACAGCAAGCGAAAAAAATTAATTGGACATAACAGGGATTCATACTACCGAATAGCATTTAATTGCACTAAATTGTTGGTATGAGTAGCTTTAAATAGCATTTTTATAGTAAAACGGGGCAAGACTCTCTCTTTGTGTGGTGTGAATAGTTTTATTTTTTCGTTTTCTTTTTGGTTGAGGGAAGTGCGAATTGATTTGGTACGTACAAGTACAATATTACACGTTAGGCTTGTCCCTAAAATCCAACCCGTGCCCCAAAAATTCAGATATCGTGCTCCCAAAACTGGCGCCTTCACAACGCGCGCCTTGCTATCCCGAAATTACAATGCGCGCGAAAACTCCCTCCAGCTGCCAAATCCCGACACGCGAAATCTCCCTTCTAACCCTGAGTCGAAAGGTCCGCTAGTTCAAATCGGTGGGGAGTACTTTTGTAACACACCCTACATTTTGGACAAGCGCGTCTCCATCGCCTCCTTTTTGCCATTCGAAATCCCAGGCCGCCATAACCTCTCCGCTCCAGCCGCGAAACCCCACCCTCCTCCGTCCGCCACCTCACCGCTGCCCCGCCGGAGCCTCTTCCCCAACGACATCGTCCACCGCAACAGCTCGACGTCCCTCGTCCACCTCCCCGGATGAGGATCCGTCGTCCATCTCGTTGTCCCGCCGGTTCAGCCGCCCCGTCCTCCACCTCCAAGGAGCTGCTCCTACGATCGCCTCATCTATTGCGGCTGCTCCATCCGCACAGCGCCGCCTTAACCTGCTCCACCGGAACCGCATCATCCTCACTGACTCCTCGGACAAAGCCGAAGCCTACTCGGCACCACCAAAGAGGTTGCACACTCATCGCATCGCACCTTCTCCTTAGCTCGACCTCCCGGCGCCGACAGTGCTCCATCCCGCACCCCCATGGAGCAGCTACCTTGAAGCCGGCACCGTGGGCGACATCTCCACGGTGGCTCTCCCCCAGTGCGAGGCCCCTTCGGCGGCGGCGTCCATACCAGCCAGATCTGTTGCTGCTGCTCCGGCTCTCGCTCGATCGCTCGCTCGCCCAGCTGCTGCTGCTTCGGCTCTCGCTCACTCGCTCGCGCTGCTACTGCTGCTCCGGCTCTTGCTCGATCGCTCGCTCGCCCAGCTGCTGCTGCTCCGGCTCTCGCTCGTGCTGTTGCCGTTGCTGCTCTCCCCCTCGCTCGTGCTGCTGCTATGCTCCGATTTAGCTACACTTCTGTCGACTGAATCGACTTTTGGGTCAGTCGATTTTCAGGGTGTGGGGGTGCTCGCCGGAGTTAAGGAAGAACCACCCGCAGCGGGGACGGGGGCTCGCCGGAGAGGTACCCCACTATCTATCTTAGGGTTCAGGGTGGGGAGCCTATAGGCCTGGCCGGGGCGGTGGCGGACCGGCGGTGGGGAGTTTTTTCGGGGTAGCGAGGCGGCGCAGGGGCCGGCGGTTCGGACGGTGGTGGCTGGCGGCTCAGGGGGGGTGCAGGTTGAAGATGAACTGCAGGCCCTCCCTAAACTACATGTCAAGTTCCTCTCTGCTACCATTGCGTTCAGTTTCGACAGTAACATTCAGATTCCAAAGTAAATTTCAGTTTCGACAGTTAAGTTCAGAGTCAACAGTTTTTACCTCATCTCTTGTAGTCAGGTGGTTTTTGGTGATGTAAATTTTACATCTATTTTACATCATCTATTGGAGATGCTATTAGAATCCCACTTGAGATTGACGATGTCTATCTTGTGCTGCTTCAGCCTTGACGTCTTACGGCTCACCGGGGCTGCTCCAACGACAGAACGAACCATCACAATAGAGCAGTGCCCTGGGCGCCGTCTACAGATTCCTCAGATCTTCCTCCACACCTCCGACAGCCACCTCTGCCTCAACTGCTTCAGCGACCAACCCAATGATGTTGAGGTCGACACAGCTACGGCAAAGAGGTTGTACACTTGTTGCATCACTTATTACTATACATTCATGTCGATCCCTTAGGGCTATTTTGGTTCGACGGAAAAACATAGCAATAGGGAATTTTCCAATGGCACTCTACTATTCAATTATTCATGCATTTTATTGACAGGAATGAAGCAAAACATCCACCTGGACCTACTTTTCAAAATCCTATGCATGAAAACAAGACCAAGTGCATTAGTGGCAGAATAACATTCTAACTGTACACGCTTTCATATGGTTTCACTTTATTTTGGCCATGTTTCTTTGCATTCCTCTGCTCTTCCAATTCCTGTAAACCAAACACCCAAGTTGACAGAAATCATGTGTTTTCAAATGCTCTGTTTAGCATGTGCATTCCTATCCTATTCTGGTGTTTTTCCTATCCCTGCGTTTTTAGAATCATGCAAGCCAAATGAGCCCTTACAGAATTACTTCAGTTACAGGTAGGTGTCGAAGGGTTGTGTGGTTTGTCCTGCTCCTGCCGCGACGTTGTCCACCTCACTTGAGGTGCTCCATCGACAGAAAAATCCACCAAACCAGACATCACGACTGATGACCGTCTTTCGCCACCTCAGATCTCCTTCCCTGCCGCCGGCACCCACCTCAACGGCATCACCACCATCGACTCAGCAGATGAACCTGAGGAGTACACGGGTCCACAAGAGAGGTCGCACTCTTTTGATTCTGCTTATGTTATGCATTGCTTAAAATTACCTGCTACTTTATTGTCCTGTTCACCTCTTGGACTCCAAGTCAGGTCCAAATTAATGTTCAAACTTGAGTTCTAAATTAGTTGTGGGGCACATATCATGGAAGCAATGAATAGTATCTCTATCTAATATCTGGTTCACCTAGGGTATGCCTATGTTGTTCATCTTGGGTGGGAAACAAATAGTAAAGCAATCATCATCTGTCTTTTTATTAAATTAAAGCAATCATCAGCCTGCTATCATTATTTTTGGATCCATCCACTGGTTGTTACCATCACTCTAAATTTCTGCATGCTCTCCTTACATAATCTCACCATATTTTTTCGTATGCATGTTAGATATTGTACACAGTCATGCTGAACATGTAGAGAAAAAGAGAAGAGTTTGGCGCGGCAATACAATATCATGCAGACATCGCTCCATGGTGGGATAAATGGCAAACCCTCCCCACCCCTCTCCAGATTGTAATCCGGAAGAAGATATCTGTTCTGAGGCGGATTCAGATGCCGTTGACCACTCCTATTTACCCCCCAAGGTGTTTGCTCTACCTTGGCATGATGATGTTAGTCATATCATGCATATGTTGCCTTGCAGTGCCTACTTTCGACATCATATATGTCATTTGCTTAGTTTAGACATGTTCTGTCGCCACCTGTTTAGTTTCTATATCATATATGGGAATTATGCAGTCTCATGTCTTTTAGCCAGCCATAATATATGTGTGCAATGCCATCCTGTTTAACCAGGCATCATATATTTGAATGATATCTTGCCCATCCTTTTCTTCATCACATTTCCATTTGTCGACAATGTGTGTACATTAAACTACTCTTCCTGTGAATCAGCCATTTGGGTGGGAGATTGAAAAATCTGGAGTGAAAACAAGGCCTTCAGAGCAGACAGTGCTACCTGTCGAAGCAGATCTCTTGTTGGGTCCCGATAGCTCCTCAGAGATGGATTCAGAGACAAATGACCAGTCCTATCCCCCCCCCCCCACCGAGGTGTATGCTCTAACTTGGCACAGTGTTTTAGTTATTCGTCATATCTTTGAATTATGTTATGCTATGCTATCCAGTTTAGATAGACATCATATATCTGAAATTATGTCATGCTATCCGTTTTAGTTAAACAATATACATGTCAACTATTTCATGTCCTCTTTTTTCCACACTATCTATTGCATCTGTCTCTCATACAATGTCTGTACATTCAACTAGGTTTCCTGTTTATCAGCCATTTGAATTGGAGCGGGTGATGCCAGCATCTAGCGGACTAAAAACACGGTCTTCAAATAAAACAGTGCTACCTCTTGGTGGAGATAGCACCCCGGTTGTACATGCACGAGAACCAGCCCTACCACACATAACCCAAACTCTCGCAGATTGTACCCCTGCTGCGATGGACAGAGAACCAACTTCACCCAATCTAACCCCAACCCCAGCAGATAGTAACCCAGTTCCTGTTGACACAGCACCATCTCCACCACATAGCTCCCAAACAAGAGTTGTTAGTAAGGCAGCTCCAGTGCCCAAAGGGCCAGTACTACCATGGCGAACCCCAACTCCACCAGTTAGTACGCCTATTCCTGTGGTGGAAGCACAACCAGCTAGTCGTACTTTAGCATCTATCGCATTTGATGTTGTTAAATCGTATGTGCGTATCTTCCCATCTTGGAAATATTATACTGAAGATGAAGGAAAATGCCAGTTGCAGGTGTTTGTCCAGGAGTTATGTGTAAGTAATGTTATTCATGGCAATTACTTTGCTTTGTCCCATACATCCTACCTCCATGATGGTTATAATACAGCAAATTTTCCCATTTTTCTCTATAGAGAAGGACCGATTTGGAAACTCGGGATGAGGTAACATGTGCTAATACCTCTGCTATCTTCAAGAATGCTTGGTGGCGGTATCGGAATTACGTGAAGAAAACGTACTTCACCGGCAAAGAAACTCATCAAATTCCCTTACGTTCTCCGAAGACACATTTACTGGACAATGACTCGAAACGCCTTGTTCTGTACTGGTCCCGAACCAAGAATGTGGTAAGGTCTATGAGCTCATTTTCTATTTTTAAGTACTATATTCTTGTGTCTTACTGTACTCTGTTCATGTTGAACAAGTGCCTAAACCTGAAGAACAATTGTTCTAATTTTAGATTCCATTGCTATCATAGTTCCAAAAAGCGCTAGGCGTTAATTGTGCGTTTTGCCACCGCCTTGCGCTTTACTGACCAAAGCGCATGCTTATGTGCAGTTATGCACAGATTAAGCGTAGTTATGCGCAAAGTGTTTCGCCAATGCCTAGAGCCTAGGCGCGCTTAAGCGCTTGCTTAGGCGCGCCTTTTTTAACTATGATTGCTATCGTGCATACTGCTTTGCTCTTGTATCACTGTATTTACTCATACAAACTTATTTTTAAATTGAAGGATCCAATCGAAACTCCAATGGCACAGCAGGTATGTTCACGCATGTTTCTTTAACAGGCTTGCTCTTATCAATAGCTCTATTGATTCAATTTCAATTGTGTATACAGTTGACTTCTCATATCATGCACATTACTAGCATCACAAGAAAGCAAATAGTGTTGTTGTACATGTAGACCCGTGGTACCCATATGAAATCTTGTTATGCCGTGTAGTTTCCCACGCTTTGTATTCTTTCACTGCTGCTTTGTCTTGAACTAATATGATTTGAACCGTATCTCTATTTTGATTTGGCAAGACAATGCAGTGAACATAGGACATAGATATATGTTTGTTTGATCCTTTTATTATGTACTGGTACTTGGCAATAGAAGACTTGCTTAACCCTGTCCACCTTACTAATGAACTGGTTCACCGAAATGAGTTTCATATACTAGTACATGCTAAACTGTTATGTGTCTACTTGTTTCTTCTTTTAGCTGACAGAATATTGGGGAAGAGTGCCTTATTAAACAATGGTAAAGGAAGTAATGCAGATAAGGTTCAGGATGGTGACACATCCTTGTTGGTCTCCAACAAAGCTGATAAAACAGCTAAGGAAGACTATCTCGAAGACAGTATGACAACCCGAAAGTCATGTCTTGGTTCAGTGTTGGAGGTACTGACCACTACCGCTTGCACAAGCTATTCAAACTCACTGTCTGAATCAGTTCGGTTTCTTGAGTCTCAACTACAAGCTGAAAGACATCGATCAGCTGTGCTGTGACAAGAAGCGGAAGGACTGTGGAAGTCCCTGGAGCATTCAGATGCATACTTTCTGGTGCAACAGCAAGCGTTGGAGGATTTTAGCGCCAAATGGGACAAAGCTAATAAGCTTGCTAAGCTTATTGCCAGCATGGTGGATACCACGTTTCTTGAGCTCTTCTGAAGTTGTTTCAGTTATGCTCATGTTTTGCTGCCATGTTTATTTGCACTGGTGGCCAATTTTGACGGCCAGTGTATGTAATATGCTGCTTTGTTCCCTATATTTGCACTGGTGGCGAACTTTGATGCCCAGTGGATGTAATATGTGTAATAGCGGTAATAGGCTAGCGTTAATTGCTTGCTTATTTATTTTCTTATTGTCTTGTTTATTTGTTTTCTTGTAGTTAGTGCTGTTCTTTTTCCGTGGTTTGCTAGTGGCCGGAATAACATATTTTTTAAAACTAGGCCACATTAACAACGGGCTACATATTTACTGTAGTTAACATGGGCCTCCTACGGGCCGTAGAAACAATGGGCCTTCTAAGGGCTGTAGAAACAATGGGCCTTCTACGGGTCGTTGACACAATGGGCCTTCTACGGGCCTTATCATCAATGGGCCTTCTACGGGCTGTATCATCGGTTGGCCAAACATGGGCCAATAACAGACCACATTATGGTTGTAAATGGGCTAGAGTTGAAATCATCTGTTCATGGGCCGACCATAACGGGTCGTCGTTAATAGGCCGTATTTGATAACGCTATGAAAACAGCCCAACGTATTAACGGGCCACAAACGGGCCGACTGTAACCACGGGCTGTATTTGGCCCACAAGCAGAAAATGACATTAACGGGCCAAAAGTAAAGGAATGCTGGAAATGAGCCCAAGAATAAATGGGCCATATTTGATGACGCTATGAAAACGGCCGAATGTATTAACGGGCCACAAATGGGCCGACTGTAACCACGGGCTGTATTTGTCCCACAAGCAGAAAATGACAGTAATGGGCTGAAAGTAAACGAATGCTGGAAATGAGCCCAAGAGTAAGTGGGCCCTAAGAAGGCCAAAAGATAACATGAGCTGGAAACGGCCCAACGGAATAATGGACCGTTAATGGGTATAAAGTGATACACTATTCATTACGGGCCAATTTTAACACGGGCCGTTAATGGGCCAAGAGTGATAAGGGCCTCATATGGGCCGAAAGACGTCATGGGCCATACATGGGCCGGAAGTTAAAATGGGCTGGAATTATATTGGACGGCCCAGATGACACTACTAGGCCTAATTCGGATAGGCCGTAAACAGGCCCTGGGTTAGCGGGTTGTAAATGGGCTATATGCGAACAAGCCATTAACAGGCTTGCCGTGGGCCGGCACGCCACCTTTTGACCAAGTCAAACGGGCCGGCCTTTTCACAGGAATGGGCCTCTGTTGGGCCGTGCCATGTGTCGGTGTATCATAGGCGCTTTGGGTCCAATGACTGAATGACATCTGTCCTAACGGTGAGCCGACACGTGTTTCCTCCAGCCAATGATGATTTTGCATGTGGAAAATCCCCGTTGGTCGGGGCTGTTAGCGGGTTATGGGATCCAAAACCGGGCCCGATAGCTTAACGGCGTTCCGTTATGGTGGATGCCACGTGTCGGTCACCCTTGATGAAAGCACTTCTGTGATGCATGATTTATCGTCATGGAAGTGGACACTTCCGTGATGATAATTTTGGTAATGTCATGGAACACTTCTACGACAGCATAGGTATGACTATCTTGATTCTGTCATAAAATCGCCATGGATGTACATGCATGACAGAAAACATGACCTACTATGACAAACACGTATCATCACGGAAGTGTATTTTTTTTGTAGTGAACCCGTTATGCTTTCTAGAAATTTTATATGATTTCCAATCAATAATATGTCATCCACATATTATTAGAAATGCTACAGAGCTCCCACTCACTTTATTGTAAATATAAACTTCTCCATAAGTTTGTATAAAACCAAAGCTTTGATCACCTCATCAAAGCGAATATTCCAACTCTGAGATGCTTGCACTAGTCCATAGATGGATTGCTGGAGTTTGAATACCTTGTTAGCATCCTTATGATCAACCAAACCTTACGGTTGCATCATATACAACTCTTTCTTAAGGAAACCATTAAGGAACGTTGTTTTGCTGTCCTTCTACCAGATTTCATAATCGAAAAATGCAACAATTGCTAACATAATCCAAATAGACTTCAGCATCGCTACAGGTGAGAAAGTATCATCATAGTCAACCCCTTGAAGTTTTTGAAAAGCCTTTATGACAAGTCGAGCTTTATAGACGGTGACATTACCATCATCGTCTGTCTTCTTAAAGATCCACTTGTTCTAAATGGCCTTTCGGTCATCAGGTAAGTCCACCAAAGTCCATACTTGGTTTTCATACATGGATCTTATCTCGGATTTCATGGGCTTAAGCCATTTGTCGGAATCCGGGATCATCATTGCCTATTCATAGTTCGTAGGTTCACCGTTCTCCAACAACATGACTTCCAGGATAGGATTACCATACCACTCAGGGGTGGCATGTGTCCTGGTCGACCTACGAAATTCAGTAGTAGCTTGATCAGAAGTTTTATGATCATCGCCATTAGCTTCCTCTGTGGCTAGTGTAGGCATCACGGGAACTTCTTTTGGTGATGCGCTACTTTCAATTCGAGAGAAGGTACAATCACCTCATCAAGCTCTACTTTCCTCCCACTCACTTCTTTCGAAAGAAACCCATTCTCTAGAAAGGATCCATTCTTGGGCAATAAACATCTTGCCCTCAGATCTATATTAGTAGGTGTACCTAGTTGTCTCTTTAAGATATCCTATGAAGACGCACTTCTCCGCTTTGGGTTCAAGCTTATCAGGTTGAAGCCTCTTGACATAAGCGTCACATCCCAAAACTTTAAGAAACGATAGCTTAGGTTTCTTGCCAAACCATAATTCATACGGTGCCGTCTCAATGGATTTATATGGTGCCATGTTTAAAGTGAATGCAATTGTCTCTAACTAATAACCCCAAAATGATACTAGCAAATCGGTAATAGACATCATGGACCGCACCTATATATGATATAGTACTACGATTAAAACATTCATACACACCATTACATTATGGTGTTCTAGGTGGCGTGAGTTGTGAATCAATTCCACATTATCTTAAATGTGTGCCAAACTCGTGACTCAGGTATTCACCTCCATGATCAGGTCATAGAAGTTTTATCTTCTTGTTGCGATGATTTTCTACTTCATTCTGAAACTCCTTGAACTTTTCAAATGTTTCAGACTTGTGTTTCATTAAGTAAATATACCCATATCTACTTAAATCATCTATGAAGGTTAGGAAATAATGATATCCACGGCGTGCTTCTACACTCATTGGACCGCATACATTGGTATGTATTATTTTCAACAAGTTGCTTGCCCACTCCATTGTTTCGGAAAATGGGGTTTTAGTCATCTTGCCCACGAGGCATGGTTCACATGTATCAAATGACTCAAACTCAAGTGATTCCAAAAGTCCATCCGTATGGAGTTTCTTCATGTGCTTTATACCAATATGACCTAAGTGGCAGCGCCACAAGTATGTGGTACTATCATCATTAACTTTGCATCTTTTGGCATCTATATTATGAACATGTGTATCACTACGATCTAGATTCAACAAGAATAAACCATTCACATTGGGTTCATGACTATAAAAGTAATTATTCATATAAATAGAAAAAACATTATTCTCTAACTTAAATAAATAATCGTCTCGCAATAAACAAGATCCAAATATAGTGTTCATGCTTAACACAGGCACCAAATAACAATTATTTAGGTTTAAAACTAATCCCGAAGGTATACGTAGAGGGAGCGTGCCGACGGCGATTACATCAACCTTGGAGAAATTTCCAACGCGCATAATCACCTCGTCCTTAGCTAGTCTCCGTTTATTCTACAGCTCCTATTTCGAGTTACAAATATTAGCAACCGATCCAGTATCATATACCCAGGCGATGCTACGAGCACTATTAAGGTACACATCAATAACATGTATATCAAATATATCTTTGTGGAGGTTGCCAACCTTCTTATCTGGCAAGTACTTGGGACAGTTCCTCTTCAAATGGTCATTCCTCTTACAATAGGAGTACTCAGTCTCAGGATTGGGTCCAGCCTTGTTTTCTTCACGGGAGCGGCAACTGGCTTGCCATTCTTCTTGAAGTTCCCTTTCTTTCCCTTGCCCTTCTTGAAACTGGTGGTCTTTTTGACCATCAACACTTGAGGCTCTTTCTGATTTCTACTTTCACAGCATGAAGTATCGCGAAAAGCTCAGGGATTGTCTTCTCCATCCCTTGCATATTATAGTTCATCACGAAGCCCTTGTAGCTTGGTGGTGGTGACTGGAGAACCCTGTCAATCGCTACTTCATCCGAAAAATTAACTCCCAACTAATTCAAGCGATTGTAGTACCCAGACATTTTGAGTATGTGCTCACTATCGGAGTTGTTCTCCTCCATGTTGCAGCTAAAGAAATTGTCGGAGGTGTCATACCTCTCCACACGGGCGTGAGCCTCGAATACTAATTTCAGCTCCTGGAACATCTCATATGCCCCGAGGTGCTCAAAATTCTTTTAGAGCCCCTGTTCTAAGCCATAAAGCATGGCACACTGAACTATCGTGTAGTCATCATTTCTTGCCTTCCAGACGTTCATAGCATCTAGATTGGCGGGAGTGGGTGGCACACCTAGCGGTGTATCAAGGACATCAGCCTTCTGTGCAATAGTGAGGATAATTCTCATATTACAGACCCAGTCTGCAAAGTTGCTTCCATCATCTTTCAACTTTTCACTCTCTAGGAACGCATTAAAATTTAGGGGAGCTACAACGCGAGCCATTAATCTACAACATAATTTGCAAAGACATTTTAGACTATGTTCATGATAATTATTTCAATTAAGAAATTACTAATGAACTCTGACTTAAATCAGTATCCCTCAAGTTGTCTAAGTGATACATGATCCAAATACACTAACCCAAGTTCGATCATTAGGTGAGATGGGGTAGATTCAATTGGTGAATATCTCCATGTTGATCATATCTTCTATATGGCTCATGTTCGACCTTTCGGCCCTCCGTGTTCGGAGGCCATGTATATACATGCTAGGCTTGTCAAGTTAACCAAAGTATCTTCGCATGAGTAAAACTGGCTTACACCCGTTGTATGCGAATGAAGAGTCTATCACACCCGATTATCATGAGGTGCCTCGAAATGGCAAACTTTTGCAACGATGCAAACTCAGGGAGACCACTTTTATCTTGATATTAAGTGAAAGGATCAACTTCTAATGCTACCAACGTTCTAAGCAAAACAAGATGCATAAAATATAAAAATCACATGCAATCAAGATGTGACATGATATGGCCAATATCTTCTTGTGCTTTTGATCTCTATCTCCAAAGCACTGGCATGATCTCGATCATCGCCGGCATTGATCTCCATCATCTCTGAGGTGCCGTCATGTGGTTGTCTCCACCAACTATTGCTTCTATGACTATTTATAACTCATAGCGATAAAGTAAAGCAATTACATGACATTTAATGATTGACACACATGTCATACAATAAATTAAGACAACCATATGGCTCCTATTGGTTGTCGTACTCATCGACATGCAAGTCGTGAACCTATTATAAAACATGATAATCGCATACATCACATATATCAAATCACGTCATGGCCATACCACATCACAACACGCGCTACAAAAACAAGTTCGACGTCCTCTACTTTGTTGTTGCAAATTTTACGTGGCTTCTAGGAGCAAAGCATAAGAACCGTTCTTTCCTATGCAATGCCACAACAAAGATATAAAAGTTGCCTTTTAAACTTCTACAAGGATCGTTGTTGTCAAATCAGTATCAACTGAAGTGATAGAGACAGACACCCGTCAGCCACTTTATGCAATACAAGTTGCATGTCAATCGTGGAACCGGTCTCTTGTGCGAGGACAAGTAAAGTTGGTCTGGGCCGCTTCATCCCATAATACCGTCAAACCCAAATATCACAAAGGAGGTAAGCAATCTGAACAACAATGCATGTCGTGGTATTAAGTCTAACAGTAAGAGTAGGGGGTACGTAGGACGAGGCAAGGTCCTAACTACGGCGAGGTTGTACACACGATTTTACGAGTTCAGGCCCCTCTCGGAGGAGGTAAAAGCCCTACATCTTGGTGCCCGGAGGCGGTCGACTTGAATATGAATGTGTGTGTGTGTTATAGGAGGTGTGAACCCTTGTACTACAGGAGGGGGTGTCTTATATAGAGTGCGCCAGGACCCCAGCCATCCCCCATTACATAGGGTTCAATGTACATAAAGACAGGACGTTACTGATAATGCCTCCTATAAAGAGCTATAAATGGCCTTTAAGACTACGGAGTGAATGCCTGACCGTTGTCACCTTGAGTGTCCTTAGATCTTCTGTACTCCGAGTGGTTTTCTTGTATGGTCGAGTGACCTCTTCCTGGTCGAATGAAATTGGGGTATCCGAGTGAGATAATTGGTCGAGTGGATTGCACTCATTGGTTACTTCAGTCGGTATCCTTTGTTATATTTTGGATCTCCTTGACTCTAGGATAGCGACCTTGGGTAGGACATGTAGGTCAGGACTATGACCCTACCCTAGGTCGATGGCATCGTCATTTGCCCCCAAATGGATTGAGGTCCGAGTGAAAAGAGAGTTGAAGTTGATCCCGATCTGATTCTCATGCTGAAGGCACTTTTCTTGAACTTGGGGATCAAGCTGATCCTTCAACTTTATTTCAGTCGCCTTGATCGATTCAGAATTTGTCGAGTGAACTATGTTGGTAATCTTCGAGTGTTGATGAGGCATGAGATCTTCGGCGCGATTGGTTGCTCTGCGGTTCCCGGATTTCGCATGATTCAAAATTTCGGGGAAGCACGCGGGATGGAGCGCGCCGCAGTAAATGGACTGGATAGACAGGGGCGCCTCGATTTGACAGGATTGTTCACGCCCACACGTCAGCCACTTGGAAGCAGGCCCATAAAACAACATCAAGGCTGATGCGTCTGCATTGTGCGCCTTGTTCCTCTTCTTCCTCCTCTGCTTCTCCACCGCGTCCTCCACCACTCTCGACGTCGTTGTTCCTCCTGTGCGCGGTCTGCCGCAATGGGAAAAGACAAGACGGCGGCTCTGGAGCGCGCGAAGAAGGCGTCAGCGATGGGGAAAGGCAAGAAGACGAGTCGGGGGTCGTCGTCAAGATCCGGCCTGCCGCCCGGTTGGATCCAGAGGGACTGGATTCAGTCTGCGATGCGGCAAGAAGACATGGAGGAGTTGGTCGATGGGGGTTTTATTTCCCACGAGTCTTGGAGGCTGTCGGGGAAAGAGACCGAGCCTCAACCGCGGGAGGGTGAGTGTGTCCTCCTTGCAACCCATGTCGATCGCGGTTTATCCCTGCCTCCACATCCTTTTTTTGGGGTTTATTAAACTTCTTTGGTGCTCAGCTTCACCATTTTTCTTCCAACACAATCACATACCTTGCTACATATGTCTCTCTGTGTGAAAACTTCTTGGGTTGTCGACCGCATTGGGGTCTGTGTAAGCACATCTTTACCTGCCGCTCTCAAGCCGTGAAGAAGATGAATCTGACTGATGAGAAAACGCACGTGATCCAAATGTGCGGGGGTTTAGGCATTCAGACGAGGGATAGGAGCACTTTTCCCACTATGACCCTTCTTGAGTCGGCCAGAGGGTGGCAGTCGAACTGGTTCTACTGCAAAGATGTTCCGACTCCGGGACAGTCCACCGGTCTTCCCCCTTTCACCTTGGATTGGGTCAGCCAGCCCTCCTCGTTAATCGTGACTTCGACAGAGAAAGTAGAGGTGGACATGTTAGTCGACCGAGTAGTCCAACTAGTCCGTGATTGTGTGACTGGGATGAATTTGCCGGAGGTGTTTCTCAGTCGGCGCATCCAGCCTCTCCAAGCCCGTGATCATCCAATGTGGATGTATTCGGGTACCAATGACACCGCTCGGGTCCACCCGGAGGAGGTCACCGAGAAGATGGTGGAACAGTGGTTGCGCAGCATCACCGGAAACAGGGACAACCCTAGGGGGACCAGGATAGTTCTTCCATTCGACGCAACCCACGAGCCAGACAAGGTTTGACCTTTGTTACCAAGTGAATTTTTTGTTCTGATTTGCAGCTGTCTTTGAATCTGATTGATGTTTGTTCAACTCTTTGCCTTGCAGATTTCTAATGAGATGTACTCGATGCCCAACGGAGAGCAAGTCCAGGAGGGAGTGGAGGGTGGAGGCGAGGTCGCCGACCGAAGATCTGATGATGAAAGCGAGGAAGGAAGTGAGGACTCAAGCAGTAGCGAGGAAGTCGACTCACCACCTCGTTCCGAGAGGCGCTCCAAGCAGACACATGATCCAGTAGACGCACGCAGCAAAGTGGCTCCTCCAAGCACGCAGGTGCCGAAGCGCACTCGGACATCCACACCCGATCGGACTGAGAAGGCTCCTATGCAGCTTAAGATTGCGCTTATAAAGCCTCTAAAGGCTCTGCCTAAGATCAAGGTGGACGTTCCGATTGCCTCCACGTAAGTGTTCTTCTCTGCTCTTCTTTTGTTCGAGAAATTCTACGCATGTTGCCGATTTGTCCGCCTGTTTGACCGAGTGAATTCTGAAACTGCTAGTGCTGCTGCTTCTGGGACCTCCATGGACATTGACAAGTGTCGCAATGATTAGGAGAATAAAGATGTGGCCACTTCCAGCGCAGGTATAGCTCCACAGCCATGTCCTTACTTTGTTAACTGCCCTGTCGGTCGACTGAATGTTCCTTCGGTCGAATGTTTTGTAGCACCACCCAATGTCAATGAGCTGCCGGATGATGATGATGAGTATGAATAAGTGCCCCGAAGGAGCACAAGGAGGAGGGGCAGGAAGGTGCCTGCTACTCCAGACGCCCAGCAACTTGGTGATCCAGTTCGGGCTTCTGTTTCCTTAGTTGTTCCTATGTCGACTGGTCGTCCTTCGGCGTCGACTGCCCAAGTCCTTGCCCCGTCCATGCAACTCCAAGCTTCAGATCCTCTGGCTGCTTCGACCGTTCCACCAACTTTGCTCTTCGTTACTCACTGTGTCCCAGAGGACCAAGTGAGTGCGACTAAGGAGGCTATACGCCAAGCAGGTCTGATGATGGAGCAAATCAAGGTGGTGCATGAGACTAGCAAGGTTGCCTACAATGCCAGCTCTGCTCTTCAAATCAATGTCCAGGTGAGTTCTTTTCCGACTGATCTTTACTCTGCTAGGATATTCTACCTGAAAATTGCTGCTTTGTTATTCGCAAGATGATGTCCATGGATGAGCGTTTGAAACATTTAATGTGCATCTATCATGAGTCTGCGCTTTGCTCCATTCACCCACTGGTGCTTTAGATTTTGCTGCATAATTCTTGTACTTGAGTCGACCAGGTCGTGTCGAATGTATCTTTGAATCAGTGGGGGCACGCAGAGTGCACCCACTGGGTGTAGTCCCCGAGACCATGGTTGACTGCGGGTAGTCGACTGTGGTCTAAGAACGAATGTTGTTGTTTGTTGATTCTTGAACCAGTGGGGGCACGCTGAGTGCACCCACTGGGTGTAGTCCCCGAGACCATGGTCGACTGCGGGCAGTCGGCTGTGGTCTAATTTTGCTGTTTACTCCTTCCACTCGTAGTGCGAAATCAAACCAGTGGGGGCACGCCAAGTGCACTCACTGGGTGTAGTCCCGGAGACTACTGTTGAATGCTTGATTCGGCAGTAGTCTTAGAACTCTTTTAGCGTAACAATTCAATCTCTACACCTTATCACTCAGAAGCGACTATCTCTTGCTTTTGTCGACTGACTTGTCTTATTTGTTGACTTCAGAAATCTTGTGAGTTCGGAGCTCAGTTTGCTGAATTGGAGAAGAAGCGGATCCAACTCAATCTCGACCTGGAACTGGCCAAGGAGAACTTGCAGAAGTCCAAGGGTGAAGCATCTGGTATGAAAGGTACAAAACTTGTCGGCTGTCCTTGAATAGATGTGCTTAGTGAAAACCGACAACTCCAAGCTCATCTGAAGCGTGTTATTTCTTGTAGACCAAATGAAGCAAGCTCTGGAGCAGAAGGACCTCGACCTAGCAGCGGCGCAACAGAAGGCGCAGGAGAAATCAGAACTTGCCGACCAGAAGCTGGCTTCAGTCGGCAAGTTAGAAGAAGAGAACGTTAAGGTGAAGACTGCCCTTGATGAAGCCAACAAAGAAGTGACGCGGCTGAAGAAGGACAAGTTGGCTCTGGACGACAAAGTTGGAGATCTCACCCAGAAGAGAGATGAGCTGGAGACTTATTTGGGAGGACTTGCCAAGAAGATGTTCCTTATGCTTGAAGGTACTTTCCACTGTCCGACTGATTTGCAGCTGTCGACTCGTCATCCAACTGTCGACTCATTATTTCTTTGTATGTGCAGAATTCTGTCAAAACTTCGAGGAAGAGAGCGGGTGGATTGAGACGAATCTGGATCCCATCAATTCCCCTATCAAGGACGAAGTTACGATGAACATCCTGTGACTGGAATCTCGCCTCGCCAGCGTTATGGGCTATCTTGCATGATTGAAGGTGGCGGTGTCCTGGATCAACACGGCGCTCTGGCGGGGAGCGGTACTCCGAAATGACCTCGAGTCTCTGATGCCTCGGCTTAATGAGATTCCTGAGCGAGTGCAGGAATTGCAGAAGTCGTCTGCTCGGTGCGGCGTTGACGTGGCTCTGTCTCTGGTCCGTGTTCATTGCAAGGAGGCCAAGGAAGAGAAGTTGGCGGCTCTCAAGGTCACCAACACCAAGAAGCTTCAATTCCAGTCATTCATGGAAACCTTCATCGATGCTGCCACACGTATTGCTAACGGAATCGACCTGGACGAATTTGTTGAGCCTGCAAGCCCTCCTCCTGCGGAGTGAGCACACTTTATGCCTTGATTCAATTTGCCTCGGAATGCCGAGTGATTTTGTAACCGTTTAAACTCCTTCGGGCCTGGCGCCCGAGTACTCCCACGCGTGGTTCTGAACTCGGTTTTCCTTGGAATATGATTGTTTTGTTTTCATCACTTCCAGATCTTTTAATCCCGAGTGGGGCTTGGTTCTTCACTCGGAACATATGTTGTACTTGTGGCGTGGCTCGGAGTGCAACCATACATTGTACTTCTGGCGCAGCTCGGAGTACAACTGTACGTTGTACTTGTAGCGTAGCTCCGAGCGCGACCAAGCCCCCGAGTGAGAAGGTTGCTCTTCACTCGGAGTGTTTTTGAAACTTAGGCGAGTACGGGATCGCAGCTAAGTCCCCGAGTGAGAGGGTTTCTCTTCACTCGGAGTGTTTATGAAACTTAGGCGAGTGCGGGGTCGTAGCTCAGCCCCCGAGTGACAGGGTTTCTCTTCACTTGGAGGGTTTTGAAACTTAGGCGTGTATAGGGTCGCAGCTAAGTCCCCGAGTGAGAAGGTTGCTCTTCACTCGGAGCATTTTGGGAACTTAGGCGAGTACAGGATCGCATCTAAGTCCCCGAGTGAGAAGGTTGCTCTTCACTCGGGGCGTTTTTGGAACTTAGGCGAGTACGGGATCACAGCTAAGCCCC
>LR738709.1:515664544-515755220 GCA_902687465.1 Secale cereale
AGTGTTTTTGAAACTTAGGTGAGTACGAGATCGCAGCTAAGCCCCCGAGTGAGAGGGTTGCTCTTTACTCGGAGCGTTTTTGGAACTTAGGCGAGTACGGGGTCGCAGCTAAGCTCTCGATTGAGAGGGTTGCTCTTCACTCGGAGTGTCTTTGAAACTTAGGTGAGTATGGGGTTGAAGCTAAGCCCTCGAGTGAGAGGGTTGCTCTTCACTCGGAGTGTCTTTGAAACTTAGGCGAGTACAGGGTCGCAGCTAAGCCCCCGAGTGAGAAGGTTGGTTTTCACACGGAGTGTTTTTGAAACTTAGGCGAAGCGGATTCACGACTAAGCCCCCGAGTGAGAGGATTGCTCTTCACTCGGAGTATTTTTGAAACTTAGGCGAATCGGGTTTGCGGCTAAGCCACCCACTGGGGGATTTGAACACATGTGTTTACGGGATAACAATCATTAAGATACTGTCAAAACCTTGTCTTTTATAGGAAAACTGAAGGATTCTTATTACAACTCGTCAATCCGAGTGTTTAGGTATAGAAACGGCGGAGCGGATCTACATTCCATGAGCGTGGCTCGTCTATTTTCTTGGCCACATTGTAGAGGTGATACGCCCCATTGTGGAGTACCTTGGTGATGATGAAGGGACCCTCCCAGGCTGGAGCGAGCTTGTGAGGTCGTTTCTGGTGCACTCGGAGCACAAGGTCTCCTTCTTGAAATGCTCGACCTCTGACATTACAGGCATGGAATCGACGCATGTCTTGTTGATAGATGGTTGACCGGATCAGAGCCATCTCACATTCTTCTTCGAGGAGATCAATTGCATCTTGGTGTGCATGTTCTGCTTCCGCTTCTGAGAAGAGTTCCACTCGGGGAGCATTGTGTAGCAAGTCGCTCGGAAGTATAGCCTCAGTGCCATACACCATGAAGAAAGGAGTTCGGTCAGTCGACCGGTTAGGAGTTGTTCTCAGTCCCCATAAAACAGATGGCAATTCAGTCACCCAAGCTCCAGGAGCATGCATGAGATCGCGCATCAGTCGTGGTTTCAGCCCTTGAAGGATCAAGCCATTCGCCCTTTCCGCCTACCCATTCGTCCGCGGGTGCGCAACAGATGCGTAGTCGACCCGAGTGCCTTGGGAAGCGCAAAGTGCCCTGAATTCGTCAGAATCAAAGTTGGAGCCATTATATGTGATAATACTGTGAGGGACTCCATATCTGAATACCATCTCTCTGACGAAACTGATGGCAGTGCTTGAATCAAGATTCATGAAAGGCTTGGCTTCGATCCATTTGGTGAACTTGTCGACTGCCACAAGTAAATGAGTGAAACCGCTTCTGCCGGTCCTGAAGGGTCCAACCATATCCAACCCCCAAATAGCAAACGGCCAGACCAGCGGAATAGTCTTCAAGGCAGACGCAGGCTTGTGACACATGTTTGAGTAGAACTGACAGCCTTCGCACTTGTCGACTATATCTTTTGCCATCTCATTTGCTCATGGCTAGTAGAATCCGGCTCGGTAGGCTTTGGCCACGATGGTCCGAGAGGACGCAAGGTGACCACAAGTCCCCGAGTGGATCTCATGTAGGATGATTTGACCTTCTTCTGGGGTGATGCAACGCTGAGCAGCTCCAGTAACACTCTCTGTAAAGTTGTCCACCTAACACTGTGAAGGCTTTGGATCGATGGACAATTTGGAGGGCCTCATCTTCGTCTTCTAGGAGTTCCTTCATGATCAGGTATGCGATATACGGCACCGTCCAGTCGGGGTGATCACTAAGAACTCCATGACCAGGTCGACTACAGCTGGGACTTCAATCTCAGTCGGATTGGTTGAACTTATCGGTTGCGGGGGCTCTTCCGTGAAGGGATCTTCCTTAACTGGCGGGGTGTGGAGATGCTCCAAGAACACATTACTAGGGATAGGCTTCCGAGTGGAACCTATCTTCGCCAGATCATCAGCGGCTTGATTCTTGATTCTAGGTATGTGGTGGAGCTCTAACCCCTCAAACATCTTTTCTAATTTTCTTACATCGTTGCAATAACCAGTCATTGTTGGGCTCTTGATATCCCATTCCTTTATCACCTAATTGACCACCAAGTCTGAGTCGCCATAGACCATCAGGCGACGGATGCCGAGTGAGATGGCCATATGCAACCCATACAAAAGTGCCTCATACTCAGCTTCATTGTTTGAAGAATCAAAGTGTATTTGGAGGACATAGCTGAGCTTGTCGCCTCTAGGGGACACCAAACCTACACCTGCACCAGACCCATTTAGCATCTTGGATCCATCAAAGAACATAGTCCAATGTTCCGAGTGAACCTGAGTCGGTTGCTCATGTTCAATCCACTCGGCAACGAAATCTGCTATTGCCTGAGACTTGACTGCTTTCTTTGCCTTGAACTTGATATCCAAAGGAAGGAGTTCAATCGCCCATTTAGCCACTCGACCAGTCACGTCCCGATTTTTCAGAATTTCTGATAATGGAGTATTGTTGACGACTGAAACTGAGTGGTCTGCAAAGTAATGCGCAACGTTCTTCATGGTCAAGTAAATTCCATACACAAGCTTCTGATAATGTGGATATCTCTGCTTGGACGGAGTCAAGACTTCCAAAATATAGTACACTGAGCATTGAACTTTGTAGGCTTTCCCTTCTTCTTCTCGCTCAACTGTGAGCATTGTGCTGACAACTTGTCCAGTGGCTGCGATATATAATAATAGAGGGTCTTTGCTGACTGGGGCAGCAAGCACTCGCTGGGTGGAAAGTAGTGCTTTGAGCTCTCCAAATGCTGCTTCAGCTTCAGGATTCCACTCGAACTTGTCAGACTTCTTCATCAGTCGGTAAAGAGGTAATGCCTTTTCACCGAGACGTGAGATGAATCGACTTAATGCGGCCAAACAACCAGTAAGCTTCTGAATGTAGTGCACGCGCATGGGGCATTTCATTCAGAGGATTGTGCTAACCTTTTCTGGGTTTGCGTCGATTCCTTGTTCGGAAACGAGGAAACCGCGCAACTTTCCGCCTGGGACTCTGAATGTGCACTTTGACGGGTTAATCTTGATATCATATTCTCTCAAGTTGGCAAAGGTTTCAGTGAGATCGGTTAGTAGGTCAGAATCTTTACATGACTTGACCGCGATGTCATCCATGTATGCTTCCACATTCCGACTGTTTTTTTTAGCAGACACTTCTGAATCATGCGCATGAATGTGGCGCCAGCATTCTTGAGGCCAAAAGGCATGGTAACATAACAAAAACACCCGAATGGGGTGATCAAGGCTGTTTTTATTTCGTCAGGTCCATACAGTCGTATCTGATGGTACCCGGAATACGCGTCCAAAAAGGACTAACGCTCACATCCTGCAGTCAAGTCGACAATTTGATCGGTGTGGGGGAGAGGGGAGTGATCTTTCGGGCAGGCCCGATTGATATGTTTGAAATCAATGCACATGTGAAGGGACTTGTCTTTCTTGGGGACCATGACAACGTTGACGAGCCACTCGGAGTGGTATATCTCGCGGATGAACTCAGCTGCCAGAAGCCAAGCCACCTCCTCGCCAATTGCCTTTCTCTTCTCTGTGCTGGACCGACGGAGATGCTGGTTTTGCTTTTGGGTCGACTCGCAAACGGTGCTCAGCTAGTCCCCTGGGTACACCCGGCATGTCAGATGGCTTCCATGCGAAGATGTCCCAGTTCTCACGGAGGAACTGGATGAGCGATTCTTCCTATTTGTTGTCGAGTGTTGTTGAGATGTGAGTCGGAGCAGCATTGGGATCGGTCGGGTGAATACTCACAGGCTTTGTCTCTCCGGCCGACTGAAAAGCAGACTCTTAAGCGAGTTTCTTGACTCGCAACAAATCACTCGGATATGCATTCTTCTGATATTCTTCCATTCTTACTTCTACCATCTGTTCGTCAGCAATCTTTGAGCCCTTCTGGAAGCACTCTTCTTCTTTCTGCCTATCTCCAGTGATTGTGATCATGCCTTTGGGACCAGGCATCTTTAACTTGAGGCACACGTAACACGGTCGAGCCATAAAATGGGCATATGCAGGCCCGCCCATAATAGCATGGTAGGCACTGTAGAAATCCACCACCTCAAACGTCAACTTTTCCTTGCGGTAATTCTTTGAATCACCGAAAACCACATCAAGAGTGATCTGACCGAGTGAATCTGCTTTCTTCCCATGGATGACATCATGGAATCGCATGTTGTTCTCACTGAGCTTGGACATCGGAATGCCCATCCCCCGGAGGGTCTCAGCATACATGATGTTCAAACCACTGCCACCGTCCATAAAAACATTGGTCAGTCGAGTGCCCTCAACAACTGGGTCGACCACCAACGCTTGTCACCCGAGGCTAGCAATGCACGCTAGATGGTCGGACTGGTCGAATGTAATGGGAGTCTTTGACCACTTCAAGTACGTCGTTGTTTCCGGAGCAACCTTCTTTACTTCCCTATTGATGACTTTTAGTCGACTCTTGCTCTCGATGTCAGCAAAAATCATTAAAGTGGTATTGACATTGGGGTAACCATCATCCTCCTCTTTGTCTTCATCCTTATCAGATTCCTTCTCTTTCTCATTGGGCTGACCCTCTCAGAAGCTCTGAATCAGAGTCAAAACTGTCGAGTGGTATGCTTGGGGTAAATTAAATTCCCCTCTTCATCTTTCTTGGTGTGTATATGACACTGTAAATCAAGCACATCATTCCCCGCTTGATCTTTCACTTTCTTGGGGATCCAAGGACCCTTAGGCTTTCCTTTGAACTTCCCTTGGTTCACAACTGCCGCCTCGCCAGGAGCTGCGGGTTCGGCTTTACGCTTCTGCTTCCGACTGGGATTCCCTCCTCCATCATCCTAGGTGACTGGTTTGTTCTTGCCACTATGGAGTCAGTCTGCTTCCCCGTCGTTAGCGTACCGACCGGCTATTTCCATCATCCGAGCCAGAGACATGTCTCCTGTTCGACTGAATTTCAGGTTATGCTCTATGTACCGCACGCCTTCCTTAAAGGCACAGACTGCCTAATGTTCTGACACGTTCTTGTAACACCCCTATGTATTAACTACTGTGTTACTCTGCTAAAGATGCCAAGTCATCTTCATTTGCATTAATTAATCACAGTGGTTAAGCTCCCAATTCTAAATTTCCCTCTGAAATCAATGCAAATTCAAAATTCAAAATGAAGTTGCACCAAAGTTGCTGGAAAAATGTTCACCTTCTGTCAAATATTCCATAACAATTATTTGTTAAGGAAAACAACATCACTCTTTGGCAAAAATGAGCAGAACCAATTATTTCAGCATCAATTCAGCATTTTTAAATGCTTTTACCTTTATGGAAATTCCAAACAGTTTCCAAAAATCCCCAAACTTGTTGTGGCAGTGCATAAAAATACCTTGGATTTGATGGGCTAGGTCCCATATTTTTCCTAGGTCATTAGGGTGTCCAAATAATTGCCTAACCCTCTCTGTTTTAATTAAAAAGAAATAAAACAGAAAAGAAAAGGGGCCAGAGAACCTTACCTGTTGCCTGGCGAGGCCCAGGCCGGCCCACCTCTTCCCCCTCACCTGCCCCGCACGCCGTGTCGTCGTCTCCATGGACGACAGCGCCTCCGCCGGCCACAGCTCGCCACGCCGACGGAGCAGGTGGCTGGAGGCGATAAGGACGCGCCCGAGCCGTTCCCCCTGGCCTCCTCCATCACGTCCCCGTCCTCTCCCTCGCTCGCCTCGCCTCTTCTCTCCTCTCCAGATCCAGAGCAGAGCGCCACCGCCGCCGTGCTTCGTCGTTTGCCGCGGCCACCGTGGATCTCCCGCTCCGCCTCGATGTCGTAGACGCGCGCCGCCGACTACCTCGTTGATTGGAGCCAGCAGCAGGAGCTGGGGAGCACCGCTGACGCCACACGGCGTCGCCCCCTTTCTGCCTCTGCTCCGGCGTCTTCTCCGTCTCCGGCGACGTCTGCTGCTCCTAAACCACCAAGGGCTTTTCGTGGCCGCTCGGTGAGCTCCACTCCGTCCTCTCCTCTCTCCTCCCTTGCCTCGTCGCGCCCCTAGCCGTAGCTGCCGCCGTAGCCGAAGCTCGACGCCACCGACGAGCTCATCGCTGTCGCAGTGGCCTCTAACACGCTCGCCTGAGCCGCGCCTCGTGCTCCTGGTGCTTCCAGGAGCCGAGCGAGCCCAGCCACGCGTCCTGTCGAGCCCCGTAGCCTCAGTTCCAACGACGCCCGAAGTCCGGCGTCCGCCGCGGCGCTCGCCGTCGTCGCCACGGTGCACCTCCAGTCGCGTAGTCACCCTAGATCAACGCGGGGTGGAATGGCCGATCGAACGCGCCCAAAACCGCACGATTTGGTCGCCTGTGCGCGATTCCCGTCGCACGGCCGAGCCACCCCGCCGCCGATGAGCTCGCTGCACTCAGCAACGGCCATCTCAGCCCCTCGCACCACCGCCATTCGACGCGCGGCGCCGAGCCGCGTCGAACGCGCCACTCCGTGCGCCAAACGGTGGCCGGAGCTGCGTTTCCGACCACCTCCCGAGCCGCGCCGCCGCGAGAACGAGCCCGTCGGCGTTTAAACGCCGACCGGCCGACGTGGCTGACCTGGGGCCACCCCCAGGGTCACTGCCAGTGGCCCCACGGGCCCCAGTTGACTGGGTTGACCCAGTCAACTACTGACTGGGCAGCCCAGTGTCACTGACACGCGGGCCCCACCGCGCAGATAATTAAATAAAATGTTTTTATAAATAAACTTAATTAATAATATTAATCAGTCACTGACAGTGCGGGCCCACTAGCTAATTAGGTTATTTAGTTAGTTTTAACTCTGTATATTTAGCTGAGACACTGACCAGTGGGTCCCACTGGACCCACCGGTCAGGTTTGACCCTGGTCAGCGCCTCTGTTGACTGCTGACGCAGTGCTGACGTCATGCTGATGCAATAACTCATTTCTATTATTTAAAATAAATCCAGAAAATGCCTAAAATCTTTAGAAAATCATATCTTTTTATCCGTAGCTCGGATGGAAAAACTTTCTATATGAAAGTTGCTCAGAACGACGAGACGATTCTAACCGTGCTATCTGTTTCCGTGTCGGGACCCTCTACGGAGGTGAACCCGCAACTTTTAGCCGTTTTCGGTAGATGAATAGTGCACATACACCGGTAAATAATTCCAGTTAATTCCTAAAATAACTAATATGACTTAGACATGTTCTTAGGCAACCCTGCACTGCACGTTAGCTTAGCACGCTCTGTGTTGCATATGTTTTGTGTATTTATCTGTTTCTTCCCCCTCTTCTCTCTCGGTAGAGTCCGACGCTGACGCCGCTCCAGAGACCGACGCCGTCCCGGTGATTGGTTCCCCCTCCGACGACCTTGCTTTTGCCACCGAGCAACCAGGCAAGCAACCCCCCTTGATCATTCCGATATCGCCTATGTCTATTCTCTCTTATTCTTGCATTAGAATTGCTGCTACTGCTACTGCTCCTATTACTGTTGCATAGCCTGTTTTTGCAATACTGTTGATACCTGTCTTTATTCATAAACTGCTTAGTATAGGTTGGGTAGCACTGCTGTGGTCCCGCTTTCTCGTAGTTGCCTCGCATAGTACCCTTGCCTCGATCAACCGATCGAGCCCCCTTCCCCTGACCTTCTTCACATCACCGCACACCCCCTAATATGCTCGACTCCGCAGAGTTAACATCAGGTGACGAGGGTGATACCTCCGAACTCACTTCCGATGTTGTCCCTGTAGTATAGCTATCTCGTTGTGGGTTATCGAGGGTGATTCCTCTTCCCACTTCCGACTTAGCTTTTGTCGTGCATCCGCTTTGGTGATTACCGCCGAGGGTGATTCCTCCGGTACCACCTTAACGGGACTTGTCGTTTAGGAGTCCAACGAGGGTGATTCCTCGGATTCCTCATCGGCATGGAAACCACACGGATGCCCTGGTTTACCGTACCGTGTTTAAAGACGTATCGATCCCCGAGGCCGGACGTCGCCAGGAACAAAGGCGTGCGGCCAGAGGTATCGTGCGTCTGAAGACACCTTATGGTGACTACTACACATGTTGGATAGAGACGGGTTGACCCTGAGGGGTACCCGCGAGTGCCTTTGAGGCGTGAGCTGTGGAGTCGGGTGACCAGTGAGGGTACCCGCGAGATAACTACGAGGCGTGGCCGGTCATTCCCAGTCCTTGTCACAAGTCCTCGAGACGGGACGACGGGGCCAACAGTATCGTGGGCTCTGCTCGTTACCGCGCGCTCCCAATCCACTAAGCGATTTGGATATTTGATCCGAGGGGCCTCCGGGTCCGATAGCACTAACCACCACGTGGGTGTGAGTGGGTGCTCTGCGTCGTATACATCAGCCGGAGTCGTCACGACGTCAGCGATTGAGCGGCCCGTTCGGATTGGACTTAGGATGCAACTGCGTGCTTGTATAAGGGGTTGCTAGGTCTGCTACCGAACGGCCTCGCAACGTGCGGAGCGTCCGGGGCGATGGGCCATGACCCCCGGGGGCATAGGATTAGTCCGGCGTGCTCGATCCTCTCTGGCGGTATCCGGTCGGGTTGCGTCGTATTGTTTGGCCGAGGGCGGGCACGACCAGATGGTGTGTCCGGCCGGAGTTAAGCGAGCGTGGTGGGTAACTTGGTGCACCCCTGCAGGGAAGAAAACATCTATCGATAGCCTGTCCTACGGTAACGGACACTCGGAGTTGTATCCACTTCGGTACAACTAGAACTGGTGACTTGAGATATGAAGTTGATATTACTATAAACACTTTACATTATGATGAACTATTCTGCTCCCTTCTAATTGCTGCAAGACCCTGAAGATGCTAGTCTTCGTCAGGACTAGGCTTTTCCCCTCTCTACTCTGGCTTTCTGCAGTCTAGTCCACCCACATAAAGCCTCCTTTGAAAATGATGCATTGCTTAGTATAGATCTGATGTAAGTCTTGCTGAGTACTTTGGATGAGTACTCACGGTTGCTTTGCTTCCTCTTTTGTCCTACCCGCATGATAAACCAGACCACGGAGCCATGGTGCCTGCAGCCCCCGTTGACGACTACTACTACCAGCCCGAGGCTGGTTACTACTACTACCCGGCCGGCGAGTACTTCTACGAGGAGCCGGCGGACGACGACCAGGAGTAGGATCGGAGGTCCCAGGCAGGAGGCCTGCGCCTTTTCGATCGTAGCTTTTCTTTTGCCTCGCCTCGTATGAGGCCTATCTGAACTTGTGTTCTATGTCTGTACCCAGACATCTAATGCTTCCGCTGACTATGTGTGTGACACTTGTTATGTATTCGAGCCCTCGAGGCCCCTGGCTTGTAATATATAACTTGTATGTATTTATTTATGTTTTAGAGTTGTGCTGTGATTCCTTCACGTGAGTCCTTAGGCTTGATCGTGTGCATTTGCGTGTATGATTAGTGCACGGTCGGGCCGGGGTCGTCACAGGTTGGTATCAGAGCCAACTGCCTGTAGGAACCCCCTTTCCAACTTCTTGGTCGAAGTCGAGTCTAGAGGTCCAAAAATGTTTTACTAACTTGGCTGTGTGGCTTATGGCCCCACGTCGCCACTTGGGTGGTGTAGCTTCTTTTATTCCTCATCTATACTCTGGGACTCTTCTCTCTCGTCTATTCGGGTTAAGTTTTACTAACTCCATTAGGTTCTCGTTTTCACATCTACCCGGAGAGCTGGATATCAGTGCGGTTTCCTATCATTGACCTGAATAGTCTGATAATCATTCCTTTCCATTTGTTTGTTTAACCTTTCTTACCAAGTTCTGTTTAATTATCATCAGGACTTGACAAGTCTGATTCTTCTTCTTTCAGATGAATCCTCTGTTTCCACCTCACCCGGAGACTCAGCTTGTGCTTCGCACCTGGGCTCGAGATGCCCCTGGGTTTCCGGCCATTCTAGTCGCTCTCCTGACCAGGCTGGGCTACCGCTGGTACCCCGAGTACATGGTCTACGAGGAGTATCACGAGTTCAACCAGGAGCAGTATTATGCTGAAGTTCGTATCTATGACCGGCAGGATGACTCAGACACTGAGCTGTACCGCTTTCGCGGTAGTGGCGTGACGGTTGCGATGGCAGTCCATGATGCTGCCTACGCTGCTGTCGCACGCCTCCGAGGAGAGCACAGAGATAGCTTGGATGCCTCTGAGTTTCGGTACATTCCGTATGCACCTGCTGGAGAGGAGACTGGATACTACTCAGCTATCTGTGCCCCGTATGAGAGTCGACGTTATGACCCGCAGGTTCTGATTCAGCACACTCAGGCGCTGGATCGAACTGCTCGGGCCCTGGCGGTTGAGTTGTCCATCACCCGGACAGTTCTCTACCAGACGTTGACGCAGTTGGTACCGGCTGTCCAAGCAGGGACGCTTCCTCAGTCTATTCTTTGCCCGCGCAGGATCAACACACCTCCAGGTGTCGAGTGGCCTGTGGTCGGAGGTCACACGCCAGTTCGTGGACCTCTGATTCCCGTCCGATACCGGGTTCTGCATCAGAGTGCACATGGAGCTCAGGATCCTTCTGCGATTGAGATCCGCCGTCCGCACTTGCAGCTACCCCGTTTCAGTTCCTTTCTCCGACGTTGATGTAGCCTTTGCTATGTCTCGTTGTGTACTTCCTTACCGCGGTCTGCGCGCCGCCTACTATGTCTAGTTTCTGATTTTGCGCCGTTATGCTGCCCGTTTGTAACCGACGCTATGTACGAACCCGTATGTCATGATGTGTATGATGTTGTATTAATGCACTTCTCTTATGTCGTGCATATTTACTTCATTGTTGAACTCATGCAACGTGTATTCTTGTCGCTAAACCCTCCTGTTGGAATTATCAGGATGGCTGGTAACAATGATCCCCCTGCACCTCCGCCTCCGCCTCCGCCGCCAGACTATATGGCTGCCGTAATGCAGACCATTGACATGCAGCGTCAGGTGCTGCAGGGTATGCTCAACCAGATACCCCAGGCCAACGCCAATGCTCAGCATCAGCCAGCCGCTATCACTCTGCAAGAATTTCTGCGGCTCAATCCAACGATATTTCGCAGTGCCGCCAACCCCTTGGATGCCGATGATTGGCTGCGTGACATCTTCTTTGAGCTGGATTCTGCCGCCGTGTCCCCTGACAACTATGTCAAGTTTGCGACATATTTCCTGAAGGGTCCGGCGGCCCAGTGGTGGGACACTCACCGGAACACAGTGCCTGCTGGAACTGTCATCACCTGGGCAGACTTCAAGACTGCCTTCCGCGCTCGGTACATCCCTGAGGGTGTTATTGACTGCAAGCGTACGGAGTTCCGTAACCTGATTCAGGGCAACAAGTCAGTTGATGCATATCAGCGGGAGTTCCTGGAACTGTCCCGCTATGCTGAGGAGGATATTGCTACTGACGCTAGACGCCAAGAGAAGTTCAGGCGCGGACTTCATCATGTTATTCTGCTTGCTCTAGTGGCACTGGACTTTCCAGACTTCGCCACTCTAGTGAACAAGGCCATTCAGGTTGAAACTGGACTCAAGCTACACAAGGACGCTCTTAAGCGCTCTCGCGAGTCGGGCTCATCTTCGGGCTCGTCTTCTCAGAAGCGCCGCATATGGATTCCTCAGAGCATGTATCGTCCCAACGCTCCAGTGTACAGGCCTTCTTATAGTGCACCGCGTCTGCCTCCTCCACCGCCAATGCAGTACAGGCCTGCAGTCCCAGCACCTCGAGCACCTGCGATTCGTCCAGAGAGTGGACTCTGCTTCAAGTGTGGCCGTCCGGGTCACCGTGCCAGAGACTGTCCGCAGGCTCAGGGTCAGCTGGCTCTTCCATCTGCTGGCCGTGGCAGTGGACGTGGAGTTCCTCCGCAGCGCAACAATAATATCAGGCCTTCGTATGCTCGTGGTGGTCAGCTTCACCACGTCAATCTGAGCGAAGACCCAGAGCAGCCAGCCACCGTGATGGGTACACTTCTTGTCAACTCAGTATTTGCTAATGTCTTGTTTGATACTGGTGCATCTGATTCTTTCATATCAGAACCATTTGCATTTAAACATGGCTTTAAACAAGATAAACTATATCACACGGTATCCGTACAAACCTCCGCGGGTCGGTGCAAATCTACCTTATTCTGTCCGGAAGTGGTAGTGGAGATAGAAGAAAGGAAGTTTCAGGTACACCCCATTGTCCTGAAATCCTGCGGCATCGACCTTATCCTAGGAATGGATTGGTTGGAAGCTCACGAGGCCCAAATTGATTGTGCCACCAAGACTGTACGTCTTCGGCACCCCTCGAATCAACTCGTGAATTGCCGCGCTCGTATATCCCATAATGCCGAAGCTCAAATCTATGCCTTAAATGCATTGAATGCTTCATCACTTGAAGGGCTCGAAAGCATACCAGTTGTATGTGATTTCCCGGATGTCTTCCCAGAAGAACTTCCAGGAATACCCCCTGCTCGAGCCGTCGAATTTGTTATTGACTTGAAGCCGGGTACTACTCCTATTGCGAAGCGTCCTTACAAGATGCCACCGCATGAGCTCCTAGAGCTTAAGGAGGAAATCGACAAGTCACTCAAGAAGGGCTTCATCCGTCCTAGTTCCTCTGCCTGGGGAGCACCGTCTCTTTTCGTCAAGAAGAAAGATGGTACGAATAGGCTGGTACAAGATTACCGACCTATCAACCAGGCAACCATCCAGAATAAATATCCGCTTCCTCGGATCAATGACTTATATGATCAACTGGCTGGATCATCGGTGTTTTCTAAACTCGACTTGAGGTTGGGTTATCACCAAATCCGTGTTCGCGAAGAGGATATTCCAAAGACTGCATTTGTTACTCGCTATGGCTCTTATGAGTACACCGTCATGTCTTTTGGACTGACTAATGCTCCAGCTACCTTCTCCCGTCTGATGAATTATATATTCATGGATTACCTCGACAAGTTCGTCGTGGTATATCTGGATGATATTCTGGTATTCTCAAAGAACAAGGAAGAACACGCCGAACATCTTCGCCTTGTTCTGGAGAAGCTGCGAGAGCATCAGCTTTACGCTAAGTTCTCCAAATGCGAGTTCTGGCTTTCTGAAGTGACCTACCTTGGACATGTGATTTCCAAGGATGGTATTGCCATTAATCCGGAACGAGTTCAGGCTATTCTTGACTGGACTCCTCCGAAGAATGTCAAGCAAGTGAGAAGTTTTCTCGGCCTTGCAAGCTATTGTCGTCGCTTCGTCAAGAACTTTTCCAAGATTGCCAAGCCCCTGACTAATCTGCTTCACAAAGGCGTTAAGTTTGAGTGGACAGATAAATGCCAGGAAAGCTTTCAAGCTCTTAAGGACAAGCTCGTTTCTGCTCCAGTGCTTGCTCCTCCAGATTCTCGCAAGGACTTCGTGATATATTGTGACGCCTCTCGTCAAGGATTAGGCTGTGTCCTAATGCAAGAACGAAGAGTAGTTGCTTATGCATCGCGCCAATTGCGTCCGCATGAAGAGAATTATCCAGTGCATGATCTTGAACTTGCTGCAGTGATCTTTGCATTGAAACTATGGCGGCATTACCTTCTCGGTAACCGGTGTGAGATTTATACTGATCATCAAAGTTTGAAGTATTTATTCACTCAGCCGGATCTTAATCTCCGCCAACAGCGATGGTTGGAAACTATTTCTGAATACGACTGCGGTATTTCTTATACCCCTGGCAAGGCTAATGTGATGGCTGATGCCTTGAGTCGCAAGTCATACAGCACCAACCTCAAGGTTAGGCGAGCTCAGCCTCGTCTTTATGAGGAGTTACGTAAGCTGAATCTGCATATCGTTCCACATGGTTCGCTTAATGACCTTGTGATACAGCCGGATCTTGAGAAGGCTGTCAAGGTAGCGCAAACCAAAGATGCTTACGTTGATGTTATAAAACAAGAACTGCATCTTCCGAAATACAGGGATTTCTCGATATCCGAAGATGGAACCTTGTATTTCCGAGGCCGCATCGTGGTAACGCGTTTCGACCTAATGACTGACAAGGTCATGAAGGAGGCACATGATACACCGCTGTCTATTCATCCTGGTAGTACTAAGATGTATCGTGATCTCCGCCAAAGGTACTGGTGGCCTAATATGAAGCGGGATATTGCTCGTTATGCTGCTGAATGCGATGTCTGTCGTCGCGTGAAGGCAGAACATCAGAAGCCTGCTGGACTTCTGCAACCTCTTCCTATTCCGCTGTGGAAATGGGATAAGGTGCAGATGGATTTCATTACTGGTTTTCCTAAGTCCCAGAAGGGTAACGATGCCATTCTTGTCGTTGTCGACCAACTCTCAAAGGTTGCACACTTCCTGCCAGTCAAGGAGACTATCACTGCTAGCCAGTTAGCAGAACTGTATATCTCCCGAATTGTATCCCTCCACGGAATTCCGAAGGAGATCAGTTCGGACCGTGGCACCCTGTTCACTTCCAAGTTCTGGGAAAGTTTTCAAGAAGCTTTGGCAACTCATATCAACTGGAGTTCAGCTTATCACCCCCAGTCCCAAGGTCAAGTTGAACGAGTCAATCAAGTGCTTGAAGATATGCTGCGAGCTTGTGTTATATCATTCGGTAAGAAATGGGAAGAATCCCTTCCTTATGCCGAGTTCTCGTATAACAACAGCTATCAAGCAAGCTTGAAGATGGCTCCCTTTGAAGTTCTGTACGGACGTAAGTGTCGAACCCCTCTGAACTGGTCAGAAACTGGGGAACGACAAGTTATTGGTCCGGACATTATTCAACACGCCAAAGAGCAAGTCCGTATCGTGCGTGAAAATCTCAAGGCGGCTCAAGACCGTCAGAAGAGCAACTATGATCGCAAGCGATGGGGTCTGACTTATCAACCCGGTGATCAAGTTTATCTTCGTGTCACCCCTATGAAGGGCACGCACCGTTTCGGCATCAAGGGCAAGTTAGCTCCACGCTACATTGGTCCCTTCCCCGTGGTTGCTAGACGTGGATTTGTGGCTTATAAACTGCAATTGCCACCGCAATTCTCGCATATCCACGATGTTTTCCATGTGTCGCAACTTCGTCGATCCTTCAAGGAATCCCCGCATCGTGCGGTGGATCACGAGATGCTCGAGCTTCAAGATGATCTTTCTTATAAGGAGCATCCGATCCGCATCCTCGATCAAACTGAACGTCGGACCCGCCAGAAGTCAACCAAGTTCCTGAAGGTGCAGTGGTCGAATCACACCGAAGATGAAGCCACTTGGGAACGCGAGGAGAATCTTCGGGCGGAATACCCCGACCTCTTTGCTTCTACCTCCTAAATTCTCGGGACGAGAATTTCTTTTAGAGGAGGAGAATTTGTAACACCCCTATGTATTAACTACTGTGTTACTCTGCTAAAGATGCCAAGTCATCTTCATTTGCATTAATTAATCACAGTGGTTAAGCTCCCAATTCTAAATTTCCCTCTGAAATCAATGCAAATTCAAAATTCAAAATGAAGTTGCACCAAAGTTGCTGGAAAAATGTTCACCTTCTGTCAAATATTCCATAACAATTATTTGTTAAGGAAAACAACATCACTCTTTGGCAAAAATGAGCAGAACCAATTATTTCAGCATCAATTCAGCATTTTTAAATGCTTTTACCTTTATGGAAATTCCAAACAGTTTCCAAAAATCCCCAAACTTGTTGTGACAGTGCATAAAAATACCTTGGATTTGATGGGCTAGGTCCCATATTTTTCCTAGGTCATTAGGGTGTCCAAATAATTGCCTAACCCTCTCTGTTTTAATTAAAAAGAAATAAAACAGAAAAGAAAAGGGGCCAGAGAACCTTACCTGTTGCCTGGCGAGGCCCAGGCCGGCCCACCTCTTCCCCCTCACCTGCCCCGCACGCCGTGTCGTCGTCTCCATGGACGACAGCGCCTCCGCCGGCCACAGCTCGCCACGCCGACGGAGCAGGTGGCTGGAGGCGATAAGGACGCGCCCGAGCCGTTCCCCCTGGCCTCCTCCATCACTTCCCCGTCCTCTCCCTCGCTCGCCTCGCCTCTTCTCTCCTCTCCAGATCCAGAGCAGAGCGCCACCGCCGCCGTGCTTCGTCGTTTGCCGCGGCCACCGTGGATCTCCCGCTCCGCCTCGATGTCGTAGACGCGCGCCACCGACTGCCTCGTTGATTGGAGCCAGCAGCAGGAGCTGGGGAGCACCGCTGACGCCACATGGCGTCGCCCCCTTTCTGCCTCTGCTCCGGCGTCTTCTCCGTCTCCGGCGACGTCTGCTGCTCCTAAACCACCAAGGGCTTTTCGTGGCCGCTCGGTGAGCTCCACTCCGTCCTCTCCTCTCTCCTCCCTTGCCTCGTCGCGCCCCTAGCCGTAGCTGCCGCCGTAGCCGAAGCTCGACGCCACCGACGAGCTCATCGCTGTCGCAGTGGCCTCTAACACGCTCGCCTGAGCCGCGCCTCGTGCTCCTGGTGCTTCCAGGAGCCGAGCGAGCCCAGCCACGCGTCCTGTCGAGCCCCGTAGCCTCAGTTCCAACGACGCCCGAAGTCCGGCGTCCGCCGCGGCGCTCGCCGTCGTCGCCACGGTGCACCTCCAGTCGCGTAGTCACCCTAGATCAACGCGGGGTGGAATGGCCGATCGAACGCGCCCAAAACCGCACGATTTGGTCGCCTGTGCGCGATTCCCGTCGCACGGCCGAGCCACCCCGCCGCCGATGAGCTCGCTGCACTCAGCAACGGCCATCTCAGCCCCTCGCACCACCGCCATTCGACGCGCGGCACCGAGCCGCGTCGAACGCGCCACTCCGTGCGCCAAACGGTGGCCGGAGCTGCGTTTCCGACCACCTCCCGAGCCGCGCCGCCGCGAGAACGAGCCCGTCGGCGTTTAAACGCCGACCGGCCGACGTGGCTGACCTGGGGCCACCCCCAGGGTCACTGCCAGTGGCCCCACGGGCCCCAGTTGACTGGGTTGACCCAGTCAACTGCTGACTGGGCAGCCCAGTGTCACTGACACGCGGGCCCCACCGCGCAGATAATTAAATAAAATGTTTTTATAAATAAACTTAATTAATAATATTAATCAGTCACTGACAGTGCGGGCCCACTAGCTAATTAGGTTATTTAGTTAGTTTTAACTCTGTATATTTAGCTGAGACACTGACCAGTGGGTCCCACTGGACCCACCGGTCAGGTTTGACCCTGGTCAGCGCCTCTGTTGACTGCTGACGCAGTGCTGACGTCATGCTGATGCAATAACTCATTTCTATTATTTAAAATAAATCCAGAAAATGCCTAAAATCTTTAGAAAATCATATCTTTTTATCCGTAGCTCGGATGGAAAAACTTTCTATATGAAAGTTGCTCAGAACGACGAGACGATTCTAACCGTGCTATCTGTTTCCGTGTCGGGACCCTCTACGGAGGTGAACCCGCAACTTTTAGCCGTTTTCGGTAGATGAATAGTGCACATACACCGGTAAATAATTCCAGTTAATTCCTAAAAATAACTAATATGACTTAGACATGTTCTTAGGCAACCCTGCACTGCACGTTAGCTTAGCACGCTCTGTGTTGCATATGTTTTGTGTATTTATCTGTTTCTTCCCCCTCTTCTCTCTCGGTAGAGTCCGACGCTGACGCCGCTCCAGAGACCGACGCCGTCCCGGTGATTGGTTCCCCCTCCGACGACCTTGCTTTTGCCACCGAGCAACCAGGCAAGCAACCCCCCTTGATCATTCCGATATCGCCTATGTCTATTCTCTCTTATTCTTGCATTAGAATTGCTGCTACTGCTACTGCTCCTATTACTGTTGCATAGCCTGTTTTTGCAATACTGTTGATACCTGTCTTTATTCATAAACTGCTTAGTATAGGTTGGGTAGCACTGCTGTGGTCCCGCTTTCTCGTAGTTGCCTCGCATAGTACCCTTGCCTCGATCAACCGATCGAGCCCCCTTCCCCTGACCTTCTTCACATCACCGCACACCCCCTAATATGCTCGACTCCACAGAGTTAACATCAGGTGACGAGGGTGATACCTCCGAACTCACTTCCGATGTTGTCCCTGTAGTATAGCTATCTCGTTGTGGGTTATCGAGGGTGATTCCTCTTCCCACTTCCGACTTAGCTTTTGTCGTGCATCCGCTTTGGTGATTACCGCCGAGGGTGATTCCTCCGGTACCACCTTAACGGGACTTGTCGTTTAGGAGTCCAACGAGGGTGATTCCTCGGATTCCTCATCGGCATGGAAACCACACGGATGCCCTGGTTTACCGTACCGTGTTTAAAGACGTATCGATCCCCGAGGCCGGACGTCGCCAGGAACAAAGGCGTGCGGCCAGAGGTATCGTGCGTCTGAAGACACCTTATGGTGACTACTACACATGTTGGATAGAGACGGGTTGACCCTGAGGGGTACCCGCGAGTGCCTTTGAGGCGTGAGCTGTGGAGTCGGGTGACCAGTGAGGGTACCCACGAGATAACTACGAGGCGTGGCCGGTCATTCCCAGTCCTTGTCACAAGTCCTCGAGACGGGACGACGGGGCCAACAGTATCGTGGGCTCTGCTCGTTACCGCGCGCTCCCAATCCACTAAGCGATTTGGATATTTGATCCGAGGGGCCTCCGGGTCCGATAGCACTAACCACCACGTGGGTGTGAGTGGGTGCTCTGCGTCGTATACATCAGCCGGAGTCGTCACGACGTCAGCGATTGAGCGGCCCGTTCGGATTGGACTTAGGATGCAACTGCGTGCTTGTATAAGGGGTTGCTAGGTCTGCTACCGAACGGCCTCGCAACGTGCGGAGCGTCCGGGGCGATGGGCCATGACCCCCGGGGGCATAGGATTAGTCCGGCGTGCTCGATCCTCTCTGGCGGTATCCGGTCGGGTTGCGTCGTATTGTTTGGCCGAGGGCGGGCATGACCAGATGGTGTGTCCGGCCGGAGTTAAGCGAGCGTGGTGGGTAACTTGGTGCACCCCTGCAGGGAAGAAAACATCTATCGATAGCCTGTCCTACGGTAACGGACACTCGGAGTTGTATCCACTTCGGTACAACTAGAACTGGTGACTTGAGATATGAAGTTGATATTACTATAAACACTTTACATTATGATGAACTATTCTGCTCCCTTCTAATTGCTACAAGACCCTGAAGATGCTAGTCTTCGTCAGGACTAGGCTTTTCCCCTCTCTACTCTGGCTTTCTGCAGTCTAGTCCACCCACATAAAGCCTCCTTTGAAAATGATGCATTGCTTAGTATAGATCTGATGTAAGTCTTGCTGAGTACTTTGGATGAGTACTCACGGTTGCTTTGCTTCCTCTTTTGTCCTACCCGCATGATAAACCAGACCACGGAGCCATGGTGCCTGCAGCCCCCGTTGACGACTACTACTACCAGCCCGAGGCTGGTTACTACTACTACCCGGCCGGCGAGTACTTCTACGAGGAGCCGGCGGACGACGACCAGGAGTAGGATCGGAGGTCCCAGGCAGGAGGCCTGCGCCTTTTCGATCGTAGCTTTTCTTTTGCCCCGCCTCGTATGAGGCCTATCTGAACTTGTGTTCTATGTCTGTACCCAGACATCTAATGCTTCCGCTGACTATGTGTGTGACACTTGTTATGTATTCGAGCCCTCGAGGCCCCTGGCTTGTAATATATAACTTGTATGTATTTATTTATGTTTTAGAGTTGTGCTGTGATTCCTTCACGTGAGTCCTTAGGCTTGATCGTGTGCATTTGCGTGTATGATTAGTGCACGGTCGGGCCGGGGTCGTCACAGTTCTCCACAGTATGATGAAGAGTGGTCCACCTCTGGATGTAATGTCTCAAAGTTTCATTTGGCTTCTGGACACAATGCTGCAATTCAGCCAGCCCGGCAGGTCGTTTGCAAGTGCCTTCAAAAGTCCTGACAAACACTCAGGCCAATTCTTCCCGACTGAATATGCTACCAGGGGCCAACTGATTTAACCAAGCTCGGGTTGAGCCCTCCAGCATCACGGGGGGTGCTTCATGGCTACATCATCATTGCCACCACCAATCTGCACAGCCACTCGGTAATCCTCTAGCCAAGTGTCCGGCTTCGACTCGCCAGTGAACTTGCTTACTCCCGTCGCCAACCTGAAATTGGGAGGGATCTCAGCGGCCCTGATGGCCCTGCTGAAACATTCAGGCCCAGAAACATGTACTCTGCTGCCACTCGGACGACCTCTATCCTGTCCTTCTCTGTGCGCCCGGTATCTGTCGACCAGGCCTTGCACAAGTGTGATAGCCTAGCTTATTAGGGATGATAGACTACTCATATCAATAAGGACTTCTTTCTTTTCCGGGAGCCCATTCGGATAAAACTTCAAAGTTAAGTGTGCTCGGCTTGGAGTAATTTCAGGATGGGTGACCGACCGGGAAGTTGCTCCCGGGTGCGCATGAGTGAGAACAAAGTGCACAGAAAAGACTAGTATTGATATGTGGGGCCAGTCTAGATCCCGCTAGGAGTAACGACCACCGGCGGGTGTCCGGAGCGTTACAAGTTGGTATCAGAGCCAACCCTCGCGATTACACGGTTGTTTGCGAACAGGTGCTCGGTCATGTTATTCATGACGTTTGTGACCTGTTGTGGCACACAGCATGCCACATGTATCAGACTGGATGCACAGACGTTTGTGCCAAGAGGGAACGTTTCTGTGGCCTGACAAGGATGTCGGTTCCTCTGAGTGGGAGTGTATGTGATAGCCTGGCTTATTAGGGATGATAGACTACTCATATCAATAAGGAATTCGTTCTTTTTTGGGAGCCCATTCGGATAGAAGTCCAAAGTTAAGCGTGCTCAGCTTGGAGTAATTTCAGGATGGGTGACCGATCGGGAAGTTGCTCCCGGGTGCGCACGAGTGAGGACAAAGTACGCAGAAAAGACTAGTATTGATATGTGGGGCCAGTCTAGATCCCGCTAGGAGTAACAACCACCGACGGGTGTGTCCGGAGCGTTACAACAAGAATCGACCTTGCATCAAACCAGGGCTCTCTGGGGTCGACTGGGATCCTTCGCTCATCGCCATGCGGGCGCCTGTCATCGTATTGCCGGGGCACATACGATCCGCTCCCCGGAGGAGGTGTGGGCACTCGACGGCGGTCATCACGGCCGAGTCGACGGTCATACTGCTCGTAGTTCCAACCCAGATACTACTCTTGGCGGTGCCCACGACCCTCATGCCGCGGGGGAAATCTCGGGCTGTGAGCCGACAAGACTGTGTCTGCCACCACGGACCTGCTGTGGATTCTATTGTGCGACTGAGAAACGGCTGAATTTTGTTCACCTGCTGCTCGGAGCAGCGCTTGAATCAAGCCTCGTCCAGCCTCCGATTGGGACGGCTGGATCGATTCTGCTATATGGGCTGCAGCTGTAAGATTTTGAATCGGAATGCGGTATACCTGGGGCTTAGGAAGAAACAAATGTCGCTGCCGAGGGCTTGAGGCACATACTCATCGCGATCATACGACGGAGCATCACCGCTGCCGCCGCCACCGCCATGAGGGTACCCAGGTGGACTGCGACGGGAGTCGGCCATGAGGACCTCTGCCGCCGGGTCGCTGCTCCCGCACTCGAAAATTGTGTCCATGGAACTAGTCGACAGATCGACCGGCCTGTAGAGGTATTCGCCAGGCTCAATTGCCGCGACTTGGGGAGTGGCTGACTGGCGGGCCACCGCATGCTTCACCCACCGCTGGAGCCGCGATCGACCGGACCGCTTGCGACGGCGTTCGGCGGGGAGGACGAATGATGAAGGAGTCGACCGATATTGGGTCGACGACTGCCGGAGGAGGACGCCACAAGCACTCACGCGAAAGTCTGCCGCCCCGCAGACGGGAAGGGCCTCGACGTCGAGGGGGGCCTCCTAGAGCCAGGCGGAGTCATCGGCAATGAAGACTAGCGCGCCGAGTCAGATCTCGCGGCCCAGAGCCAGACCATCGCCGAAAACCATGTTGATGAAGACCGAAAAAACTACAACCTCGTCGGAAGTTGCTAAGACACCGGCCCCACGGTGGGCGCCAACGGTCGTGGTACTAAATCTGACAGTAAGAGTAGGGGGTATGTAGGAGGAGGCAAGGTCCTAACTACGGCGAGGTTGTGCACATGAGTTTACGAGTTCAGGCCCTTCTCGGAGGAGGTAAAAGCCCTACGTCTCGGTGCCCGGAGGCGGTCGACTAGAATATGAATGTGTGTGTTATAGGGGGTGCGAACCCTTGTACCAGAGGAGGGGGTGGCTTATATAGAGTGCGTCAGGACCCCAACCATCCCCCGTTACATATGGTTCAATGTACATAAGACAGGACGTTACTGATAATGCCTGCTATAAATGGCCTTTAAGACTACGGAGTGAATGCCTGACCGTTGTCACCTTGAGTGTCCTTAGATCCTGTACTCCGAGTGCTTTTCTTGTATAGTCTAGTGACCTCTTCCTGGTCGAATGGAATTGGGGTATCCGAGTGAGATAATTGGTCGAGTGGAATACACTCCTTGGTTACTTCAGTCTGTATCCTTTGTTATATTTTGGATCTCCTTGACTCTAGGATAGTGATCTTGGGTAGGACATCTAGGTCAGGCCTATGACCCTACCCTAGGTCTATGGCATCGTCAATGCCCACAACCAATTTGTGTTCTACTCGTGCATAACATCTACGCATAGACCTAGCTCATGATGCCATTAATGGGGGAGATTACATGGAAAACAAAAAAATCTACGAAGATCTATCTATGGAAATGCTATCAATGAGAGGGGAGTGTGTCTACATACCCTTATAGACCGAAAGCATTAACAATCTAAAGATCGTGTTTGGCGTAGTCGTACTCGCGTCGCTGTCCAATCCGATCCAAGCACCACATGTGCAGCACCTCCGAGATTAGCACACGTTCGGCTCGGTGCACCCTCTCCTTCATGATCTAGAAAGAGAGGGAGAGGAGGTAGATGAGATATGATCCAACAAGACGGTGTGGTTGTGGTGGCAGCAGCGGGACACCGGCAGGGCTTCGCCCAGCGATGAACGGAGTGAGGAGGTGGAGGGAGAGGGAGGAGGCGGCCAAGGGGTGAAGGGTTGCTACCCCTATGTGCCCCTCTCTTTATATAGAATAGGGGTAGGGGAAGGCGTCCAAAACCTTCCTAGGGTCAGACACAAGGGAGAAATCCCTTTAAATTTGGAGATCATGTCTCATCTCTAGATTCAACCCTTTAAATTTAAAGATAAGACCTTATCTCAAGATTTAAACGACATGGGCATTGGGGGCTGGTGTGGCTAGCCCATGTGGGTCGTAGCCTCGCCCCTGGGTCCATGTGGGCCCTTCCCGGGTCATTGGGCGCCACGGTGGAACTCACGGAACCTTCTAGAACCTTCCCGATACTCTACCGAAAATTCCTGAACTTTTTTGGAACCCAGAAAAGCCACTTCCCATATATAAATATTTACCATCGGACTATTCCAGAGCTCCTCGTGAGGTCCAGGATCCCATCTGGGATTCCAAACTACTTTCAGACTTCACCATGTGAATATCTCAATACTAACCTAGCGCTACCGAACATTAAGTGTTTGACCCTACGGGTTCGAGAACATGTAGACCTAACTGACACTCCTCTCTGGTGCCCCTACGGATGCCATATTGACTCCCACATATTCAACGAAGATTTTTATCGATTGAACCACGATGTCAAGGATTCAGTTAATCCCCTATAGAATTATCTTTGTCCGACGATATGTTTTTGCCCTAGATTCGATCGTCGGTATTGTCGTACCTATACGTGGCCATATCTCAGGTCGGGACGGGCTTCAGGCCGGGCCAAACAAAGCCCGATGTTGAAAACCTAGGCCCGAGCCCGGCACGGCCTGACCACCGGGCCTACTAAATCGGGCACGAGCCCGGTCTAAACCTGGAAAAGCCCGACATGGCCTGCTCGGCTCGGCCCAACCACGGCTATAAACCCATTTTTCATAGGCCCGAGCCCGGCCAGATCTGCCCATCGGGCTTGATTTTCAGGCCCGAGCCCGACCCGATGGCATGTTTGGGCTCAGCCCGGCCCGGGATTTTTGGACCGGGTCGGGTCGGGCCGTCCGGGCTGGGCTGCCCATAGCCAGGTCTAGCCGTACCTAGTTCAATTTCGTTACCGGCAAATCTCTTTACTCAATTCGTAATACAAGATCCCCGTGACTAAACTCATTAGTCACATGCTTCCAAGCTTCTTGTGTTGTTGTATCACCGAGAGGGCCCAGAGATAACTCTCTTTCACACAGAGTGACAATCTCAGTCTTGATCCATGCAACCCAACAAATACATTCAAAGATACCTGTAATGCCCAGTATGCGACTATGTCTCCCACGTGTCGAGGCACGACTTAAAGACATAAGCGCATACTAGAATGATCTCAAGTATGGTATCTTTGCATATCTCATGTAAGATTCAGGGATGAAATTGAAAAGATAGTTGGCTTACACTCGCCACGTCACACAATGAATACAATAGCATACATCATCCAAAGAACACAGGGTCCGACTACGGACGAAATCCAAAACGAGAAAGATACAATAAACACAAGCCCGGATCCTCCTAGTAAGAACCACTACTGATCGTAGGGATACAAAACATAGTAACGTCCACGCTCTTCATCGAACTCCCAGTGAAGTTCTGAACCATCTCCTGCATTGCATTGTTCTCAGCGGTACCTGCATCTAGTGTGTGTTGAATCTGTGAGCCACAAAGGACTCAGCAATCCCGTTCTCGGGTATCAAAACTACCAAAGCCTTAGGTGTGGAAAGGATATAAAAGTGTTTGCAGCAAGCACTAACCACTAGCTTACGAGTTTAGAGCGAGAAGAGAACAAGTGCCAACGGTCGCCAAGTAGATCAAGAAGTGATCCTAGCTACTCACGGTCAAACATAAAGCCACCATGCTCACTTCCCGAAGCCCTTCGGAAAGAGACCATCATGGTTACTCACACAGGTAGTGTATTCTTATGAAACTGGTGTCAAGTTATCTACCACCGGATATTAACAAATTCCCATCTGCTACATAACCGCGGGCACGGCTTTTGAAAGATCAAACCCTGCAGGGGTGTCCCAACTTAGCCCATAACAAGCTCACGATCCGCGGAGTCGCAAAAACAAAGTGGGAAGACCCGAGTATTCTCGGAATCCCGCGCTCAAGATATTTCGACAAAGTTAAAACTAATCCAGCAAGACCTCCCGGCGTGCCGACACCCTGATAGTAGCCGCGCGTATCTCGTCTCAGGACACGACCAGATGGGACATCCTACAGGTAATACCAGATACCTCGGGTTTCCCCAAGGCGGCCCTGCAGTCCGCCCAGTTTGGACCAACACTCATGAGGAGCACTGGCCCAGGTTGTTAAATAAGAACTCAGGTTTGCAACGCCCTATGCAAGTTTTAGTTATTAGGCAAATGTAAAACCAATGTTGGGCCTTGCTGGAAAAGCTTTAAACATAGTGAATTATCAAGGGGGCCCATAAACCCCAACCGTGTTAGGAACGCAAAATCAAGGAACATAACACCGGTTTATCGGTTCCTAAGGTGGCATGAGTGGAACAAAACACCAAGCAGATGGCCAAGCCTTTCACCCATAGCCAATATATAGGTGCATTAGTTTAACAGGTATATATATTGTGTTATCCCAACAACAAGTTCATCATGGAGCAATCTTCAAAACTTCACCTTCAACTAACAACGCTATAAGAGGGGCTGAGCGATGCGTACTTAGCCAAACAACGGTTTTCTAGGAAGGCGGTTAGAGTGTTTCATGGCAACAATAGGAGGCTGACAAACAGGAATAGGCATCGAGGCATTTCTAAAGAACGAGACAACTAGCATGGCAAAGATAGAGGTGATATCGGGGAATGGTCATCTTGCCTGTCGAGTCCACAGAGGGATCGTAACCTTGCTCCTCAAACTCAGCCTCGAAAGGAACCTCGAACCCCGAATCATCACCGGGCTCTAACCAACACAACAATGCAAACACCGGAACAACAATTAATCATCATGCAATGCTCAAATACATGATGCATGTTATGATGCATATGAATATGTGTAGGATATGATGCAACTCCTAGGGACAAGTGGAGTGCACAAGTAACATGGCAATGAACAAGATCGCACACATGTATGAACACAAGCAAAAGGAAACAAAGACTAACATAGTCACAAGAGATTATGTAGATGAATTAAACAAGCACCCAAAAAGTTTTTAAAGTTGTTTAACATGGCAAGGGGTGCAACTAGGATCAACAACATCATGCTAGCTTTTTAAATGGGCAGGAAAGAACAAACAACAATTTTCGGAGACTCCCAAATTCATAATAACATATATAGGATAGATCTGAGAAAGTCATATTTTAAATTTTTAAACATGCAAAACAATAGCACCATCTTAATCTACACATTTTTCCACCCCAAATACATATAAAGTTTGTCAAATTTGGAGCTACGGTTATTTAGTTATGATTTTAACAAGTTTGAGCATATTTAAACTCCAAATAATTCAAACAACAATTTAAATGTTTTTAACACGGCAACAAACTGCATATAAATATTCTACATGAAAAACTAGGCAGTTTTCATATATAACTCATTTACAACAGATGCATATAATTAAATATATGAATTAGGCAAAGAAAATGCAGAAAAGTAATTAAAACAAAAACAGGAAAAGGAAAAAGAGCTAAATTGATACGGCCTGACCTAGCTCTAGCCACTGACCCACGGGTCCAGGAAGTACTGAGGTGGCGTTGCGGGTGTGGGAGTGTGTGTGCGCGAGCTGGGTGGATGACAGGTGTGGCCGGCTTGTTAGTGGGTCAAATAAAACAAAAACGGGGCTAAACCCACAGCCCCGGCGGGGATTCGAACCTGGGTCTCCCTAGTGAAGGCACGGCACGAGTACTAGCTGGGCTAGGCATGGTTGCTGGCTAGGAAAAGGGCTCGTACCTTATGATCTGAACCTAGTCGACCTTCTCTGAGAGAAGACGATGGATGATCTACGACGGCGCCGGCGAGGGCAGCCGTGGCGATGGCGAGCTAGATGGGTCACGACGGGCGCGCGGATTCGGGATGCGGTGCGGCTCGGGAGGCATGGCACTAGGAGAGGCCGGGGTTACACGAGCTCGAGCAACTGCTCGGGTCGACCGTGGTGGCACGAGAATTTGAGCAGCAGCACAGCACAACGGCATAGCAGACAGGGCGCGTGAGGAGCAGGCGTGCGCGCACGAGGCAAGCGCAGCGAGGAGAGATGGTCGCGTGGGTGCACGTGCAAGATCCAGAGCTCCTAAACAAGCAAACTGCAGCTATGCCCAGAGCACGGCGGACACGACCTTGGCACAAACGCTACGACGCCTAGAGAGCTCTAAGGACGACTAGAAGCAGCAGGGGGAGTTCCGTATACCTCGTATACCTGTGACAAGAAGAAGAAGCCGATGACGAGCGTACGGCGATGCGGTCGACCTCTGAACCTCGGCGCGAACTCTGACCGAGGGAAGATGGGAGCAGAGGATGAAGCCGGGCACAGACTTGGCGATCTCCTGGATGCCGTAGGGGAAGCATAAGGCGGCAGGGACTCCAGGGAAGCCGATGGACTTGAAGAAGGCGGCTGGAGGTGGCCGGAGGACAGCGACGACGACGAGCGTGCTCTCAGTCACGCTCGGGTGCTCGCGAGGGAAGGAGAAGGATGGTAGGGGAAGATCCCCTTGGTGGGGGCGGCAAAGGAGGAACCCTAGAGGAGTAGGTGCGGACGCCGAGGGGGTCTTATAGGGAGGTGGGCACGGCTGGCCCGGCCATCGTGGCCATGGTGGACGTGGAAAGCAGAGGAGGGAGGTGGAAGAAAGGAGGGTGTGAGCTACAGCCGCCTACTGACGGATGGGCCCTGCGCTCCATGTGGGATGAGTGCAGGAGGGGTTGGATCGGTCTACGTGAGAAAAGGTGTCGGGGGGAACTGGCGGGTTGCTGCTGCCGCTTGGGCAGAGATGCAGGAGGGGGAGAGGCCCAAGCTGCTGCTGCCTTAGTCTCCCTCCTTTTCCATTTTCTTTTTCTTCAGACAGAAAAATAAAATGAAAAGCTCAGGGACATAGGAGAGGCGTTTGGTAAATATAATAATATTCCAAGCTCCTGTGAAAATGCTCTATTTTATAAAAAATTCCTAGGCATTTTAGAGGAAGTAAAATAATTGAAGTTTGAAAATAATTCAAACTTGAGCCATTTTAAAACCTAACCAAAACAATTCCAAAAGAGGTGAAGTCTGGCATAGGCATTTAGGACATGGGGCAAGAATTGTTGGGAGGAGATGAACATTTAAAAGAATAGGTAAGCCACTTGCAAAAATACTTAAAGAATGGAAGAAGGGAAGAAGAGGTGAGTGGTGCTAGAAGAAGGGGGTAGGGGTTTAGCATGGGCATGAACTTGCTATCACCAACACCACAATAACAAGGAGCACTCACTTGGCATACTAGGAAAGGATAAAACACAATGACAAGTGAAAGATGCCATGATGATCATGATGCAATGGTGATGATGAAGTAATGCATGGATGCAAAAGAAAATACAATATGACAATGCAATGACAATGAGAATGCATAATTGAAAAAGAACTGCCAAGGAAAGACAAGGATCAATTGGTAAAAGCTTTATTGCCATAAATGGAATGTATCACATATGGGGTGTTACAAACTCTCCTCCACTACAAAAAGATCTTGTCCCGAGATCTAGGACTGAAAGAAGACGGGATACTCGAAACGGAGATGATCGTTCCCATGTAGCTTCTCGGTTGGTATGGTGTGACCACTTCACTTTCAAGAATTTGATGGACTTGTTGCGGGTCTTGCACTCAGTTTCTTCAAGAATAGCAACGGGGTGCTCACGATAAGACAAGTCTTGCTGAAGATCAATCTCTTCGAAAGGAATGGTGCGTTCAGGTGTCTTAAAGCACTTGCGGAGTTGAGACACGTGAAACACATCATGCACATTTTCAAAGTTGGAGGGAAGCTCGAGTTGGTAGGCTAGATCGCTTCTCTTGCCAAGAATCTTGAAAGGGCCCACGTATCTTGGAGCAAGCTTGACCTTGATACCGAACCTCTGAGTGCCCTTCATGGGAGAAACACGGAGATAGACATGATCTCCAATGTCGAAAGCCAAGTCACGATGCTTGCCGTCATAGTAGCTCTTTTGACGTGATTGCGTGGCTTTGAGATTCTCACGTATGACTTTGCACATTTCTTCGGCTTCTGAGATCAAGTCATTTCCAAGGAGTTGACGTTCACCAGTCTCGGACCAGTTGAGAGGGGTACGTCACTTTCTGCCATAGAGGATTTCAAACGGAGCTTTGCCTGCACTTGCTTGGAAGCTGTTGTTGTAGGAGAATTTGGCAAATGGAAGGCAATCTTCCCATTTCATACCAAAGGAGATGACACAAGCTCTGAGCATATCTTTGAGAATTTGGTTCACTCTTTCGACTTGACCACTAGTACAAGAGTGAAACGCAGTACTGAAGCGAATCTTGGTGCCCAGGGCTGACTGGAAAGAATCCCAGAACTTGGAAGTCAACAAGCTTCCACGGTCTGAGGAGATCACTTGAGGAATGCCATGCAAAGAGACAATTCTGGAGGTGTACAGCTCTGCCAGCTGAGCTGCGTTGATGGATTCTTTGACGGGAAGAAAATGAGCCACTTTGGTTAGCTTGTCAATCACCACAAAGATAGCATAATTTCCCTTCTTGGACTTGGGAAAACCCGTGACGAAATCCATGTCAATGTGATCGAATTTCCACTCGGGAATAGGTAGAGGTTGAAGGAGTCCGGCTGGACGTTGATGCTCTGCCTTCACCCATCTGCAAACATCACACTCATTCATGAATTAGGCAATCTCCCTTTTCATGCGAGTCCACCAATATGATTGCTTGAGGTCATGGTACATCTTGGAGCTTCCTGGATGTATCGAAAGGAGTGAGTCATGTGCTTCGTTCATTATGAGCTTTCTGAGGTCACCTTTGCGAACCACAATCCTGTCCTCAAAGAACAAAGTGTCTCTGTCATCAATGTGATAGCACTTGTACTTGGGAGTACCCTTAGCAATACCATGTTTCACTTTCTGCACCATAGCATCACTGAGTTGGGCCTCACGGATTTGATCTTCCAAAGTAGGAGCAACTTGAAGGTTGGCAAGAAATCCTTGTGGAACAACTTGGAGGTTGAGCTTACTGAATGATTCACAAAGTTCAGGTTGGAATGGTTTGAGAAGGAGACTATTGCAATACGCCTTTCTACTCAAGGCATCTGCAATGACATTGGCCTTGCCAGGAGTATACTCAATGCTTGGATCGTACTCTTGAATCATTTCAACCCAACGAGTCTGGCGAAGGTTAAGGTTTGACTGAGTGAAGATGTACTTCAAGCTCTTGTGATCGGTGAAGATGTCCACTTTTCTGCCCAACAGAAGGTGTCTCCACATGATCAAGGCATGAACAACTGCTTCTAGTTCAAGATAATGTGTGGGATAATTCTTCTCATTTGGTTTCAGCTAACGTGAAGTGTATGCCACAATCTTCTTGTCTTGCATGAGAACGCCACCAAGACCTTGCAATGAAGCATCACAAAAGACTTCATAAGGCTTGGACTCATCCGGAGGAGTAAGAACCGGAGCAGAAATGAGCTTCTCTTTGAGTGTCTTGAAGGCCACATCACAATCAGGAGTCCACGAGTACTTGACATTCTTCTCCAGCAAGTTGGAAAGATGCTTGGCAATCTTGGAGAAGTTCTCAACGAACGTTCTGCAATAGCTTGCAAGACCGAGAAAACTTTGGAGTTGTTTGACATTCTATGGAGGTTCCCAGTTGACAATAGCTTCAACCTTCTCGGGGTTAACAGAAATGCCCTCGGCAGATATAATATGGCCAAGATAGAGGACTTTATCTAGCCAAAATTCACATTTGGAGAACTTCGCATAGAATCGGTGCTCACGGAGCCTGTCAAGGACCAAATGGAGGTGCTTGGCATGGTCTTCTTTATTCTTGGAGAATACCAAGATATCATCGAGGTAGACGAGCACGAATTCATTGGTGTAAGGGTTGAATATGAAGTGCATCATTCGAGAGAAGGTGGGTGGAGCATTTGCATGCCCGAAAGACATGACCGTGTATTCATAGGAGCCATAGCTTGTTCTGAATGCGGTCTTGCGAATATCCTCTTCACGGATACAAATCTGATGGTAACCTATCCGGAGATCGAGCTTCGAGAAAACCTTGGCTCCTTTGAGCTGCTCGAACAATTCATTGATGTTGGGGAGCGGGTACTTATTCTTTACTGTCTTCTTGTTCAATGGTCGGTAATCAACAGAAAGGCGTTCCGTGCCATCCTTCTTCTTGACAAATAGGACACCACAGCCCCAAGGAGAAGTACTTGGTCTGATTAGACCCATATGTTCTTGCTCATCGAGTTGCTTCTTCAGCTCCTTCAACTCTTTAGGAGAAAGCTTGTACGAACACCGACATGTTGGCTCGGTACCGGGTTCAAGTTCAATGAAGAATTCAACTGGACGGTTGGGAGGCATGCCAGGAAGCTCTTCAGGGAATACATCCTCATATTCACAAACCACCGGAATCTGAGAAATGGCATTAATCTCGGCCTTATCATTAAGAGAGAATAGCCTGATTGTGTTATCTCGAGATGCGAAGATAATCACGTCTTCGGAAGGATGATTTAGATTGACCTCCTTGTTTGCACAATCAATAAGTGCATCATGCTTCGAGAGCCAATCCATCCCAAGAATAAGATCAATGTCCGAGTTACCGAGAATAACCAGGGAAACCAGAAAACTGTAATCACCCATATGAATAGATATGTCCGGAGCATACAAGCTAGAAGTCATGTGTTTGCCCGGAGAGATAACTTGTAACCCCCTTGGCAAAGCCATTGTGTCCACATTGTGCTTAGATGCAAATGGATATGACATGAAGGAATGTGATGCACCAGAATCAAACAAGACTTTAGCAGGTTTAAGGTTAACTGGAAGATTACTAATTATCACATCGGAAGAATTCTCTGTTTGATCTGCATTCATCAGGTTCACTCTTGCATGCTTGGTATTGTGCTTGACAATAGCATTGCTGACAGGTGGAGGAGGCAGAAGGCGCCTTTGAGTACACTTGTTTGCATAGTGACCCTTCTGGCCACACTTGTTGCAAGTAGCTTCTGAAAGAGGCCGATGATAAGGACCACTTGGTCATGGAGCTTGGAACTGAGGCTTGGACTGGTTGCTTGGGTTGGGTGGGTGGGAGAATCCACGACTGCTACCTCTTGAGCTTGCGTTGTATTCCCTCGAAGAGGAAAGCAAGATGCAGCACAGTAGCATAAGTATTTCCCTCAGTTTCTGAGAACCAAGGTATCAATCCAGTAGGAGACCACGTGCCAGTCCCTCGCACCTGCACAAACAAATAAGAACTTCGCAGCCAACGCGATAAGGGGTTGTCAATCCCTTTACGGTCACTTACGATAGTGAGATCTGATAGAGATGATAATTATATTTTTGGTATAGAAACAGAAAGTAAAGAAAGCAAATAAACAACGGCGATAGAAATTGGCTAGTTGACGGGAAAGAAATATGATAAAGATAGACCCGGGGGCCATAGTTTTCTCTTGTGGCTTCTCTCATGATAGCGATATTCTACAGCGGGTAAACAAATTACTGTCGAGCAATTGATAGAAAAGCGAATAATTATGAGACTATCTAGGCATGATCATTGTATATAGGCATCACGTCCAACACAAGTAGACCGAAACGATTCTCCATCTACTACTATTACTCCACACATCGACCGCTATCCAGCATGCATCTAGTGTATTGAGTTCATACGAACAGAGTAACGCCTTAAGCAAGATGACATGATGTAGAGGGATAAACTCAAGCAATATGATGAAAACCCCATCTTTTTATCCTCGATGGCAACAATACAATACGTGCCTTGCTGCCCCTACTGTCACTGGGAAAGGACACCGCAAGATTGAACCCAAAGCCAAGAACTTGTCCCATTGCAAGAACTATAGATCTAGTAGGCCAAACCAAACCAATAATTCGAAGAGACTTGCAAGGATATTATGAGCACACATAAAAAGTTCAGAGAAGAACCAAATATCTTTCATAGATAACCTTGATCATAAACTCACAATTCATCGGATCTCGACAAACACACCACAAAAAGAGATTACATCGAATAGATCTCCTCAAAGACCGAGGAGAACTTTGTATTGACTCTGGAGAGAGAGAAGAAGCCATCTAGATACTAGCTATGGACCCGAAGGTCTGTGGTAAACTACTCACAACTCATGGTGAGGGCGATGATGATGATGATGAAGGCCTCCGTGATGGATCCCCCTCTCGGAACAGACTCCAAGATGGGATCTCCACGGGAACAGCAGCTACGGCGGTGGAATTAGGGTTTTCTCTCTATGTATGGAGTTTCTGGGGTATGTAGGTATATATAGGAAGAAGGAGGGCACCGGGGGCCGTGTGGGCTAGCCTCGAGGCAGGGGGCGCGCCCCCACCCTCGAGGGCTGGCCCTACGTCCCCTGAATTGGCCCCGAAGACTCCCGAGCGTGATTTCCTCCAAAAATATCGCTCGCGAAGGTTTCATTCCGTTTGGACTCCGTTTGATATTCCTTTTCTGCAAAACCCTGAAATAGGCAAAAAAACTGCAATCTGGACTAGGCGTTTGGGTTAGTAGGTTAGTCCCAAAAATAATATAAAGTGAATGATAAAGCCCATTAAACATCCAAGACTTCATAAATAATAGCATGGAACAATCAAAATTTATAGATATGTTGGAGACGTATCAAGCATCCCCAAGCTTAATTCCTGCTCGTCCTCGAGTAGGTAAATGATAAAGAAAAAATATTTGATGTGGAATGCTAACCAATATAGTTTTTCAATGTAATTCTCTTAATTGTGGCATGAATATTCATATCTGAAAGATTCTAGACAAAAGTCTATATTGACATAAGAAATAACAATATTTCAAGCAATACTAACAAAGCAATCATGTCTTCTCAAAATACTATGGCTAAAGAAAGTTATCCCTACAAAATCATATAGTGTTGGCTATGCTCCCTTATTATCACACTAAATATTCATATCATGCACAACCCCGATTTTAGCCAAGCATTTGTTTTCATGCTCTATCTTTTCAAACCTTTCAACTTTCAAGCAATACATGAGCGTGAGCCATGGATATAGCACTATGGATGGAATAGAGGTGGTTGTGGAGAATACAAAAAGAGGGAGATAGTCTCAAATCGACTAGGCGTATCAACGGGCTATGGAGATGCCCATCAATAGATATCAATGTGAGTGAGTAGGGATTGCCATGCAACGAATGCACTAGAGCTAAATATGAATGAAACCTCAACAAAAGAAACTAGTGGGTGTGCATCCAACTTGCTTGCTCACGAAGACCTAGGGCATTTGAGGAAGCCCATCGTTGGAATATACAAGCCAAGTTCTATAACGAAAATTCCCACTAGTATATGAAAGTGACTAAGCATGAGTACAATGAAGAACATGGTGCTACTTTGAAGCACAAGTGTGGAAAAAGATAGTAGCAATTGTCCCTTTTTCTTTTCCTTTTTTCTTTTTTCTTTTTTTTCTTTTTTCTTTTTTTTGGGCCTTTCTTTTTTTTGACCTTTCTTTTTTTTGGCAGAGGGGCTTTATAGATTCAGCCTTTCCTCCCATGGGACAATGCTCTAAAAATGATGATCATCACACTTTCATTACAACACAATATTACAACTCGATACTACAACAACAAAGTATGACTCTATATGAATGCCTCCGGCGGTGTACCGATATGTGCAATGAAACAAGAGTGACACATATGAAAGAATTATGCATGGTGGCTTTGCCACAAATACGATGTCAACTATATGATCATGCATGGCAATATGACAATATGATGCGTGTCATATAAACGGAACGGTGGAAAGTTGCATGGCAATATATCTCAGAATGGCTATGGAAATGCCATGATAGGTTGGTATGGTGGCTGTTTTGAGGAACAATATGGTGGTTGTTTTGAGGAAGGATATATAGTGGGTTTATGGCACCGGCGAAAGTTGTGTGGTACAAGAGAGGCTAGAAATGGTGGAAGGGTGAGAGTGCGTATGATCCATGGACTCAACATTAGTCATAAGAACTCATGTACTTATTGCAAAAATTTACGATTCATCAAAACAAAGCAATCAACGCATGCTCCTAGGGGGGAGGTTGGTAGGAGTTAACCATCGCGCGCCCCCGACCTCCACACAAAGGTTGACACTCTATAAATACCTCATGCTTTAACTTAGTCACATAACGATTCACCATACGTGCGTGCTACGGGAATCACTAACCTTAACACAAGTATTTCTCAATTTCATAATAACTCCACTAGCATGACTCTAATATCACTATCCTCATGTCTCAAAACAATTATCAAGCATCTAACATCTCTTTCTATTCAATGCACTTGGTGTGAATTTTTTTACTACATTGACATTGGATGTTTATCATGTGAAGACTAGTTTCTTTAGCCTAAACACTTTACCATGATGTTTTAATGGACTCTAAAATAGATCTAAGTGAAGCATGAGAGCTCAACAATTTCTACAAAATATTACCACCACCATGCTCTAAAAGATATAAGTGAAACACTAGAGCAAAAACTATTCAACTCAAAAGATATAAGTGAAGCACATAGAGTGTTCTAACAATTTCTAGGCCATATTTAACTCTCTCAAATAGGTGTGTCCAGCAAGGATGATTGTGACAGACTAACAAGCAAAGACTCAAATTATACAAGACGCTCCAAGTAAAACACATAGCATGTTGCGAATAAAAATATAGCTCCAAGTATAGTTATCGATGGATGAAGACGAAAGAGGGGATGCCTTCCCGGGGCATCCCCAAGCTTAGGCTTTTTGATTATATTGAATTTACTTGGGGTTCCATGGGCATCCCCAAGCTTAGGCATTTTCTACTCCTTGTTCCATAGTCCATCAAAGCAATACTCAAAACTTGAAAACTTCACAACACAAAACTTAGACAAAAATTCTCGTGAGCTCCGTTAGTAAGAGAAAGCAAACCACCACTCAAAGGTACAGCAAGGAATTCATTATTTGTTTATATTGGTGTTAAACCTACTGTACTCCAAGTTCTCTATGGTTCATATCCTCTAATATTACTCATAGATGCATCGGAATAAGCAAACAACACACGAAAAACAGAATCTGTCAAAAACAGAACAGTCTGTAGTAATCTGTTGGGTTCGCCTACTTATGGAACTCCAAAAAATTCAAACTAAATTGTTAAATTTGCGCAATTTGTCTAACAATCAGCAGCAAAAATAATCAACTAAAAAGCACACTCCAGTAAAATCTGAAGACTACTTTAGCAAGCGCTAACGATTCTGTTTTTCACGGCAAGATCATATAAACTTCACACAAGTCTTACCAAAGGTTCTACTTGGCACAAACACTAAAAAAAACATGAAAACACATCTAATCAGAGGATAGATGCAATATTTATTCCCTAACAGCAACAAAAGCAAAAAAAAACATAAAATTGGGTTTCCTCCCAACAAGCGCTATCGTTTTACGCCCCTAGCTAGGCACGATACAAGATAAATCTAGGTATTGCCATCCTTGGAAGGCAATCCATAAGTGGCTCTCATGATAGATTCATATGGTAATTTGATTTTCTTTCTAGGAAAGTGTTCCATGACTTTCCTTAACGGAAATTGGAATCTAATATTTCCTTCCTTCATATCAATAATTGCACCAATCGTTCTAAGGAAAGGTCTACCAAGAATAATAGGACATGAAGGAATGCAATCTATATCAAGAACAATGAAATCTACGGGCACATAATTCCTATTGGCAACAATAAGAACATCATTAATTCTTCCCATAGGTTTCTTAATAGTGGAATCCGCAAGATGCAAATTCAAAGAACAATTATCAAGCTCATGGAACCCTAGCAAATCACACAAAGTTTTTGGGATAGTGGAGACACTTGCACCCAAATCACACAAAGCATAGCATTCATGATCTTTTATTTTTATTTTTATAGTAGGTTCCCATTCATCATAAAGCTTTCTAGGTATAGAAACTTCCAACTCAAGTTTTTCTTCATAAGATTGCATCAAAGCATCAACTATATGTTTAGTGAAAGCTTTATTTTGACTATAAGCATGCGGAGAATTTAGCACGGATTGCAACAAGGAAATACAATCAATCAAAGAGCAATTATCATAATTGAATCCCTTGAAAACCAAAGTAGTGGGTTCATCACTATGCAAAGTTTTAATCTCTTCAATCCCACTTTTAGCAATTTTAGCATCAAGATCTAAAAACTTCGAATTACTAGGACACCTTAAAGCAGAATCATCTCCAATCCTATTATCATCAAGATTAATACTAGAAAACAAGGATCTAATAGGAGACACGTCAATAACTTTAAGATCTTCATCTTTATTTTCACGATAACTAGAAGAACACGATTTAATATAATCTTCTCTTTTAGCACGCATTCTAGCGGTTCTTTCTTTGCATTCATCAATGGAAATTCTCATGGCTTTGAGAGACTCATTGATATCATGCTTAGGTGGGATAGATCTATGTTTCAAAGAATCAACATCAAGAGTAATTCTATCCACACTTCTAGCCAATTCATCAACCTTAAGCAATTTCTCTTCAAGCATAGCATTGAAATTCTTTTGCGAGATCATAAACTCCTTAACACTAGTTCCAAATTCAGAAGGCATCTTTCCATAAGAGTTGTTGTAGGAATTACCAAAATTATTAGAGGAATTACTAGGAAAAGGCCTAGGATTAAAATTACCTCTATAAGCATTGTTACCAAAATTATTCCTACCAACAAAATTCACATCCAAACATTCATTGTTATTCTCAATCAAAGTGGACAAAGGCATATCATTAAGATCAGAAGAAGCACTCTTAGCAGCAAACAATTTCATAAGTTCATCCATATTCCCACTCAAAACACTAATTTCTTCAATAGCATGCACTTTTTTACTAGTAGATCTTTCGGTGTGCCATTGAGAATAATTAACCATAATATTATCTAGGAGTTTGGTAGCTTCTCCTAAGGTAGTTTCCATGAAAGTGCCTCCGGCGGCCGAATCTAAAAGATTTCTAGAAGCAAAATTCAAGCCAGCATAATAGTTCTGAATAATCATCCATAGATTCAAACCATGTGTAGGGCAATTACGTATCATTAATTTCATTCTCTCCCAAGCTTGTGCAACATGCTCATGATCTAGTTGCTTAAAATTCATAATATCGTTTCTAAGAGAGATGATCTTAGCAGGAGGGAAATACTTAGAGATAAAAGCATCTTTGCACTTATTCCACGAATCAATACTATTTCTAGGCAAAGAGGAAAACCCAGTTTTAGCACGATCTCTAAGTAAAAACCAAGGTATTCCCTCGAAGAGGAAAGGGAGATGCAGCACAGTAGCGTAAGTATTTCCCTCACTTTTTGAGAACCAAGGTATCAATCCAGTAGGAGACCACGCGCCAGTCCCTCGCACCTGCACAAACAAATAAGAACTCCACAGCCAACGCGATAAGGGGTTGTCAATCCCTTTACGGTCACTTACGATAGTGAGATCTGATAGAGATGATAATTATATTTTTGGTATTTTTGGTATAGAAACAGAAAGTAAAGAAAGCAAATAAACAACGGTGATAGAAATTGGCTAGTTGACGGGAAAGTAATATGATAAAGATAGACCCGGGGGCCATAGTTTTCTCTAGTGGCTTCTCTCATGATAGCGATAGTCTACGACGGGTAAACAAATTACTGTCGAGCAATTGATAGAAAAGCGAATAATTATGAGACTATCTAGGCATGATCATTGTATATAGGCATCACGTCCGAGACAAGTAGACCGAAACGATTCTGCATCTACTACTATTACTCCATACATCGACCGCTATCCAGCATGCATCTAGTGTATTGAGTTCATACGAACAGAGTAACGCCTTAAGCAAGATGACATGATGTAGAGGGATAAACTCAAGCAATATGATGAAAACCACATCTTTTTATCCTCGATGGCAACAATACAATATGTGCCTTGATGCCCCTACTGTCACTGGGAAAGGACACCGCAAGATTGAACCCAAAGCCAAGCACTTCTCCCATTGCAAGAACTATAGATCTAGTAGGCCAACCCAAACCAATAATTCGAAGAGACTTGCAAGGATATTATGAGCACACATAAAAAGTTCAAAGAAGAACCAAATATCTTTCATAGATAACCTTGATCATAAACTCACAATTTATCGGATCTTGACAAACACACCGCAAAAAGAGATTACATCGAATAGATCTCCTCGAAGACTGAGGAGAACTTTGTATTGAGATCCGGAGAGAGAGAGAAGATGTAATGCCCAGGATGGAGTTATACCTCCTACGTGTCGAGGCACGACTTAAAGGCATAAATCCATCCTAGAATGATCTCAAGTTCGGTAATTTTTGCACAACTCATGTAAAAGAGGGGATAGTAAACAGAAAATAGTTGGCTTACACTCGCCACGTCACAGAATTACAGTACAAGTCTCAAACCTCATACATTAAGAACATCACAACCCTCTAAGGGCAAAAGCCAAATGTCAAAGTACCAAACTTAGATAAATAAACCACAGGCGGATCGAATCCTAGTAAGAGTCTCCACTACTGATCATCCGGGTATCGCACATAGTACCGACTACGCTCCTCGTCGAACTCCCAATCCAGCTCGGTGCCATCACCTGGATAGCTCACAGCTGGACCTGCATCTGGTGTGTGAAGTAACTGTGAGCCACAGAGGACTCAGCAATCCCATCTCCGGGTAACAAGACTATCAAAGCCTTTGGGTGAGGAAAGGCTGAAGAAAAGAATAAGTCTGCAGCACCAACTAGCAACTAGCTTACGTGAGTGAGAGCGAGAAGAGAAAGCCTCGGCGAGAAGTGATCACGAAGTGATCCTAGCTACAAGCTCAACAAACATAACCCCTCCGTGTTCAACTCCCGAATCCCTATTCGGAAATTGACAGTCACGGAACACACGCTGGTAGTGTATTAGAAACATTGTGTCAAGTTATCTACAACCGGAATTAACAAGCTCCCATCTGCCACATAACCGCGGGCACGGCTTTCGAAAGTTCAAACCCTGCAGGGGTGTTCCAACTTGACCCATTACAAGCCCACGATCCGCGGAGTCGCAACTCCAAAGTGGGAAGACCCGAGTATCCTCGGAATCCCGTGCTCAAGATATACCAAACTAAGGTAAGACTAATCCAGCAAATCCTCCCGGCGTGTCGACACCCTGATAGTAGCCGCGCGTATCTAAGTCTCAGGACACGGCCGGATGGGTGATGCTACGGGTTTATATCAATCCTCGAGTTTCCTCGTGGTGACCCCGCAGGACCCCCGTTTCGGACCAACACTCATGAGGAGCACTGGCCCGGGGTTGTTGATTAAGAACTCGGGTTAATTACTCCCTATGCAAGTTATTTAGTTATTAGGCAAATAGTACCAATGTTGGGACTTGCTGGAAAAGACTTAGCACTTAGCGGTTTATCGAGGGGGTCCCATACACCCCAATCGTGTTAGGAACGCATAATCAAGGAACATAACACCGGTTTATACGGTTCCTAACGGCATGAGTGGAACAAATCACCAAGCAAAAGGCTTAGCCTTCCACCCTTGCCAATATATAGATGTTTTCATTTTAAGCATTTATATAGTGTGATAAAACCCAACCAAACTTCAACATGAAGCAAGCATCTTCGATCTTCACCTGCAACTAGCAATGCTATAAGAAGGGCTGAGCGAAGCGTACTTAGCCAAGCAACGGTTTGCATAGGTAGGTTGGTTAAACATGGCAATTGGCTACAAGTAGGAGGCTGACAAGAAGATCATGGGCATCGAGGCAAAACTATAGATCGAGACTACTAGCAATAGGCAAAGATAGTAATGTTATCGGGGTTCGGTCATCTTGCCTGAAGAGAAGTCGTTCGGATCGTAAGAAGGGTCCTCGTGCTCAACCTCGTTGGAAACCTCGTGCTCAACCTCGTACTCGGTCTCAGCTTCCGGCTCTAAACAAAACAATCACACCAAGCACCAATCAACAAGATGCAATGCGCACTCGAAAAAAGATGAATGCATGATGGATGCACTAAGGATGCACATGGAGCACGTAAAATATCACTCAAGCAAAACACCTCAAAACATTATAGCAATCTGATATTATGAAACTACACGGAAAAACAATCAAGTTTGATATAAGATTCGCTGAAATCGGAGTTACGGGCTAAAAGTTATGCCCGAAACAAGATTTGAGCGAAAGCTGAAAATTACAGCATCATAGCAACTTCGGAGCTCAAAATAATTAAGCTACAGCACTCAAATAACATGGCAAAGGACATGAACACAAACTAGACATATACTACAGCAACTATGTCCAAGGTGCACCCCCAACGGAGTCACGGATCAATAGCAATGATCTTGGACATATTGAACTTGACAATAAAATTCTGGCAGCAGAATTTTATTGAAACTTTGGAGCAAAAGATAAACATGCTACAGCAACCCAAATAGACATGTGAAGACATGAATGGAAAGACAACAATATATACTACAAGGAACAATCAAGATCCACTCCAAAACTAACATGCTTTGTCCTAGAACATCACACGAACATGGCATCGGAACGTTACAGATTTCAGACTTAGTGAAAAACCACTAAGTCCTAAAACAGCAATATCATCATGGCATATAAAAGAGCATGTTTAAGTCACCTCGAAACTAAACATGGCAAAGGGTAAGCACCTCATCAAAATACACATGAAGGTGATCCCGAAACACACAAGCATGCATCATAGAGGTGAACACAACGATTGCAACGAGTTCAACAAGATGGCATTTCATAACAAGTGAAACAACATCACAGCCACATGGCACTTTGCAACTATGATAACAAGGCAATATTAAATCTACCATGCAACCTATCACATACAACTTGTAGAGCATGGCAAGACGAACACGTGGACATGTCATTTGCATCATTCGGACAAACGAGATTAAAGATAACACATGGCAAAGGTGGCATAAAAACATCACATAGCAGCAGTTTAAAACATGATGCGCTCTTGCAACAGCAAAACAAGCACCTAGATGACTTCTAACATGCATGACAACAACAGATAAAACGTAGAGCAAGTCTCCACGAACGTCTGGACATGCTACACGCGCGAAACGGAGCAACAGACAACAAGTTAGAGCAGGTCAAACATTGCATTTCAGAACAGAATTAACAGGGACTTAGGAGTGGGGAGTCAACCTCACTCAGATCTGGAGAATTGGGCTCGGGCCGGCGGATCTGCAGCGGCGGCGGCCCAGGCGAAGAGATTGGCCCGGGCGGAGGAGGAAGGCGAAGCGGGCCCGGGGCGGCGGCCGGCCCGCGAAGAGCTGGTGGCTGCGGGTGCGGCCTGGGAGTGGGCCTCGGGAGGCGGCGGTGCGGAGCCCGGCTGCGGAGGCGCCCGACCTGGCGCTCGCGGCCTGGCTGACTGGCGAGGGCGGCGCTGGCCTGGGCCTCGCGCGGGAGCTGCGGCCCACCGGGAGGAGGCGATGCGGAGCGGTGGCGATGCGGCTTGGGAGGCGGTCGGCCCCTGGCGACGAAGTGGGGACCGAAGGGAGCGGCGGCCCGCGGGAGCGTACGGGCTGCGGGAAGCGATGCGGAGGCGACGAAGGGGAGTACGGGCCCGGCTGGGGCGATGTGGGGACCTGGGCCTCGGTCGGTCCTCCTGGCCGGACCGATCGGTAGAGGCCGAGGCAGCCTGGGCGGCGGCTGGCGTCGAGGGACTCCTGGAGCGGCGAAGTCAACGGCCGCAGAGGCGATCGAGGGAGCTGGCCGGATCGGCTGGTTCCCTCGGGATCCAGGAGGATTTTTGGGGATCTGAGAAGAGCACAAAAAAAAGAGGAGGGGGAAGGATCTAGAGGATAGGGATGCCCAAAATGGACATAGGGGGGCCTAGATATAGCAGTTTTTCTAGGGTTAGGGGGATTTAGGGGCGCTAGGAGCCCTCCGATCGCGATCCGATGGATCCGATCGCGGGGATAGATTTAAAAGGCCTAGGAGGAGATAAAAGACTGCAGTAGGGGTGTTTCCGGGACACGAAGTGAAGGCACTTTGGACCCACACGAACAACGGATGGAAAAGCCAACGGAGTCCAAACGAGACGAGATTTGAGAGGCGGGTTGCACACAACAAAACAACAACACACACACAACAACCTCGCGGCACACCGGTAACGTTACACGCCCGAACAACAAAGTAGGCCTACGGGACGTCACGGACACGTGAGGGAGCTCCGGAACGCGAAACGGACAACGGGAAGAAACACGCGGAACCGGATGCAACCGACAACACAAAAGCAATGCAATGCACATGTCTACATGATATGAATGAATGCCACACACTCACACAACAAAACGACGAAAACCCGAAAGACAAAGAACCCGGAATGGAAATAGATGAAGCCGGAGATATATTATATACCCAAAAGGGAAAGTATTACATCCGGGGCATTACAAACTCTCCTCAACTACAAAAAGATCTGGTCCCGAGATCTAGGACTGGAAAAAGGAAGGGTACTCGGAACGAAGATGATCTTCTCGTTCCCATGTAGCTTCTCGGTCGGTGTGATGTGACCACTTGACTTTCAGAAACTTGATGGACTTGTTGCGGGTCTTACGTTCAGTTTCTTCGAGAATGGCAACTGGATGCTCTCGGTAGGACAGGTCTTGTTGAAGATCAATCTCTTCAAACGGAATCATACGCTCAGGTGCCTTGAAGCATTTGCGGAGTTGAGACACATGGAAGACATCATGAACATTTGCGAAGTTTGGAGGGAGCTCAAGTTGATAGGCTAGATCGCCTCTTTTGCCAAGAATCTTGAAAGGCCCGGCGTATCTAGGAGCAAGCTTTCCTTTGATACCGAATCTTTGGGTGCCTTTCATCGGAGACACACGGAGATAGACATGATCATCAATGTTGAATGCCAAATCATGATGCTTGCCGTCATAGTAGCTCTTCTGACGCGACTGAGCGGCCTTGAGATTCTCACGTATGACTTTGCACATTTCTTCGGCTTCTGAGATCAAGTCATTGCCAAGAAATTGACGTTCGCCTGTTTCAGACCAGTTGAGAGGGGTACGGCACTTTCTGCCATAGAGAATTTCAAACGGTGCTTTGCCTGCACTTGCTTGAAAGCTGTTATTGTAAGAGAACTCGGCAAATGGAAGGCAGTCTTCCCATTTCATGCCGAAGGAGATGACACAGGCTCTGAGCATGTCTTCTAGAATCTGATTCACACGCTCGACTTGACCACTAGTCTGAGGGTGAAAAGCAGTGCTGAACCTGATCTTAGTGCCCATGGCGGACTGAAAGGAGTCCCAGAACCTTGATGTGAACAAGCTTCCACGGTCTGAGGATATAACTTGAGGAATGCCATGTAGGGACACAATTCTGGAAGTGTACAGCTCTGCAAGTTGAGCTGCATTGATTGATTCTTTGACTGGAAGAAAGTGAGCGACTTTGGTAAGCTTGTCAATCACCACAAAGATAGCATCATTTCCTCGCTTGGATTTTGGAAAGCCAGTGACGAAGTCCATTTCAATGTGGTCGAACTTCCACTCGGGAATAGGAAGAGGTTGGAGAAGACCGGCTGGACGTTGATGTTCTGCTTTCACTCTTCTGCATACATCACATTCGTTCACGAATTGGGCAATCTCCCTTTTCATGCGTGTCCACCAGTAAGACTGCTTGAGATCTTGGTACATCTTGGAACTGCCAGGATGAATGGAAAGGAGAGAATCATGAGCTTCTTCCATTATGAGCTTCCTGAGATCACCTTTGGGAACAACGAGTCTGTCCTCGAAGAACAAGGTATCTCTCTCATCAACACGGAAGCACTTGTATTTTGGAGTGCCCTTTGCAATCCCATGTTTCACCTTCTTCACCATGGTATCACTGAGCTGGGCCTCACGGACTTGATCTTCCAAGGTAGGAGCAATTTGGAGATTTGCAAGAAAACCCTACGGAACAACTTGGAGGTTGAGCTTCCTGAAAGCTTCACAAAGCTCAGGCTGGTACGGCTTGATAAGAAGGCTGTTGCAATATGCCTTTCTGCTCAAAGCATCTGCAATCACATTCGCCTTGCCAGGAGTGTATTCAATGCTGGGATTGTACTCTTGGATCATTTCGACCCAACGAGTCTGGCGGAGGTTCAGATGCGGCTGTGTGAAGATGTACTTCAAGCTCTTGTGATCGGTGAAGATGTCGACCTTTCTGCCCAACAACAGATGTCTCCACGTAATCAGAGCATGTACCACAGCTGCTAGCTCGAGATCATGTGTGGGATAGTTCTTCTCACTTGGCTTGAGCTGCCGAGAAGTATATGCCACAATTCTCTTATCTTGCATAAGCACACCACCAAGACCTTGAAGAGAAGCATCGCAGAATACTTCATAGGGCTTGGATTCATCCGGAGGAGTCAGAACTGGAGCAGAAACAAGCTTATCTTTGAGGGTTTTGAAAGCCACGTCACACTCGGGAGACCAAAAGTATTTGACATTCTTCTGAAGCAGGTTGGAAAGAGGCTTGGCAATCTTGGAGAAGTTCTCAACGAACCTTCTGCAATAGCTGGCAAGACCCAGAAAACTGCGGAGCTGCTTGACGTTCTGAGGAGCTTCCCAGTTGACAATTGCTTCAACTTTCTCGGGATTAACCGCAATACCGTCAGCTGAGATGATGTGGCCCAGGTACAAAACCTTATCGAGCCAAAACTCGCACTTGGAGAACTTGGCATAGAATTTATGCTCTCGGAGCCGATCAAGAACCAGACGTAAGTGTTTTTCGTGATCTTCTTCATTCTTGGAAAACACCAGAATATCATCCAGATACACTAGCACGAACTCGCCAGTATAGGGGTTGAAGATGTAATGCATCATCCTTGAAAAGGTAGGAGGAGAATTGGCGAGACCGAAGGACATGACGGTATACTCGTATGAACCGTAGCTCGTTCTGAAGGCCGTCTTGGGAATGTCTTCCTCGCGAATGCGAATTTGATGATAGCCCATTCGGAGGTCAAGCATAGAGAACACTTTAGCTCCTTTGAGCTGCTCAAAGAGTTCGTTGATGTTGGGGAGCGGATACTTGTTCTTAATCGTCTTCTTGTTCAATGGCCGGTAGTCAACACAGAGACGCTCCGTGCCATCTTTCTTCTTGACAAATAAGACACCACAGCCCCACGGAGATGTACTAGGCCTAATGAGACCCATACTCTCCTGCTTATCAAGCTGCTTCTTCAATTCCTTCAATTCATCCGGAGAGAGCTTGTACGGACGCCGGCATGCAGGCTCAGTACCCGGCTCGAGTTCAATGACAAACTCCACCTGACGGTGTGGAGGCATGCCTGGAAGTTCTTCAGGAAAGACGTCTTGATATTCATTCACCACCGGAATTTGAGATATGGCATTAATTTCGCCCTTATCATTAAGAGAGAAAAGCCGGATAGTATTATCCCTGGAGGCGAAGATAATCACATCTTCATCAGAATGAGTCATCTTGACTTCCTTTTGAGCACAATCAATGTGAGCATCATGTTGAGAAAGCCAATCCATTCCGAGGATGAGGTCGATGTCAGAATTGCCGAGAATCACCGGAGAAGCCAAGAATCGATAATCGCCCATGCGAATAGAAACATTCGGAGCATATATACTGGAATGCATTCGTCTCCCCGGAGAAATAACTGATAACTCCCTTGGCAAGCTTTTGATGTCAACATTATACTTGGATGCAAATGGTTGAGACATGAAAGAACATGAAGCACCCGAATCAAATAACACTTTAGCTGGAAAAGAGTTAACTGGAAGGTTACCCAAAATGACATCAGAAGAAGCCTCCGCTTGTGCTGCATTCATCAGATTGACCCTTGCTGCCTTTGGATCATGCTTGACCATAGCGGTACCGACAGGAGGAGGAGGCGGAAGGCGCCTTGGGTTGTTGCACTTGTTGGAATAATGACCCTTCTGGCCACACTTGTAGCAAGTCACCTCAGAAAGTGGACGGTTAGGAGGAGCACTTAGTCTTGGAGCTTGGAACTGTTGCTTGGACTGCTTGTTGGAGTTGGGTGGGTGGGAGAAACCACGACCACTAGAGTTCTTGTTGTTGGAGTTGTTGGAGTTGTTGGAGTTGTTGTATGGAGCTCGAATCACTGGAGGAGGAGGAAGCCAGAATTTCTGATGCTTCGAGACCATCTGAGACGATGAGGAAGAGTGAACAGCATCTCGAATTCTCTTCTTAGAAGCCTCCATCTTAAGCTGAGCTGCTTCTTGTTTCAAGGCCATGTTATAGAACTTGTCGAATTCATCGGGCTCGAACAAAGTGAGAGCAAGCTGAAGTTCATCTTTGAGACCTCCACGGAACTGATAGATTTTACTCTTGGCATCAGGAATGTCTTGCTTAGCATAGCGAGCGAGGTTTTGGAACTTGACATTATACTGGTAGACTGACATGGAGCCAGGCTTCAGGTTGCGGAATTGCTCACGCATACCCTCGATGACACTTGTAGGAATGTGGTGCGAACGAAAATCCTTGCAGAAATTCTCCCAAGAGATCACTTGACCTGGCCTGGAGTCTTTGTACTGCTGCCACCAGTCAGCTGCTTGATCTTTCAGTTGGAAGGCTGCAAACTTCACATAATCATCTTCCTTCACGTTACTGCACTCAAAATGCTTCTTTATGTCGGTCAACCAATCCTCAGCATCGAGAGGGTCGACACAGTAACTGAAAGCTTTAGGATTGTTAGCCAGGAACTGGTTGAGGGTAGCATGGTGCTGCTGGAAGAAGTTGCCTTGATTCCCTGGAACACCCTGATTAGCTTGCATGGCTTGCATCTGCTGCATCATCTGCATCATCAACTGAGTGTTCTGAGCTGTAGTCTGCATAATTGCTCTCCAAGCCTCAGGCGGAGGAGGAGGGGAAGGAGGATGTTCTGGAACCTCTTCCACCTCTGGGTTAGCATTGGGAACCCTTTTCGGAGCCATCCTGTAAGAGATGACCACGAATCAGCAATTGATTGACAAAAGGTATAAGCTGAATCAGTGGAATGAATTGCAACAAGTCTTCACAATTATCATTCGAACAATAAGAACGAATGAAATCATCCGAACAAGAGGAACGAATGAAATTCTCAGTAAAATGATACATCAGTCTTCACGAGAAGCCACATAGGGGACAAAAGGATAAAATAAGAAAAACAACAAGGTACAGACGGGAACAAACACAAGAGAGGAGTTTCGTTCTAACATCTTTGTGCTGAAAGCATATGAACGCGTTACGAAAAGGTTTTGCAATCCCCGGATCAGCATAGCCAAGGACCCTTTAAGATGCAACTCCTGATAGTAACATCGGTCATATAACCCCTTCACTCAATGTAGAACCCCGAACTCACTAACCTGCATTCGTTGGAAGAATGCCTACGATCTACTGGATAATCCCACCTATAGATTTCCGAAAGATTCCAGTTATGCAATCAGGTGTTGGGGATACACGGGAAGCACCGCGCAATCAACTCTAAACCTACATCCAGGTGTATCCATCCTTCAACACATAACCAGCCTTTCTCGGAAACTGTGTACCTCGGACCTTCGAAAAGCATCCACTATAACAAGCTATGGCAATACTCCCGAACTACCTCCCCAGTACTGGGTGATGTCGGGGTTATCTTGCCACTGGCCGTATAGGGGAGATTTTCGATGTCGGCCGTCTTAAGTATTTAGTACTGCCGCGATATGCTTGTTACAATGATACCCCAAAGCTCAACTCCTCGGTAACAGGAGGCATCGAGAACAATATCCTTGTCACAAGAACATCGAAACAATCCCAGAATACTCGCGGGATTCCTAAAAAAAATTTGGTGCAATTTTTGAAGATAGGAGAGACAAGAGTAGTCGTCAGGAGTCCTCACCAGAGAGAAAGGGGATAAGAAGCAAAGAAATCCTACTCTCCGATATAATATAGGACTCAAAAAGTTCTTAGTGTGTGCCTAGACTCGACCGTCAACGATTCGATCAAACAGTGGGGGCTCCTAGGTCGGAGAAGGCTCTGAATACCAACTTGTAATGCCTAGGATGGAGTTATACCTCCTACGTGTCGAGGCACGACTTAAAGGCATAAATCCATCCTAGAATGATCTCAAGTTCGGTAATCTTTGCACAACTCATGTAAAAGAGGGGATAGTAAACAGAAAATAGTTGGCTTGCACTCGCCACGTCACAGAATTACAGTACAAGTCTCAAACCTCATACATTAAGAACATCACAACCCTCTAAGGGCAAAAGCCAAATGTCAAAGTACCAAACTTAGATAAATAAACCACAGGCGGATCGAATCCTAGTAAGAGTCTCCACTACTGATCATCCGGGTATCGCACATAGTACCGACTACGCTCCTCGTCGAACTCCCAATCCAGCTCGGTGCCATCACCTGGATAGCTCACAGCTGGACCTGCATCTGGTGTGTGAAGTAACTGTGAGCCACAGAGGACTCAGCAATCCCGTCTCCGGGTAACAAGACTATCAAAGCCTTTGGGTGAGGAAAGGCTGAAGAAAAGAATAAGTCTGCAGCACCAACTAGCAACTAGCTTACGTGAGTGAGAGCGAGAAGAGAAAGCCTCGGCGAGAAGTGATCACGAAGTGATCCTAGCTACAAGCTCAACAAACATAACCCCTCCGTGTTCAACTCCCGAATCCCTATTCGGAAATTGACAGTCACGGAACACACGCTGGTAGTGTATTAGAAACATTGTGTCAAGTTATCTACAACCGGAATTAACAAGCTCCCATCTGCCACATAACCGCGGGCACGGCTTTCGAAAGTTCAAACCCTGCAGGGGTGTTCCAACTTGACCCATTACAAGCCCATGATCCGCGGAGTCGCAACTCCAAAGTGGGAAGACCCGAGTATCCTCGGAATCCCGTGCTCAAGATATACCGAACTAAGGTAAGGCTAATCCAGCAAATCCTCCCGGCGTGTCGACACCCTGATAGTAGCCGCGCGTATCTAAGTCTCAGGACACGACCGGATGGGTGATGCTACGGGTTTATATCAATCCTCGAGTTTCCTCGTGGTGACCCCGCAGGACCCCCGTTTCGGACCAACACTCATGAGGAGCACTGGCCCGGGGTTGTTGATTAAGAACTCGGGTTAATTACTCCCTATGCAAGTTATTTAGTTATTAGGCAAATAGTACCAATGTTGGGACTTGCTGGAAAATACTTAGCACTTAGCGGTTTATCGAGGGGGTCTCATACACCCCAATCGTGTTAGGAACGCATAATCAAGGAACATAACACCGGTTTATACGGTTCCTAACGGCATGAGTGGAACAAATCACCAAGCAAAAGGCTTAGCCTTCCACCCTTGCCAATATATAGATGTTTTCATTTTAAGCATTTATATAGTGTGATAAAACCCAACCAAACTTCAACATGAAGCAAGCATCTTCGATCTTCACCTGCAACTAGCAATGCTATAAGAAGGGCTGAGCGAAGCGTACTTAGCCAAGCAACGGTTTGCATAGGTAGGTTGGTTAAACATGGCAATTGGCTACAAGTAGGAGGCTGACAAGAAGATCATGGGCATCGAGGCAAAACTATAGATCGAGACTACTAGCAATAGGCAAAGATAGTAATGTTATCGGGGTTCGGTCATCTTGCCTGAAGAGAAGTCGTTCGGATCGTAAGAAGGGTCCTCGTGCTCAACCTCGTTGGAAACCTCGTGCTCAACCTCGTACTCGGTCTCAGCTTCCGGCTCTAAACAAAACAATCACACCAAGCACCAATCAACAAGATGCAATGCGCACTCGAAAAAGATGAATGCATGATGGATGCACTAAGGATGCACATGGAGCACGTAAAATATCACTCAAGCAAAACACCTCAAAACATTATAGCAATCTGATATTATGAAACTACACGGAAAAACAATCAAGTTTGATATAAGATTCGCTGAAATCGGAGTTACGGGCTAAAAGTTATGCCCGAAACAAGATTTGAGCGAAAGCTGAAAATTACAGCATCATAGCAACTTCGGAGCTCAAAATAATTAAGCTACAGCACTCAAATAACATGGCAAAGGACATGAACACAAACTAGACATATACTACAGCAACTATGTCCAAGGTGCACCCCCAACGGAGTCACGGATCAATAGCAATGATCTTGGACATATTGAACTTGACAATAAAATTCTGGCAGCAGAATTTTATTGAAACTTTGGAGCAAAAGATAAACATGCTACAGCCACCCAAATAGACATGTGAGGACATGAATGGAAAGACAACAATATATACTACAAGGAACAATCAAGATCCACTCCAAAACTAACATGCTTTGTCCTAGAACATCACACGAACATGGCATCGGAACGTTACAGATTTCAGACTTAGTGAAAAACCACTAAGTCCTAAAACAGCAATATCATCATGGCATATAAAAGAGCATGTTTAAGTCACCTCGAAACTAAACATGGCAAAGGGTAAGCACCTCATCAAAATACACATGAAGGTGATCCCGAAACACACAAGCATGCATCATAGAGGTGAACACAACGATTGCAACGAGTTCAACAAGATGGCATTTCATAATAAGTGAAACAACATCACAGCCACATGGCACTTTGCAACGATGATAACAAGGCAATATTAAATCTACCATGCAACCTATCACATACAACTTGTAGAGCATGGCAAGACGAATACGTGGACATGTCATTTGCATCATTCGGACAAACGAGCTTAAAGATAACACGTGGCAAAGGTGGCATAAAAACATCACATAGCAGCAGTTTAAAACATGATGCACTCTTGCAACAGCAAAACAAGCACCTAGATGACTTCTAACATGCATGACAACAACAGATAAAACGTAGAGCAAGTCTCCACGAACGTCTGGACATGCTACACGCGCGAAACGGAGCAACAGACAACAAGTTAGAGCAGGTCAAACATTGCATTTCAGAACAGAATTAACAGGGACTTAGGAGTGGGGAGTCAACCTCACTCAGATCTGGAGAATTGGGCTCGGGCCGGCGGATCTGCAGCGGCGGCGGCCCAGGCGAAGAGATCGGCCCGGGCGGAGGAGGAAGGCGAAGCGGGCCCGGGGCGGTGGCCGGCCCGCGAAGAGCTGGTGGCTGCGGGTGCGGCCTGGGAGTGGGCCTCGGGAGGCGGCGGTGCGGAGCCCGGCTGCGGAGGCGCCCGACCTGGCGCTCGCGGCCTGGCTGACTGGCGAGGGCGGCGCTGGCCTGGGCCTCGCGCGGGAGCTGCGGCCCACCGGGAGGAGGCGATGCGGAGCGGTGGCGATGCGGCTTGGGAGGCGGTCGGCCCCCGGCGACGAAGTGGGGACCGAAGGGAGCGGCGGCCCGCGGGAGCGTACGGGCTGCGGGAAGCGATGCGGAGGCGACGAAGGGGAGTACGGGCCCGGCTGGGGCGATGTGGGGACCTGGGCCTTGGTCGGTCCTCCTGGCCGGACCGATCGGCAGAGGCCGAGGCAGCCTGGGCGGCTGGCGTCGAGGGACTCCTGGAGCGGCGAAGTCAACGGCCGCAGAGGCGATCGAGGGAGCTGGCCGGATCGGCTGGTTCCCTCGGGATCCAGGAGGATTTTTGGGGATCTGAGAAGAGCACAAAAAAAAGAGGAGGGGGAAGGATCTTGAGGATAGGGATGCCCAAAATGGACATAGGGGGGCCTAGATATAGCAGTTTTTCTAGGGTTAGGGGGATTTAGGGGCGCTAGGAGCCCTCCGATCGCGATCCGACGGATCCGATCGCGGGGATAGATTTAAAAGGCCTAGGAGGAGATAAAAGACTGCAGTAGGGGTGTTTCCGGGACATGAAGTGAAGGCACTTTGGACCCACACGAACAACGGATGGAAAAGCCAACGGAGTCCAAACGAGACGAGATTTGAGAGGCGGGTTGCACACAACAAAACAACAACACACACAACAACCTCGCGGCACACCGGTAACGTTACACGCCCGAACAACAAAGTAGGCCTACGGGACGTCACGGACACGTGAGGGAGCTCCGGAACGCGAAACGGACAACGGGAAGAAACACGCGGAACCGGATGCAACCGACAACACAAAAGCAATGCAATGCACATGTCTACATGATATGAATGAATGCCACACACTCACACAACAAAACGACGAAAACCCGAAAGACAAAGAACCCGGAATGGAAATAGATGAAGCCGGAGATATATTATATACCCAAAAGGGAAAGTATTACATCCGGGGCATTACAGAAGAAGCCATCTAGATACTAGCTATGGACCCGACGGTCTGTGCTAAACTACTCACAACTCATGGTGAGGGCAATGATGATGATGATGAAGGCCTCCGTGATGGATCCCCCTCCCGGAACAGGCTCCAAGATGGGATCTCCACGGGAACAGCAGCTACGGCGGTGGAATTTGGATTTTCTCTCTGCGTATGGAGTTTCTGGGGTACGTAGGTATATATATGAAGAAGGAGGGCACCGAGGGCCGTGTGGGCCAGCCTCGATGTAGGGGGCGCGCCCCCCACCCTCGAGGGCTGGCCCTACGTCCCCTGACTTGGCCCCGAAGACTCCCGAGCGTGATTTCCTCCAAAAATATCTCTCGCGAAGGTTTCATTCCGTTTGGACTCTGTTTGATATTCCTTTTCTGCAAAACCCTGAAATAGGCAAAAAAACTGCAATCTGGACTTGGCCTTTGGGTTAGTAGGTTAGTCCCAAAAATAATATAAAGTGAATGATAAAGCTCATTAAACATCCAAGACTTCATAAATAATAGCATGGAACAATCAAAAATTATAGATACGTTGGAGACGTATCAACGACCACCTGAGTGCTTGTTGTTGCTTGGAGGACGGAGCACTGGAGGAGGCGGTAGCCAGAACTTCTGCTGCTTGGCAACCACTTGAGAGGAAGAGGAAGAGTGAACGGCATATCTGATCCTCTTTTTGGAAGCTTCACATTTGAGCTGAGTTGCCTCTTGCTTGAGAGCCATATTGTAGAATTTATCAAATTCATCCGGCTCGAACAAGGTGAGAGCAAGTTGGAGTTCATCTTTCAGATCACCTCGGAACTGGTATATCTTGCTCTTGGCATCGGGGATGTATTGCTTCGCATAACGGGCAAGATTCTGGAACTTGACATTGTATTGATAGACGGACATGGTGCCTTGCTTCAGGTTGCGGAATTGCTCACGCATGCCTTCAATGACACTGGTTGGAATGTGATGAGAACGGAAATCTCTATAGAAATCAGTCCACGAGATCTCACGACCACCTCTGGAGTCTTTGTACTATTGACACCAATTAGCAGCTTGTTCTTTGAGTTGGAAAGTGGCAAACTTGACATAATCCTCGGGTCTTACGTTACTGCATTCAAAGTGCTTCTTGATGTCTGTGATCCAATCTTCAGCATCTAGCGGGTCCACATAGTAACAGAAAGACTTTGGTTGGCTTGCCAGGAATTGGTTCAGTGTCACAAAGTGAGGTTGATTGAACATATTGCCTTGGCCTTGGTTCCCTTGATTGCCTTGATTTGCTTGATTGGCTTTGAAATTCTGCATCATTTGCATGAGCATCTGAGTGTTCTGGTTGGTTGCCTGCATAATCGCTCTCCATGCCTCAGACGGAGGAGGAGGGGAAGGAGGACGTTCAGGAGGACGCTCTTCTTCACCCTCTTGGTTTGGGTTGGGAACCTTCTTAGGAGCCATCCTGAAGACGATGACAACCGTTAGCCATTGATACAAAAAGACAAGCTGAATCAACGGCTAGATATTTGCAACATATAGTCTTCACAATGAACATTCGAACAAAATGAACGAATGAATTCCATAGCTTAATGGTACAACAATCTTGTCGAGAAGCCACTTGGGAGAACAAAAGATAAAATAAAACAACAAGGTGCAGATGGAACAAATACATGATAGAAGTTTCGTCCCACATGTTCGTGCTGAATGCCCCATGTTACGTGTTACAAAGGGTCTTGCAATCCCCGGATCAGCATAGCAAAGGATCCTTTAAGATGCAACTCCCAAATGGAACAGCGCCCATGAAACCTCTTCACTAAATGTTGAACCCCAAACCTCATACCATGCACTCGTTGGAAGATTACCTACGAGCTACTTGAAAACCCACCTATTAATTCCCGAAGCTTTTCGGTTATGCAATCTGGTGTTGGGGATACAGCGGAAGCACCACGCACTCAACTCTAAACCTACATCCAGCTGTATCCATCCGTCAACACATAACCAGTCAACCTTGGAAAATGTTTACCTCGGACCTTCGAAACGCATCCCCTGTACTAGTTGTGGCAATACTCCTGAATTATCTCCCCGGTACTGGGTGATGCTGGGGTTATCTCACCACCAGACATGCATATAAGAGTTTTCGATGTCAGACACCTCTAGTATTCTAGAACCGCTATGATACATTTGTGATGACAACACCTCGGAGCTCAACTCCCCGGGACACTGCCACAACCCCTAAATGACAGGAGGCATCCAGAACAATGTTATCGTCACAAAGATATCGGAACAATCCAAACAATACCCGCGTGAACCTAAAAAAAATTTGGTGAAATTTTGAGAGTAGAGGAGAAAGAACAACATCAGGAGTCCTCACCAGAGCGATGAAGGGATGAGGAGTAAAAAGAAATCCTACTCTCCGATATATATATAGGACTCAAAACATTTTGTGTGTGTGCCTAGACTCAACCGTCAGCGATTCAATCAATCAGGGGGCTCCTAGGTTGGAGAAGGCTCTGATACCAACTTGTAATGCCCAGTATGCGACTATGTCTCCCACGTGTCGAGGCACGACTTAAAGACATAAGCGCATACTAGAATGATCTCAAGTATGGTATCTTTGCACATCTCATGTAAGATTCAGGGATGAAATTGAAAAGATAGTTGGCTTACACTTGCCACGTCACACAATGAATACAATAGCATACATCATCCAAAGAACACAGGGTCCGACTACAGACGAAATCCAAAATGAGAAAGATACCATAAACACAAGCCTGGATCCTCCTAGTAAGAACCACTACTGATCGTCGGGATACGAAACATAGTAACGTCCACGCTCTTCATCAAACTCCCAGTGACCATCTCCTGCATTGTTCTTAGTGGTACCTCCATCTGGTGTGTGTTGAATCTGTGAGCCACAAAGGACTCAGCAATCCCGTTCCCGGGTATCAAAACTACCAAAGCCTTAGGTGTGGAAAGACTATAAAAGTGTTTGCAGCAAGCACTAAGCACTAGCTTACGAGTTTAGAGCGAGAAGAGAACAAGTGCCCACGGTCGCCAAGTTGATCAAGAAGTGATCCTAGCTACTCACGATCAAACATAACCCCACCGTGCTCACTTCCAGAAGCCCTTCGGAAAGAGACCATCACGGTTACTCACACAGGTAGTGTATTCTTATGAAACTGGTGTCAAGTTATCTACAACCGGATATTAACAAATTCCCATCTGCCACATAACCGCGAGCACGGCTTTCGAAAGATCAAACCCTTCAGGGGTGTCCCAACTTAGCCCATAACAAGCTCACGATCCGTGGAGTCGCAACTCCAAAGTGGGAAGACCCGAGTATTCTTGGAATCCCTTGCTCAAGATATTTTGACAAAGGCAAAACTAATCCAGCAAGACCTCCCGGCGTGCCGACACCCTGATAGTAGCCGCGCGTATCTCGTCTCAGGCCACGACCGAATGGGACATCCTACAGGTAATACCAGATACCTCAAGTTTCCCCAAGGCGGCCCTGCAATCCGCCCAGTTTGGACCAACACTCATGAGGAGCACTGGCACGGGTTGTTAAATAAGAACTCGGGTTTGCAACGCCCAATGCAAGTTTTAGGTATTAGGCAAATGTAAAACCAATGTTGGGCCTTGCTGGTAAAGCTTTAAATAGAGCGAATTATCAAGGGGGCCCATAAACCCCAACTGTGTTAGGAACGCAAAATCAAGAAACATAACACCGGTTTATCGGTTCCTAAGGTGGCATGAGTGGAACAAAACACCAAGCAGAAGGCCAAGCCTTTCGCCCATATCCAATATATAGGTGCATTAGTTTAACAGGTATATATATTGTGTTATCCCAACAACAAGTTCATCATGGAGCAATCTTCAAAATTTCACCTGCAACTAACAACGCTATAAGAGGGGCTGAGCGATGCGTACTTAGCCAAACAACGATTTGCTAGGAAGGTGGTTAGAGTGTTTCATGGCAACAATAGGAGGCTAATAAACAGGAATAGGCATCGAGGCATTTCTAAAGAACGAGACAATTAGCATGGCAAAGATAGAGGTGATATCGGGGAATGGTCATCTTGCCTATTGAGTCCACGGAGGGATCGTAACCTTGCTCCTCAAACTCAACCTCGAAAGGAACCTCGAACTCTGAATCATCACCGGGCTCTAACCAACATAACAATGCAAACACCGGAACAACAATCAATCATCATGCAATGCTCAAACACATGATGCATGGTATGATGCATATGAATATGTGTAGGATATGATGCAACTCTTAGGGACAAGTTGAGTGCACAAGTAACATGGCAATGAACAAGATCACACACATGTATGAACACGAGCAAAAGGAAACAAAGACTAACATAGCCACAAGAGGTTATGTAGATGAATTAAACAAGCACCCAACAAGTTTTAAAAGTTGTTTAACATGGCAAGGGGTGCAACTAGGATCAACAACATCATGCTAGCTTTTTAAATGGGCCGGAAAGAACAAACAACAATTTCCGGAAACTCCCAAATTCATAATAACACATATGGGACAGATCTGATAAAGTCATATTTTAAAGTTGTTAAACATGCAAAACAACAGCACCATCTTAATCTACACATTTTTCCACCCCACATACATATAAAGTTTGTCAAATTTGGAGCTACGGTTATTTAGTTATGATTTTAACAAGTTTGATCATATTTAAACTCCAAATAATTCAAACAACAATTTAAATGTTTTTAACATGGCAACAAACTGCATATAAATATTCTACATGAAAAACTAGGCAGTTTTCATATATAACTCATTTACAACAGATGCATATAATTAAAGATATGAATTATGCAAAGAAAATGCAGAAAAGAAATTAAAACAAAAACAGGAAAAGGAAAAAGAGCTAAACTGACACGGTCTGACCTAGCTCTAGCCACTGACCCGTGGGTCCAGGAAGTGCTGAGGTGGTGCTGCGGGTGTGGGAGTGTGTGTGCGCGAGCTGGGTGGCTGACAGGTGGGGCCGGCTTGTCAGTGGGTCAAATAAAACAAAAATGGGGCTAAACCCACTGCCCGGCGGGGATTGTCAGTGGGTCTCCCCAGTGAAGGCACAGCACGAGTACCAGCTAGGCTAGGCACGGTTGCTGGCTAGGAAAAGGGCTCGGGCCTTATGATCTGAACCTAGTCGACCTTCTCTGAGAGAAGACGACGGATGATCTACGACGGCGCCGGCGAGGGCAGCCGTGGCGATGGCGGGTCTAGATGGGTCACGGCGGGCGCACGGATTCGGGATGCGGTGCGGCTCAGGAGGCATGGCGCTAGGAGAGGCCGGGGTTAAACGAGCTCGAGCAACTGCTCGGGTCGACCATGGTGCTGCGGGAGTTTGAGCAGCAGCACGGCGCAACGGCATAGCAGACAGGGCACGTGGGGAGCGGGCGTGCGCGCGCGAGGCAAGCGCAGCGAGGAGAGATGGCCGCGTGTGTGCACGTGCAAGATCCAGAGCTCCTAAACAAGCAAACTGCAACTATGCCCAGAGCACGGCGGACACGGCCTTGGCACGAACACTACGGCGCCTACGGAGCTCTAAGGACGACAAGAAGCAGCAGGGGGAGTTCGGTATACCTCGTATACCTATGACAAGAAGAAGAAGCCGATGACATGAACCTCGGCGTGAACTCTGACCGAGGGGAAGATGGGAGCAGAGGAGGAAGCCGGGCGCAGACTTGGCGATCTCCTCGACGCCGTAGGGGAAGCAAAGGGCGACGGGGAATCCGGGGAAGCCGATGGACTTGAAGAAGGCGGCTGGAGGTGGCCGGAGGGCAGCGACGACAGCGAGCGTGCTCTCAGCCACGCTCGGGAGCTCGCGGGGGAAGGAGAAGGAGGGAAGGGGAAGATCCCCTTGGTGGCGGCGGCGAAGGAGGTACCCTAAAGGAGTAGGTGCGGACGCCGAGGGGGTCTTATAGGGAGGTGGGCACGGCTGGCCCGGCCACCGTGGCCATGGCGGACGTGGAAAGCAGAGGAGGGAGGTGGAAGAAAGGAGGGTGAGAGCTACATCCGCCTACTGACGGATGGGCCCTGCGCTCCACGTGGGACGAGTGAAAGAGGGGGTCGGATCGGTTTGCGTGAGAAAAGGCGTCGCGGGGAACTGGCGGGCTGCTGCTGCCGCGTGGGCCGAGATGCAGGAGGGGGAGAGGCCCAAGCTGCTGCTGCCTTAGTCTCCCTCCTTTTCCATTTTCTTTTTCTTCAGACAGAAAAACAAAATGAAAAGCTCAGGGACATAGGAGAGGCGTTTGGTAAATATAAAAATATTCCCAAGCTCATGTGCAAATGCTCTATTTTATAAAATTGTCATGGGCATTTTAGAGGAAGTAAAATAATTCAAGTTTGAAAATAATTCAAACTTGAGCCATTTTAAAACCTAACCAAAACAATTCCAAAAGAGGTGAAGTCTGGCATAGGCATTTAGGACATGGGGCAAGAATTGTTGGGAGGAGATGAACATTTAAAAGAATAGGTAAGCCACTTGCAAAAATACTTAAAGAATGGAAGAAGGGAAGAAGAGGTGAGTGGTGCTAGAAGAAGGGGGTAGGGGTTTAGCATGGGCATGAACTTGCTATCACCAACACAACAATAACAAGGAGCACTCACTTGGCATACTAGGAAAGGATAAAACACAATGACAAGTGAAAGATGCCATGATGATCATGATGCAATGGTGATGATGAAGTAACGCATGGATGCAAAAGAAAATACAATATGACAATGCAATTACAATGAGAATGCATAATTGAAAAAGAACCCCCAAGGAAAGACAAGGATCAATTGGTAAAAGCTTTATTGCCATAAATGGAAGGTATCATATATGGGGTGTTACAATACCTCAAGAGCATCATTATGATCACCCAGTTACGATGTGACGTTTGATAGCCCATAAAGTATTCCTCCGGTATCTGTCATTATCTCATGGTCTAAGGAATAGATACTTGACATTACGAAAGCTACGACAAAGTGAACTCAGTGATATGATAATATGCTAACCTTACGGTTGGGTATGTCTATCACATCATTCTCCTAATGATGTGATCCCGTTATCAAATAAAAACTCATGTCTATGATTAGGAAACTTAACCATCTTTGATCAACGAGCTAGTCTACTAGAAGCTCACTAGGCACACAGTGTTGTTTATATATCCACACATATATTTAAGTTTCCTGTCAATACAATTCTAGCATGGATAATAAACATTTATCATGAACGGGAAATATGATAATAACATCTTTATTATTGCCTTTAGGGCATATTTCCAACAATATGCAATGATGAATTCAATGGTATTGATTTGGTGGGGTATACGTCAATACATTTTTCTATAAACTTGTTGAAAGTATACAAAGTTTGACTTTAGAAAAACCTAATGTGCAGAGTAAATTAAAATGGAGGGAGTAGTAATTAGTAGATTTCCGCCATTTCACACTTTGGTCTTAGTAGCAATCTGCCAAATTGTGTAGCAAAGTGGTCTAAACAGTCTTCCGCCAAATCCTACACGGATAATGAGGAGAAGGGTACGTGTTGGATTTTGGTTTGTCATGTGAATGTTCGTACTCCTGCAAAGTCCCCCTTGTTTAGTTCCTGTTTGTGGGACAACGAATGCCCGGACCGCTGTGCGGACCGATGGGATATCGAGTCCGGGCAGCACGGTTCGGACGGATGCGGGCGATTTGAGGGTCCGCTTCGAAGATGCCCTAAAGTCATGGATTTTCTATAAGCTACAACTTGAATTTTAAAGGAAAACGGACAATATCTATCAAGTGCCAGAATCAATCGAACCCTTCTTGAGAAGATGAATCTATTGCATCAGTGCTCTTTCATAAAAGTCTAACTCTATTAAATCTTCCTTTTACTTTGACGCTAAGATGACTAAATATTCTGTTCTCCATGTGGACTTTTTGGTATCTAATCTTTAATTCTTCTTAAGCTGTATCACTATAAGAATTTGATATGTCCAGGTCCTGAATTATTTGGTGGCCTGCTCCAAATTGCCTTTTGTTCTTCAAAGCTCGCAACGATGGCAGACTGTTTCTTGTTCGTTAAAGAATTTGCCAAACGATTGTAATATGTTTCAACATTGAAATCACTCAACACATGCACCAGCTTTGTACTCTCCTTGCTGATCACAATCTGCCCATCTGTGTTTTTCATTGTGTCGGCAAGGACGCTTATTTGCTTCAGCTTTACTGTGGATTTCAAGTCAGATCCTTGAACCATGTAAACAGCACCAAGAACTTCTCCCAAAAATATATCCTGAAAACACGAAAGTTGCAAATAATTCTTTTTTTTTTTTTAAATATGAAATAAAATTATATTTGCAAAGAAAATAATTTAATATTTTACACCGAGTATAAAGTATGTGCGCAGAAAAACAGGGTGATTTGCAGTATGTTACCACATGGTGATACAGCTTCTCTTTGCTCCGAAGTTCCTTCAATAATGCGAATAGCTCTCGGACAAACTTTGATTCAGGAGTTTGCTGGGTTTGCTCTAAGGCTTCCAGGGCAGACTCAAATGAAGCAGTTTTTCGTTGTGCGGTAAGGGGAATGAGTGTGATATTCAGATTTGATTCCAGGACTGTTTTTGCAGCCAGTGGATCAAGAAACATGTTGAACTCTGCGTATCTGTTCGATGGAACAGTGAACACATTCCCCTTCTCATGACCTTCATCTTTGATGAGCCCTCCAACAACATAAATTTTCTGCACATGGAGAAAATGTGTTGAGCAAGATCAGTGTTCACAGATATTGGGTGAAATCTATAGAGGTCTGGAGATAGGGAACATACTGACCTCTATCACTGAGCTTGCATCCCTGTCAGAGAGTGAAATGTTGGCCAAATTGGTGAGAGGTCCACTGGTAAGAAGAGTGATCTTGTCACCTGGACAAAGTTGCCTCTTTACAGACTGCCACACTTCAAAAGCCAGTGGCTGCCGATGTTCCGGATCATCTGTACTTTCAGGAGTGTATCTGATCATGCGATCGAAAACCGTGTAAATATTTTGCGCCATTGTCACACTTCTATTCAAATGAAGTGAATCCAGAACTTTTTGTTTACCTTCTAGGACTTCTTGGCAATAACCGAGCCAGTCCATACAATGTATCGGAATCAATAAATCCACCACTGCCCAGCGGAATAGCATACACATTGTTGCAACCAAGGGTTGGATTGCCCATTGCAGTGGTATTGCCAAGGCCAACTGGAATGTCGTCGCGGCCCATCATATGTAGAATGTCATAAACGATATCGATGCTTGCGATATTTGCCCAGCCATTGCCATTGACCAAAACTCCCTATAATTAGTCAGTAAAGTAGCTTTTATTAGTAACGTGGATGTTTAACAGTGCAGCATAAAGTTCATTCAACAGATTTTGGTATATTTTCCCTCACCTTTACATCTATAACTTCTCTTGGTGCCTTCAAGAGATATATAAGGGAAACAAAATCTCCAGGGCTCATGTCCATGTCAAAAATAACTGGCTTTCCCCTGCTCACGTTTATGAAATCTGGCTTATAAAGAACTTCCCTGTAATATGGGAACTGTGTACTGATGTTAAAACGACCAGCTTGTTTAGCGAGATTTACGACCTGATGAAGGAAAGAGTTCAGTTAAGGGACAGCAATTTAGGACCTGAAGAAAAGAGTTCAGTTAGGGGACAGGAATTTGGACCTGACGAAAAGAGTTCAGTTAGGGGGCAGCAATTTAAGAAATTTATGATCCCTCGTAGACAGAGTGAAATTTAGTTACACAATCTGGATGCATATTCTTCTAAAGTGTCGATGCATGTTCAAACTGTTCAATTTAATCTAAATGCTGTACTCTTTCAGATACTAAATTAGCACGCAAAACTCCACTCCAATTGCTAGTCATGCATACATACTGCTTAGTGCTTACCTCTAGGAAGTTCTTGGAAAATTCCCTATCAAACGCACTATTGTTATCCGTGTTTGGCTTCGCGCTCGTGGCAACACGAACGCGGACTCCTTCTGAACCAGTCACTTCCTTGGTGTATCCATCCTATAAGAAGAAATGCAAGTCACTGAGAATTTATACTACGCTTACATGGGATTTTTTTTGGCATGAGTGATACATAGAGATATCTTACCTGGCATCTTCCTGTGTCGTTTCCCGGCACCAAGCAGAAACTATCTCTGATCCCAGTCTGGACATGGCCACTGTGAACACCACCCACCTTCAGACCAAACTTGGGCGCCGCGCGGCCGTCGAAAAACGGGTTCGATCCGTCGCCCACACCGTACGGTTTGTTGGAAGTGATCACCGTGATGTTCATGTACTCTAGCTCAGAAAAGTCATTTGCGCCATTGGCCTCGCCATTGCGCATGCTAGAGAAAGCCACACCGGCGGCAAAGGAATCCCACATGTAATAGCCCTGCAGTTACAAGAAAAGAAAAATAATTTCATAACCGATGAATTAATCTTTTTAATGACAAGGATGTAAAAAATGGAAGAGTTTGAATTGAATTGAGAGCTTGCCGTGCTGCCATGGAGGCCGGGCGCGGGCCTTCTGTGCCTCCTCAGGACCTGGTCCAGCGACTGGAAACAGTAGCGCGCCTCCGGCGTGGTCTGCCACCGCCGGCCGAACTCGGCGAAGAACTCCTCGGTAACCGGGATGGTGTTGGTGGCGTCGAGAGGGACGAGCGTGACGGGGACACCGGAGTGGAGCACCTGGTAGGCGGCGAAGGGGTCGCCGAACACGTTGTACTCCGCGAACGGGTTGGCGCCGTAGGCGGTGAAGAGGTTCCCCGTCACCCTTACGCCGCCGCCGAGGACGTAGACGCGCTCGACGTTGCGCCTCAGGTGCGGGTGCGCCATGAGGAGGAGCGCGGCGTTGGTGTGGGTCCCAAAGAGGAGCAGCGTGGTAGGGCCCGCTGACACCGTGTCCACCATCACCTGCTGCGCCGTGGGCTGCCGGAGCGGCACGTACCCCCGGGGGCCCTGCGGGAGGAAGCCCCTCCGGAGGCCGCCGTTGGTGTCGGTGTCGAGGCGCCCGCCACGGCGTCCCGGCGGGATGGCCTGCCGGTACCGGCAGCCGCCCACCGTCGACATGCCCTGCCGTACGTAGTTATTTTTAGCAAGTTTGTAAATTACGTAGTTAGTAATATGGTAATTCGTTGGTTGGCCGGCCGCCGATTAATCGATCGGTACAGTACCTGGTCTATCAGGGGGAGGTAGCCGCCGACGTCAGGGTCTATCTCGCCAGCGTCCGATATGCCTCCGTCGCCGCCGACGCCGACGGCAATGTCGTCGCGGCCCATCATGTAGAGGATGTCGTACAGCTGGTTGACGCCGTGGCCGGCGTCGATCCATGCGTTGGCGCTGATGGTAACGGCCTGCGCACAGTGTACGTTCACATCACAACTTACTAGAGTAATGCACTACTAGTAGAGTCTAGAGAGAGATAGAGAAAATCCGACGCAGTCAAAGGCCAAGATGCGCCATCGTTGTCCTATCTAAATGGCTTCCTCTTTTCCTCTCCAAAGATTGAATGGCTTCCTCTTTTTCCCACCAAGAAGAGAGTAAACCGCTTCTCCTTTTACAAACCTATAATTAACTAATCAGCAATGTCGACAATGCAAACAATCATTCGAGACGGCGCACGCGCGCGCGCGCATGCATACGATCGGGAGATCCAGCGGCCGTTTTCCTCCAAAAGGAAACGTGTGCACGAACGAGCACGACCGGGCCGATGCGATCAGCAGCACATTCTGATTCGCAAAAGTAATAAGATATAAAATCAGCAGAACCTTCATGCGAGCGCGGCCGGGTAATTGGTAGATGGATTACTGGGCGCGGCGGCGATTACGAGCGCCATGACGACACATAGCATGCAGCACGGGAGCGCGACGGAGGAGGGCATGGCACCAGATTACCTTGACGTCGAATTGGGACCGGTCCTGCTTGAGGATGTAGAGCAGCGCGAAGAGGTCGTCGGTGTCCATGTCCGTGTCGACCAGGATCCTCCTCGGCGCCCCCGCCCCCGCCGCGGCCACGCCGGCGACCGCAAAGAGGGACACCAGAGCGATGGCCGCCGCCCATGACGGTGAACTCTTCCTCCTCGCCTTCTTCATGAGGAGAAGGCGGCACTGCGACTACTACGGACTAGGGGGGCAGTTGTCAGTTGGTGCCTAGCTCTCTAGCTATGCCTTTCTGCGTGATGGATGCGCCTCTTATGGGAGATGGTTCGATCGCATCCTTCTCCGTGGGCATTAATGAGAGGGGATTGGAAACAGTTGTATAGGGGGTACGATATTAATAATCACATCACACAAATGCAAAGATAAGCACGTTTCTTGGACCGTCGACCGATCCATCCATCGACGGCTCAGATCACACCATCGTGTCGGACGTGAGGAACTACTAGGGGCATCTCAGGGGTTTATCTAATTGCATCATCATCATCATATGGCCATGAACACGTTCGAACGTATGCGCGGACACATCACTTCTTCTCTTAAACTTCCAATCTCATTCATAAATATTCAAAGTCATGTAGCAATCACATCCGTTCAATCACATCTATTCAACGGTCTACATTGCTCCGGTATTTAGCACTAAACACGTTTCAAAAAACAAAATGCATAATATCAATTTTAGCATTAGCCAAGTATTTGTATCCTACCTAATATTAACATGCAATTTATATCTTGCTAATATTAATATGGATTACTTCTAAAAAATATTATTATGGAATACAATTAATATATTGCATGATATTAGTGTGCATTGTACATGCACAGTTACTAGTTAACAAAGTACTTCTAATAAGAGAGCATTTGAAAAGACCTCCTCGGATGTGGCATTGGCTGTTGCAACTCACGAGTCAATGCATTGTAAGTAAAAGAGGGCATCGTGGTAGCGCGTCATGGAGACCACCTCGTTGCTTGTCGTATCTGTTGCCTGGACTTCAGCCTCGGAAACGACCTTGGTGACCCGACAGGTGGCGCGTATACCTCGCTCTTGGTTTGGGAGGCGTGATGGGGCGGCACACTCTTCTTCCTCCTTGGCTCAGGCGACACACTCCTCGCAAGTGAGCGCAACGCTAGGGGCGGCGCTCCATGGTATGGCGGATCAGCACAGAGACGGGTAACCCATCCCCTTCTTGGTACGAGTGGAAAGAAACTCCTTCTTGGCGGCCTGAAGGGAAACATGGCGAAAGAGAGAAAGTGGCGACATGACAAAGGTGAGGTTGGTGAAGTGTGGTGAACAAAGGGAGGACCGGGGACAACTTCCGATTTTAGCGAAGGGCTCCAACAGGAAATCATGCTAGAAGGGGAGGGATTCATGGGGTAAAAGGAATGGGTGTGCCGCGGGGGTGGGGTTTTGGGTTGGGCTCGCGTGTCCGGCCTGACAGCCCGGACACGTCTGGACAACCCCATTTCTTCCTCACGTATGGGATTGATTTGGGCATCCCCATATATTCTGAACATTTGGACCAGGTTTGGAAGGCTCGTCGGGTGACCTTTATTGTGACCACACATGTGCAAACAAACATACGGGGAGAGTGGGCTATGTCCTATGAAAATCCACTAGTATTCAGTCCTTTGTTTTTCTGAAACAGGTATCCAGGTCTAAGCTTTTTTTTCAAGGAAAAACTTTTAATCTATTCATCAAACAGCATGGTAGTGCAAAAAGCGTCAAAATTAACAAAAAATACATCCAATGTCAATAGACAACCGAGCGTCAACTACAATCACTGGAGTGAGTCGTCATCGCTCCCCACTCACCAGAGTAGAGCAGTCCTTGTTGTAGTAGACACTCGAAAAGTCATCATGCTAAGATCCCAAAGGACCAATGCACCAGAGCAGCAACCGTCGCCGGTGGAGAGAAGCGTAGGTTGAAAAGATCCAACCTATAAACACACGAACGCAGATGAAGGAAGATCAGATCCACGCAGATCCACCGAAGACAAACACTGATCAAATCTTCTAAGATCCGCCGGAGACAACCCTCCACACACCCTCTGATGATGCAGGATGCACCATTGGGACATGGTATTCCGAGAAGAACTTTATCCCGTCTTCATATGGCCATCGCCGCCTCGCCTTTTTGACCAGGACACAAACCCTAAGCAGATTAAAAACACATAAAAACAAAGTAGGAGCCCTCCAATCGGTAAGGGACGAGGTCCACCATGTCTCCATGGGCCTAAGGCCACATGAGAGGAGCCAGTCGGAGGCGTGAAACCATAGACGCCTGAAATTACTCATGGGAAATTTTTGATCAACTGGAGTCAAGTTTCCCTGCCTGAAAGATATGGGGGATTGGGGACCAAGAACATTGAATGTTTTAATCGGGCCTTATGGCTACATTGGGAGTGATTCCGTTGGGATGAAGAGGACGGGCTGTGGAAGGGATCTGCAACACCGTGTGATGACTCAGATAGGCAATTTGTTCTCCAGCTGCATCAAAATTCTGCAACACCGTCTGACTGTTAACATTTCTATTATTCTGGCATCGAGCTATTTTGCTGCAGGACCTCCCCTATAGTATCGTCACCACAATAGAGTTTAACCATCAAATTTGGATGGATTGGTGTGGTTCCTCTACGCCTAGGATGTTGGAATTTCGCTAGTAGGCCTTTGGCCCAAAGCCCAACTAAAATTCTGAAATTCTCTTGGCCCATTCATGCACACATGTGAGTGGAGTGAGTGGGACTAAAGTTTAGTCCCACCACGGAAGTTGAGGGAGAGTTGCACCTCTTTATAAGGTTAGATCTTCTACCACTTGAATGAGCATGAGAAGATGAGACCTACTCGCGCGCTCCTCCTCCTCGCTCGCCTCGCCACGCCACGCCACGACGTGGGTTGCAGGAATGAGCTGAGCCGAGGACAGAGCTATGCACGTTGTCTATATTTTTGCTGCTCGGGAATAATTAATAAATCGTAATTAATGGACGCGTCAATTGCTCAGCCGTTTCCGATACTTTTGGATCGTGGGGCTGTTACTTGGACATGGGGTTTTCTCCACGACCTACCCGGCCCGCATTATATAGCCAGTCAGACGTCTACCCTAGCCGCCGCCACAACATATGGTTTCGCATCACCGTTCCAGATCATTGCGCCGCCACGCGAGTCTTCTCCATCCCTCATTCCGGCGTGCACCGTGAGAAGGGACAGCAGACCTCCAGAACCCCGCCTCTTGTGATCCTGTACGGGAGAGGGGCGATCAGGTTTTTGGGGAGCGCACTCGCGCGACTGCTGGCAGCGACGACTTCGCCAATGACGTCTTCTTCCCCTACCTCGGCAACCTCATCCTCAACGACATGGGCGACAACAACGGCGCCGGCGGTGCTGCTCCCGCTGCACCGTACGTGTTTCTATTCTTCTGGTTCAAGATCGTGGTAGAATTCATGTTTCTAGTATGTGCCCTAGATGTGATATGTTCATCTAATATGCTAGTTCGCATGATTAGTTTAATCTCTGCTTTTGCTGTCATGATTTACCTTCTGTTTATTCGAATTAAATCTCGTAGTAATTTGCTCATATTTCCAACATAGGACACCAGAATGTTGAACCATGAACGAGGAAAGGCATGAGATAAACATTGGCTAGTTGCATTGCATTGTTCGTATGCGAATGAGACTTGGTTTCAGTTTCAACATTCTAAGGCCATGATGGGTTTTCGATGTTGAGTATCGTGATTATTAGGAAAGCTAGGATAGCGTAGGATATTATTCTACCTTGTCTTGTACTCCAAGTAGATCATTGTACTCCTATATATATGCCCACGAGGCTCAAGCAATATATCATCAAACTATTCCACCAATCCCTCTCTCCCTTCTAACATGGTATCTATCGCAAGTCGATCCTAAACCCTAGCCGCCACCGCTTCCGCACCCGCGCGCCGCCCCCGGGGCGGTCGGCCTCCATGACCGCCGCCGGGGGCCGCGCCGCCCGTACCTAGGGTTCGTCCGCCGGCCGTGTTGGCCGGCTGCCCTAGAGAGTCTTTTTTCCGAGCCATTGCTCCGGTTTTTTCGCTCTCTCGCCGGTCGTTTTGATCGTCGTTTTTCTTTTTGGTTTTCCGATCTAATCTTGATCGGTTTGCGTCGCCCGCCGCCGCCGTCGACCCCATGCGCCTCTACTCCGACCCCGGCGCGACCCGCCGGCCTCTCCACCGACCTGCGGCCACGTGCGCCGAGGCGGCCCGTCCGGGCCGGCCGCCGTCAGCGCGTCGGTCCGCCCGTCGCCCTGCGCAGGCCGTCACCGCCCTGCTCCGACCGGGACACCTGCATCGCCCCGACCCGGCGGCCTCGCGCCATGCGACGGCCAATCATAGCCGTCGCTTGCGCGCCGGCCTACCCATCGATCCACGTCACCCGCCTCCGCCGCGTCTCCACGGCGGCTCGGCGGTCCACCTCGCCGGCCTCGTCCTCGACTGCATCAGGCTTGTCGGCTGCCTCAACTCGGGCGCCGCTGCTCTGTTGGTCGCTCGCGCCTCGTTGCCCGGGCGCCGGCGCTGCTTTGACAGCCCGGGTGCCGGCGCTGACGTCCCGTTCCGTCTGCCGTCGCCGGCCTCATCCGGGACTCCGCCACCACTCCTCCACCGAGCGGCGTCCCCGACCTCGCGCGCGATCGGCTTGATCACCCGCTCGCCGCCGCGATCCACCTCATCTACGCCGCGCGATCGACCTGGCCCGTCGGTCACGCGCGCCTCCGCAGCTCCCGTGAAGATCGTCCCGAGTATTGCGCGCCTCTCCGTCGATCGAGCATTGGGTTGCCGCTGCGTCGCCCCGTCGGGCCGCAGCGCCGCCGCCCCCGTGGTTCTCCTCGCGGCTGCATCGACTCGTGCTTCGCCGCTGCGTCGCCCCTTCGGGCCGTAGTGCTGCGATACGCGGTCCCCGCCGCCGCCCCGAGGCCGTCCCCGCGGTTGCACCGACTCGCGAACCGCCGTTGTGTCGCCCCTTCGGGCCGCAGCGTCGCGGCCCGCGGTTCCCGCCGCCGCCCCGAGGTCTTCCCGCCGTCGCCTCGACCCGCCTGCCACCGCTGCGTCGCCCCTTCGGGCCGTAGCGTCGCGGCGCGCGGTTTACTCCGCCGTCACAGCGCGTCGACCTCCCGTGGTATACGCCGGGCCATCTCCTTGGCGCGGGAACGCCACCGTCCGCGCCGGTCTTCGTCACGCTGTCAGGGTTCTTCGCCTACTTCGAGCACCGCCGCTCTTCTTTGGCCGCCGCCGCCGCTACCTTCGTAGCCGTCGTCGTCGCCCGTCCACCCCCTTCGTCTTCGTCCAAGCACCAGCCCGTCGCCAGCGTCGCCGTCATCTACCCCGACCACTTCGTCTACTCCGACCACCGTTGGTGACGTCGGCCCCGCACCGATGGACGCCACAATCGTCGTCGAGTTCTTCTCTGCTGGCCCCTCCGACTTCTCCGACATGGCGTACAGCTCGTGCAGGTCCCTCGTCTATGCATGCCCGGTGCTGGCAACACCGATGCGTGCTTTCATCCACGACGTGTCCCCGGGCCCGGCAAGCCTGGTCGGCGCTTCGTCAACTTCGTCTTCGTCCGTCTACGCATGCCCAGTGCTGGCAACACCGGTGCGTGCCTTCGTCTACGATGTGTCCCCGGGCTTGGCAAACCCGCCGCGACGCGTCGTCAACAACATCTTCTTCCCGGCGCACCACTACTTCGACACCACTGCGCCCATGACTAACTCGGCGCCTTTTTGCGCCCGCGGCTCCACGGCAACTTCCTCGACACCGGCTACCCCGACTCGACATCGACCACGGCAGTCTTCGCACGGCAACCTCGACAACGGCTACACCACCTACACTCTCGGCTACTTCGACAAACGGCATAAAGGGCTACCGCCTGCTTGAGCAACCTCGTCGGTTTCCACTCCAGCCACGACTCCGCGATGCGTCGACCGTTCCGACTGTGGGGGGGTGTCCGTCGGCTTGCCTTCGGATTCTTCTCCAGTCTCACCGTCTGCGTCGCTACCGTTGTGACTGCGGGGGGATGTTGAGTATCGTGATTATTAGGAAAGTTAGGATAGCGTAGGATATTATTCTACCTTGCCTTGTACTCCAAGTAGATCATTATACTCCTATATATATGCCCACGAGGCTCAAGCAATATATAATCAAACTATTCCACCAATCCCTCTCTCCCTTCTAACATTCGAGTAGAAGGCATTGATGGCACTAGTGTCGGTGGGATTGATCAAGGAGGACGTCAAGTGTTTCAGCAAGGCTACGCTGAGGGTACCCACTATGGGTTTGTGATGTAATTGATTTGTTTGAAGGCTGGTGTTGAGTGGGTGATTGGCCCGGGCTTTTCTGGTTGTCGATTCAAATTTGTACTCCCTCCGTCCGAAAATACTTGTCATCAAAATGAATAAAAAAAGATGTATCTAGATGTATTTTAGTTCTAGATACATTATTTTTTATCTATTTTGATGACAAATATTTTCGGACGGAGGGAGTATGACTTATTTTCTTCTAAAATGCAAAGGCAGAGCTCCCACTGTTTGCGTAAAAAATAAATCAAAATGAAGTCACTCGTGGGTAGGAGAAAATTTGTTCAATATCCAGGCCAAGCTTAATTTATTGTTTTTTTCTTTTTTGGCCTCGACGAGACGCTGAGACGTCGATCGGTTTGTGATGATGGGATGAGACTATGAGACACACGTTTTCATGACGACGGGGGCGGGGGTCCATTTATCGTATGGACATGCGGGGCTCGGGACCAATATATCGGTCGTGGTCGTTTTCGAACTTCCGTGGTGGCCTATGCCTCATCTCCTCGTCTCTTGCATTTGCATTCTGCGGCAGGAGCGACCATCCCGGACCCCCACGGCTGGACCTCCGGCGTCCAGTCCACCTCTGTCTTGGTCGCATGGAGAGGCCGAAAATGACTCGACCGATCCAGCAAATTGGCCGGGCCACGCGGGGTTCACAGAGCCGACGACCTACTTGGCGCGCTGTCACGCGTATAGGGACAGACACGTTACCATTTGACTGCATCTTTCTTTCTCTTTTGGCAAAACCGTTGACCTCATCGATCCGGAGGATTTCATTACAGAAAAAAATACTGACTCTGCATCTCTGGGTCGACCGTGACTGCTCACTATCTCAAAACCCTGAGTACTCCTACGCCATCGTATGCACGGATTCACACTTGACTATTAGATACAGGAGCTGTGAGAGACTTTAAAAATAATCAAATCATCGCAAATATCTCGTTAGCTGGTGACGGGAACAACGCGGGAAGACCGTTGGATATTATTTGTAGACCCAAAGACCAAGGGATGCTTGAGATTGAGAACTTGGAGATTAAAAATAAATGTCTACTGAGCAAATGGTTATATGATTGAGACCGACGGCATGTGGGCACAGATTCTGCGTAACAAATACTTATGATCTAAGTCTTTAGCCCATGTTATCGTAAGACCTAATGACTCGCTATTTTGGAAGGGGCTAATGAGAATGAAGGATACTTTCTTTCACAGAGCAAAATTTATTGTTGGAAAAGGTACAACAACCAGAGTTTGGAAAGATACATGGTTGGGGAGATGCCTCTAGCCTTGCAGTATCATTGTACAACGTAAGGAGGATTACACAAATACAGTATTACAATTTGCTTTTTTGAACATCTAGTTCATGAGGTCTCTAGTAGGGATCTTTAAAAGACAAAATCTTATAAACTTCTTGCAGGTTATTTACAGAGCTATAGCATGGATCCGTATGTGGTCGTTACTCACTCATACGAACCCCGGTGAGCTTTTGGTTAATGGGTGCAACCGAGGCAAGACGATAGCGCAGGCTGTCTATAACCGGTTTGGATGGAGGTCCAATAATAGTTTAGGTGTTTAGTCGCCTTGTCCTGTTCTTTGCCGGTTGTGGCCTTTTATCTTTATTTCTTTTTGTGTTCCTTTTGTGAGTTGTATTGAACTGCAAACTTTGTTTTGATTGGCATTTTCTAATAAGATGGTTGCATGCATCGTTTTGATGCAGAGGCCAGGGGTAATCCCCCTTTTCAAAAAAAAAAAACACTGGACGTCAAACCTAGAGTTCGATCTTTGGTAGACTTTTTTTTGCGAAAAGGATCAGATATATTCTAAAGATTTACTAAAAGTACAAGACACCTCAAATATATTAAAAATTACATCGGGGTTCATGGACCACCGGACGACCATTGCCGCAGCAGAACGAGCCACCGACGCGCCGCTATCGCCGCTCCCGTACAGAATATATGATTGCCCCTCTACCCCAATCTCTCTTCTTCATCCATATTTTTATATTTTCATTCTTGAAAGTGCAAGATAGACACACACACACAAATACACGCTTTCGTCTCCCAAAAAAGACGCAAGCATGCATGTTTTAAATTTACTTCCTTTGGTTCTTGGTTGTGTGTATATTGTAGCGTGTACTACTATTAAATTCTACAGTCCATTCATGTTCACACTATATTCTAAAACCGACTCCTAATACAACATTTGTGTTAAACCACGTCACCCAAAAATAGTCATTTGATTATATCAAGAATCAATCAATTTCAATGGATCTTGCAGCCGGGGCCTATAAACAGACATGTCCTTTGATTAAAGGACACATCCTTTGGTGAAAGGATGACTCTCAATACTCAGACATGTTTGTTGGCAAAAAGGCGTCTCTTCGTGGAAATACACACTTCTTGGTAAGGAAGTCTCTTATTGGAAACACACGTCTCTTTGCAAAAGGATGATTGGTGAAAAAATGTCTCTTCATAAAAGGCATATTAGAAAAGAAAAGAAATACAATTATTAGATTAACCTGTTACAAAATTCAATATGTAAATTTCTGAAGGATGCAACCATCGAAATTGCACCTTTACAAAGAAAACCAATGTACATAAATTTAATATTGTAACTTTTGTGTATTTTAACAACATTTGAACTTTGCAACCTGATGCTTAAGAAATACCATTTTTAATATAAATATTTTATAATAAACTGACTAAGACATTTAATAATATATAGAGCAAAGCACGGCCTTTACACTACTGAATAACATTAAGCTACAGTTCAAGTCGGCGACCAAAAATGAGACCATGAATAGTCCTTAGCTCCAAACGAGTATGTAACTATTTAGTCAATCGTTTACTATTCAACTCACTTATGTCATCAACTTATGTCATCTAGAGACGATACAAGAATCATCCACATGAATGATCAGTTGGTGGAGCTTAAATGATTTATCTAGACGGTAACCACCGAGTAGCACAAAAAATTAAGACAATAATGTCAACTCTAGAAATATTTTTGAGTCTTCATGAAAAGAGTCAGTCTTAGTTATTGTTTATGGTTGATACTTTTTTTGATTTAAAATGAAACTTTATTCATTTGAAATAACCAATACATCGTTTGTGCGAATCATTACAATTTTATTTGGAGGCTCCTCAAACCAGTCGGAGGTCGAAGAAAATCTAGCAAGTTCATGAGCTACTTTATTTGCCTTTCTATTACAATATTCGAATCTAGTCATGACAAATTCACAGGCATAGTGATAATAGTCCTCGAAAACTGCCACCGCCGCACCCGCTGATTGTCCTCCCTTCTGCATGGTCTCAATCACCTTCATAGTGTCTCAGTTGATGATTAGGAGGTTACACCCCGCCCTTTGCGTCATTATTAGGCCAAATTTGAGAGCTAAAGCTTCCATCATCAGAACATCTGCACAATAGTCTATCTTTCCATTTCCTCCAGCAATAAACCTACCTTTGGCGTCTCTCAAGACTACCCAATTCGTACCCTTCAACATATCATGATCAAAAGAGGCGCCAACATTAAGTTTCACAAAGCCCCTAGGAGGACAGTACTAGCCCCTCTTTTTCATGGCCGCCCTTGGAGATGATGCATTTACAAAGTTGGATGTGAGGGCTATGATCCCCATTGATATCTGATTTGCATTCTGAGTTAATTCCTTGTGCACTAAATTTCGTCTTTTCCACCATAGATACCAAGCTGAAATAGCTATCATTGCACGTACATTTTGGTACCTCATAATACTCAAGTCTTGGTCTGGAAGAAGTAGAAGGTATTCCAATATTGCCTCCCCAGCACGATCAACCTCACAAGCTTTATCAATAATCACATCCATCCCTAGCTTCTTCCAAACCTCCTTTGCTTTACTACAGAGGAAAAGCCTGTGTTCCGTATCTTCTAAAACCTGAGAGCAAGTAGGGCAAGAGGGCGCGACCTTCATGTGTCTATTAGCGAGTGTTACCCGGCATGGGAGAGTGCCATGTAATGTACGCCATATTTTTTTTTACTTTTGATGGACAAGATAACTTCCATATCTAACACCAAATAGGGTTAGGTGTGATTCGCCCCATCCCATTAGAATATTTGAGTTTACTCCCATACTGATAATTCCACTCCACCGAGTAAGCGGAACGTACCGAGAACATACCATTTTTCGTGTAACTCCACGCAATGAAATCTGCCATATCATGTTGCAAAAGTGTGATTGAAAGAATTCGGTGTGCGTCAATGGGCCACATAGTTTGTCTAATCAAGTCATCGTCCCAATTATTGGAGGCAGGGTCAATGAGGTCACCCACTTTTGATAGCAATTGCCCCCCCCCCAGGGGTAACAATTTTCCTAGAGACACAGTTTGGGATCCAGGCATCTTCCCAAATATTGATGTTATGTCCATTCCCCACTCGTGAAATATATCCACATTTCAAAGTAGTTATACCTGCCATAATGCTTTGCCAGGTGAAGGAAGTTGTTGGGAAACGTTGCATGGAAAATTAAAAAATTCTACGCACACGCAAAGATCTATCCATGGAGATGCATAGCAACGAGGAGGGGGGGAGTCTGTCTAGGTACCCTCGTAGACTGTAAGCGGAAGCTTTTCACAACGTGGTCGATGTAGTCAAACTTCACCGATCAAGTACCGAACGCACGGCACCTCCGCGTTCTGCGCACGTTCAACTGGGTGACGTCCCTCGCCTTCTTGATCCAGCAAGACGTCGAGGTTGTAGATGAGTTCCGTCGGCACGACGACATGATGACGGTGATGGTGAAGTGATCTCCGCAGGGCTTCGTCTAAGCACTACGAAAATATGACCGAGGTAGTAAACGGTGGAGGAGGGCGCCGCACACAGCTAACAATTGATGTTGTGTGTTCTAGGGCGCCCCCCCCCCCCCACACACACACTATATATATATATATGGAGGAAGAAGGAGGCAGCCAGGACGCGCCCCAAGTAGGATCTGAATCCTACTTGGGGTTTCCCAAGTGGTGCCCCCTCCTTCCATAATACACCGAAGAGAAAAAGGGAAGGGGGAAGAGAGAAGGAAGGGGGGCGAACCCCCTCTTTTCCTTCTCCCAATCGGCCTCCTGCCATAGGGGCGGTGATAACCCACAAGTGTAGGGGATGGCAACAGTTTTCGAGGGTAAAGTATTAAACCCAAATTTGTTGATTCGACACAAGGGGAGCCAAAGAATACTCTTAAGTATTAGCAGCTGAGTTGTCAATTCAAACACACCTGGAAACTTAGTATCTGCATCAAGATAGTTTAGTAGCAAAGTAATATGATAGTGGTGGTAGCAACAATAAAAGTAAAGATAATGTTTTTGTAGTTTTTGTGATAATAGCAACGGAAAAGTAAATAAGCAACTAGCAATATAGATAAAGCTCGTAGGCATTGGATCGGTGATGTGAAATTACGTCGGATGCAATTCATCATGTAGAAGTTATAACCTAGGGTGACACAGAACTAGCTCCAGTTCATCAATGCAATGTAGGCATGTATTCCGAATATAGTCATGCGTGCTTATGAAAAAGAACTTGCATGACATCTTTTGTCCTACCCTCCCGTGGCAGCGGGGTCCTATTGGAAACTAAGGGATATTAATGTCTCCTTTTAATAGAGTGCCGGACCAAAGCATTAACACATAGTGAATACATGAACTCCTCAAACTATGGTCATCACCGGGAATGGTCCCGATTATTGTCACTTCGGGGTTGCCGGATCATAACACATAGTAGGTGACTATAGACTTGCAAGATAGGATCAAGAACACACATATATTCAAGAAAACATAATTGGTTCAGATCTGAAATCATGGCACTCGGGCCCTAGTGACAAGCATTAAGCATAGCAAAGTCATAGCAACATCAATCTCAGTACATAGTGGATACTAGGGATCAAACCCTAACAAAACTAACTCGATTACATAATAGATCCCATCCAACCCAACATCGTCCATCAAGCCTACGATGGAATTATTCACACACGGCGATGAATCATGGAATTGGTGATGGAGGAAGGTTGATGATGACGATGGCGGCGATCTCCACTCTCCGGAGCCCCGAACGGACTCCAGATCAGCCCTCCCGAGAGAGATTAGGGCTTGGCGGCGGCTCCGTCTCGTAAAACGCGATAATTCTTTCTCCTTGATGTTTTTCTTCACGAAACGGAATATATAGGACCTGGGGATACGTCGGTGGAGCTTTCGGGGGCCCTCGAGGCAGGGGGCGCGCCCTGGGAAGGGGGGCGCGCCCCCACCCTCGAGGACAGTCCGTGGGCCCCCCGGTGCGGATCTTCTTGCAGGTATTTTTTATATTTTCTGAAATAATTCTCCGTTGATTTTCAGGCGATTCCGAGAACTTTTTATTTCTGCACAAAAACTACACCATGGCAGTTCTGCTGAAAATAGCGTCAGTCCGGGTCAGTTCCATTCAAATCATGTAAGTTAGAGTCCAAAACAAGGGCAAAAGTATTTGCAAAAGTAGATACGTTGGAGACGTATCAACTCCCCCAAGCTTAAACCTTTGCTTGTCCTCAAGCAATTCAGTTGACAAACTGAAAGTGATAAAGAAAAACTTTGACAAACTCTGTTTGCTCTTGTTGTTGTAAATATGTAAGCTAGCATTCGGATTTTCAACAAGATCATGAACTAACCACATTCACAATAACTTTGAGGTCTCAAGACTACTCACATCAATGGCATAATCAACTAGCGAGCAATAATAATAAACCTCGGATGACAACACTTCTCAAAACAATCATGATATGATATAACCAAATGGTATCTCGCTAGCCCTTTCTGAGACCGCAAAACATAAATACAGAGCACCTTTAAAGATCAAGGACTGACTAGACATTGTAATTCATGGTAAAAGAGATCCAGTCATGATCATACTCAATGCAAATTAATAATAATACATGCAACGACAGAGGTGCTCTCCTACTGGTGCTTTTTGATAAGAGGATGATGACTCTGCATAAAAGTAAATAGATAGGCCCTTCGCAGAGGGAAGCATGGATTTGTAGAGGTGCCAGAGCTCGATTTTTAAATAGAGATTGAATAACATTTTGAGCGGTATACTTTCATTGTCAACATAACAACCAAGAATCTCGATATCTCCCATGCTACGCACATTATAGGCAGTTCCCAAACAGAATGGTAAAATTTATACTCCCCCAACCACCAACAAGCACACTTCACGGCCAGTCGAATCCACGGGTTACCGTCCAAACAAGCAACAACCCTGGGGGAGTTTTGTTTAATTATTATGATTTTGAGCAAGGGACTGGGCATCCCGATTACCAGCCATTTTCTCGTGAATGATGAGCGGAGTCCACTCATCGTTAGAATAACCCACCTAGCATGGAAGATATAGACAGCCCTAGTTGATACATGAGCTGTTAGAGCATACAAAACAAAATTTCATTTGAAGGTTTAGAGTTTGGCACATACAAATTTACTTGGAACGGCAAGTAAATACCGCATATAGGAAGGTATGGTGGACTCATATGGAATAACTTTGGGGTTTATGGAAGTGGATGCACAAGCAGTATTCCCGCTTAGTACAAGTGAAGGCTAGAAAGAGACTGGGAAGCGACCAGCTAGAGAGCAACAACGGTCATGAACATGCATTAAAATTAATCAACAATGAATGCAAGCATGAGTAGGATATAAATCACCATGAACATAAATATCGTGAAGGCTATGTTGATTTGTTGTAACTACATGCGTGAACATGTGCCAAGTCAAGTCACTTAAATCGTTCAGAGGAGGATACCACCCATCATACCACATCACAACCATTTTAATATCATGTTGGCACGCAAGATAGACCATTATAAACTCTCAGCTAATTAAGCATGGCATAAGCAGCTATGGTCTCTAATTGTCATTGCAAACATGTTTCATTCATAACAAGCTGAATCAAGAAGGACGAGCAATCATATTTACAAAAACAAGAGAGGTCGAGTTCATACCAGCTTTTCTCATCTCAATTAGTTCATCATATATCATCCTTATTGCCTTTCACTCACACGACCGAACGGTGTGGAAAATAATAATAGTGCATGTGCATTGGACTAAGCTGGAATCTGCAGGCATTTAATACAAGAGAGAAGACAAGGTAATATGGCTCAAGGTTAAATCAACAATGAAGCAAATGAGAGCCACTAAGCATTTTCATCATGGTCTTCTACTCTTAACCCCTAAAGAAAAGAAAAGAAACTATTTACACGGGAAAGCTCCCAACAAGCAAAAGAAGAACGGAAAATCTTTTTGGGTTTTCATTTTTAATTACTACTACAAGCAAAGAAAGTAAACTAGCTAGAAGCTACAACTAATATTTTTTGTTTTTCTGGGTTTTTCTAGCACACAAGAAAAAGACTAAGAAAAAGAAATTGAAACTAAGCATGGATGGTACAGTGAAAGAGTGTGAGCACCGACAACTAGAATAAGTGTGAACATGAATGTAAAGTCGGTGAGAAACACGTACTCCCCCAATCTTAGGCTTTTGGCCTAAGTTGGTCTATGGCCAGGGATCGAAGCCACTCCCTCCAGTGTACTGAGATGTGTCCTCCGGGCGCCACTGGTTGGCTAGCTCGTCCAGCTCCCATCCATAAACAGATTGACGAGAAGGATCAAATGGTGGTTCTGGCTCAGGCTCTGGAGCTTGTGCCTGGCCTTGGTACTTGTAGAAGGCATCTGATTTAATGAGGTACTTGCCTGTGGACAAATCAAACAGAGATGGTGCAGGCAAGGTAACAATTTCACAGTATATTTCATCAAACCTCAATTTATAATGTAGCTGCATATTTTTGTCTTTAACAATAAAGTCATGAGCTACCATGCTCTTGTAGTCTAGATAAACAGGGGCAAGAAATTTTTCTTCCTTCTCATGATGCCTAATAGGTATATTAAAATGTTCAGCAAGGCGAGAAGCAAAGATGCCTCCAAAGACGGGCCCCTTTGAGCGGTTCAGACTCAATCGTTTGGCAACGACGGCGCCCAAGCTAAAAGTTGTGTCATGAAACAAAGCATGGCGTAAAATGATAATATCAGGGGCACTGAGATTTCCACTGTTCCCGCGACCAATTAAACATCTACTAGCAAATAAAGCAAAGTAGCGCAGAACAGGGAAGTGTATACTAGTGATTCTTGCCCCTGAAACTTGTCTAGTTTCACCTACGGCTATCATATCAATAAACCCTTTGACGTCTTCGTGACGTGGTTCATCAAGTCTACCTTCAGAGGGTACTTTGCATATTTCACAAAAGTCTAACGGTGATATCTCCTTAACCACATCATATAAGAGAAACTCCACCATAGGTGGTGTTTTCCTAGAATGAAAATGAAAACTTTGCGTAAAAATATTGGTGAGTAAGAGATACTGTTCTTTTTGGTCGTTGATGAAGTCGGTGAGGCCTGCATTATTCGCCATCCAATAAAAGTCTTTGTAAATACCAGTGGACATCATGAAATTATTACAAGGCCATTCGCACGGTCGAACTTCCGCCATGCAAGGAAGATGATACTTGGGCTTCTTATTTTCTTCTTTCTTCTTCTCCTCTGAGCTCTTGCTGGAAGAGCCCCTCAATAATCTTTTTAACATTTTCCTTTTCTGAAAATTTCTGAAATTTTTAGTAACTCACAATAAAAGTTAACCAAACTCAACAAGATTGATAGCAGCAACTCATATAAGTGCCTAGAGGCTATATCATGCATTAGAACTACTTGGGACCAAGAAAATTTGACATGCAAGCTCAAGAACAAGGTCACCAAAGCAGCACAAATTTGCAACAAATAAAGCACCAGAACAAAAACTAATTGGACCAATGGAGGAGTCACATACCAAGGAACAATCTCCGCAAACAGTTTGGTGAATGGTGCTTTGAGCAAGGAGATCGAAAATGGCAGCAAAATGAGCTAGAACTCGGGTTTGAGCTGGTTGGTGATTTTTTGGGAAGAAGAAGAAGAGCATGGGTGAAAGGATAAGTGGAGGGGGGCCACGTGGGGCCCTCGAGGCAGGGGGCGCGCCCTGTGAGGGGGGGCGTGCCATGTGCCCTCGAGGCCACGTGCTGGCTCCCCTCGATGTGTGTTCAGTGCCATATTTTTTAAAATATTCTAGAAAAAATCATATTTCATTTTCATGGCATTTGGAGAACTTTTATTTTCGGGATATTTTTTTATTGCACGGATAAGTCTGAAAACAGACGGATAATGCTATTTTTCCTTTATTTAACCTAATTAACAGAAAGTAAAAGGGAGGGTACAGAAGATTGTGCTATCTAGATTCACCTATCCCATGCTCATCAAAAGGAATCCATTAACAAGGTTGATCAAGTCTTGTTAATAAACTCTTTCCGAGTAACATGAAACCGGTGAATTTTCGAATAACACTATGTTACCTCAATGAGGATATATATGTCCCCAACAATAAGTATGTCATATGCCTTCTTGATAATAGGAATAGGAAACTCAAAACCTCCAATAGCGATAGTCGAAGTTTTTCCAATATAATTGATACTATAAACTTGAGGTTGTTTCCTCGGAAAGTGTACCGTATGCTCATTACCATTGACATGAAAAGTGACATTGCCTTTGTTGCAATCAATAACAGCCCCTGCAGTATTCAAAAAAGGTCTTCCAAGAATAATAGACATACTATCATCCTCAGGAATATCAAGTATAACAAAGTCCGTTAGAATAGTAACATTTTCAACTACAACAGGCACATCCTTACAAATACCGACAGGTATAGCAGTTGATTTATCAGCCTTTTGCAAAGATATTTCAGTAGGTGTCAACTTACTCAAGTCAAGTCTACGATATAAAGAGAGAGGCATAACACTAACACCAGCTCCAAGATCACACAAAGCAGTTTTAACATAGTTTCTCTTAATGGAGCAAGGTATAGTAGGTACTCCTGGATCTCCTAATTTCTTAGGCATTCCACCCTCAAAAGTGTAATTGGCAAGCGTGGTGGAAATTTCTACTTCAGGTATCTTTCTTTTGTTGGTAATAATATCTTTCATGTACTTGGCATAAGGATTTGTTTTAAGCACATCAGTCAAACGCATATGCAAAAAGATAGGTCTAATCATTTTAGCGAAGCGCTCAAAATCTTCATCATCCTTTTTCTTGGATGGTTTCGGAGGAAAAGGCATGGGTTTCTGAACCCATGGTTCTTTTTCCCTACCGTGCTTCCTAGCAACAAAGTCTCTCTTATCATAACGTTGATTTTTTGATTGTAGGTTATCAAGATCAACAGCAGGTTCAATCTCTACGTCATTATCATTGCTAGGTTGAGCATCATCATGAACATCATCATTAATATTATCACTAGGCTCATGTTCATTACCAAATAGTGTCTCAGCATCAGAAACAGATATATCATTGGGATTCTCAGGTGGGTGAGCTACAGGTTCACTAGAAGTATGCAAAGTCTTATCATTTTTCTTTTTCTTTTTCTTAGAAGAACTAGGTGCATCTATATTAGCTCTCTGAGAATCTTGCTCAATTATCTTAGGGTGGCCTTCGGGATACAGAGGTTCCTGAGTCATTTTACCACCTCTAGTTGCAACTCTAACAGCATAATCATTATTCTTACTATTTAATTCATTGAGCAAATCATTCTGAGCCTTAAGTACTTGTTCTACTTGAGTGGTGACCATGGAAGCATGTATACTAATAAGTTTCAGTTCATCTTTAGCACTAGACAGATAATCACTCAAGCGTTCAATCATATAAGCATTGTGTTGTAACTGTCTACCAACATAAGCATTGAAGTTTTCTTGTTTCACAATAAAATTGTCAAACTCATCTAAGCATTGGCTAGCAGACTTATAACGAGGAATATCACCTTCATCAAATCTATAAAGAGAATTTACCTTTACTACCTGTGTCGGGTTATCAAGACCATGTATTTCTTCAATAGGCGGTAAATTCTTAACATCTTCAGCTTTAATACCTTTTTCTTTCATAGATTTCTTTGCCTCTTGCATATCTTCAGGACTAAGAAATAGAACACCTTTTTTCTTCGGAGTTGGCTTAGGGGCTGGTTCAGGAAGTGTCCAATTGTTTTCATTGGCTAGCATATTATTCGATAGTAATTCAGCTTGTTCCACGGTTCTTTCCCTGAAAAAACAACCAGCACAACTATCCAGGTGGTCTCTGGAAGCATCGGTTAGTCCATTATAAAAGACATCAAGTATATCATGCATCTCAAGAGGATGATCAGGCAAAGCATTAAGTAACTGGAGAAGCCTCCCCCAAGCTTGTGGGAGACTCTCTTCTTCTGTTTGAGCAAAGTTATATATTTCCCGTAAGGCAGCTTGTTTCTTATGAGCGGGAAAATATTTAGTAGAGAAGTAATACATCATATCCCGGGGACTACGCACACAACCAGGATCAAGAGAATTAAACCAAGTCTTAGCATCACCCTTTAAAGAGAACGAAAACAACTTAAGGATATAGTAGTAGCAAATCTTTTCATCATTGGTAAACAGGGTGGCTATATCATTCAACTTGGTAAGATGTGCCACAACAGTTTCAGACTCATAGCCATGGAAAGGATCAGATTCAACGAAAGTAATTAACTCAGGATCAACAGAGAATTCATAATCCTTATCAGTGACACATATAGGTGAAGTGGCAAAAGCAGGGTCATGTTTCATTCTAGCATTCAAGGACTTTTCTTTCAACTTAGCTAATAACTTCTTAAGATCATATCTATCATTGCAAGCAAGAAAGTCTCTAGCAGTTTCTTCATCCATAACATAACCCTCAGGCACAACAGGCAATTCATATCTATTGGGAGTAGTTTCATCATCACTTTCATAAATATCATCAACATTTGCTCTCTCCCTAACCTTAGCAATTTGTTCATCTAGAAATTCACCTAGTGGCACAGTATCAGGCATAGAGATAGTTTCATCATACATAGCAGAAGTAGCATCATCAAGAACATACGACATATCAGATTCAATAGCAGGAGTAGGTGTCGCAAGTTTACTCATAACAGAAGGAGAATCAAGTACAAAGCTAGATGGCAGTTCCTTACCTCCCCTCGTAGTTGAGGGTAAGATCTTGGTTTTTGAGTCCTTCCAATTCTTCATAGTGATAAGCAAATATAAATCCCAAGTGACTTAAAGAATAGAGCTATGCTCCCCGGCAACGGCGGCAGAAAATAGTCTTGATAACCCACAAGTGTAGGGGATCGCAACAGTTTTCGAGGGTAAAGTATTAAACCCAAATTTGTTGATTCGACACAAGGGGGGCCAAAGAATACTCTTAAGTATTAGCAGCTGAGTTGTCAATTCAACCACACCTGCAAACTTAGTATCTGCAGCAAGATAGTTTAGTAGCAAAGTAATATGATAGTGGTAGTAGCAACAATAAAAGTAAAGATAATGTTTTTTTGTAGTTTTTGTGATAATAGCAACGGAAAAGTAAATAAGCAACTAGCAATATAGGTAAAGCTCGTAGGTATTGGATCGGTGATGGGAAATTACGTCGGATGCAATTCATCATGTAGAAGTTATAACCTAGGGTGACACAGAACTAGCTCCAGTTCATCAATGCAATGTAGGCATGTATTCCGAATATAGTCATACATGCTTATGGAAAAGAACTTGCATGACATCTTTTGTCCTACCCTCCCGTGGCAGCGGGGTCCTATTGGAAACTAAGGGATATTAAGGCCTCCTTTTAATAGAGTGCCGGACCAAAGCATTAACACATAGTGAATACATGAACTCCTCAAACTATGGTCATCACCGGGAGTGGTCCCGATTATTGTCACTTCTGGGTTGCCGGATCATAACACATAGTAGGTGACTATAGGCTTGCAAGATATGATCAAGAACACACATATATTCATGAAAACATAATAGGTTCAGATCTGAAATCATGGCACTCGGGCCCTAGTGACAAGCATTAAGCATAGCAAAGTCATAGCAACATCAATCTCAGAACATAGTGGATACTAGGGATCAAACCCTAACAAAACTAACTCGATTACATGATAGATCCCGTCCAACCCATCACCGTCCAGCAAGCCTACGATGGAATTACTCACACACGGCGGTGAGCATCATGGAATTGGTGATGGAGGAAGGTTGATGATGATGATGATGGCGGCGATCTCCACTCTCTGGAACCCCGAACGGACTCCAGATCAACCCTCCCGAGAGAGATTAGGGCTTGGCGGCGGCTCCGTCTCGTAAAACGCGATAATTCTTTCTCCTTGATTTTTTCTCCATGAAACGGAATATATAGGACGTGGGGATACATCGGTGGAGCTTCGGGGGGCCCTCGAGGCAGGGGGCGCACCCTGGGAAGGGGGCGCGCCCCCCACCCTCGAGGACAGCCCATGGGCCCCCGCGTGTGGATCTTCTTGCAGGTAGTTTTTATATTTTCGGAAATAATTCTCCGTTGATTTTCAGGCGATTCCGAGAACTTTTTATTTCTGCACAAAAACAACACCATGTCAATTCTGCTGAAAACAACGTCAGCCCGGGTTAGTTCCATTCAAATCATGCAAGTTAGAGTCGAAAACAAGGGCAAAAGTGTTTGAAAAAGTAGATACGTTGGAGACGTATCAGGCGGCACCACCCCTTGTGGGCTGGTGTGCTCTCCTCTCATGGCCCATATGACCCATATATTACCCCCGGGGGTTCCGGTCAGTGGCGGAGCCAGGAATGACCCAAACCCCGGGCCCATTTTTTCTCGATAATATGGAGAAACTTTGGCACTTGAAACTTTCTCATACCATTTCTAAAAAATAGCTGATGCGAAAGCATACAAAATAAATTTTAATTTCCCAATAAATATACAATTTAAACTTGATGGTCAATGATCCAAAAAATAGATAAAACATGGTAGAAGTACAAATAGTAATATGAGAATACAAATAAATACCAAATCAGTTGATTACTTCGTCGTTGCCTCCCATAACTTATCAACGCTAGAAGAACCAACACCTTCAAGGCATTTAAAAATATATAAATTTCATAAAAACAAATATACATCAAGTGAAACAATTATCATCGATACAAATCTAAAACCTTACCACTTCGATGAGTTAAAAGCCCAATTCTCTCCATTTGAAATGATAGGTGTAGACACTAGACACCTTCGTTGTGGACACGAGTGAAGAAAAATCTTTTCATCTGGTTTTTCTACGGTATATGAAATGAAATTGGCAATCACATCAATTTAAGTTCAACACTACCCTAGATAAATGACTGGAATACATACACGCGCGGCCACACACACACACATTATTTTAATTAAATTTTAGTAACACAAACATTAATTGATATTGTAGAACACGATAGAAGTGGAAAGCATCCGGGGAAACCGGAAAAGCATCAAAGAAAAATACCAAGCTGTGTCAGTCAAGTAGCCAGCAAGGGATGGTGCGCCTCGCGCGGGCGAACAACGTGCAGGAGGCGGTGGCCGGGAGCAGGGGAAGTGGGACCGTGGGTGGGCGGAGGCGGCCGGTGGACAACGCCACCGCGGCCATTAGAGGCGGCGCCATGAGCTCTGGAGATTCATCGTGTGTGCCAGTTAGATCGGCGGCGGCGGTGGTCTTGCGTGCGAGTTAGATCGCGCGTCGTGCGATGGTCTTTCCTCGTGCGCACGTACGTTTCAGGTGAGCCAGCCCATCAGGCTTTGGGCCTCCTTCCTTTTCACTCGGCTGCAACCCGGGCCTATAGAAAAAACTACATATGTAATAGCCTGTTAGATTTTACACGCCCCGGGCCTGGGCTCTAGCTGCCCGGGGCCCAGCTCCGCCCCTGGTTCCGGTAACCCCCCTCGGTACTCCGATATATACCCGATACACTTCGGAACACTTCCGGTGACCGAATACTATCGTCCTATATATCAATCTTTACCTCTCGACCATTTCGAGACTCCTCGTCATGTCCGTGATCATATCCGGAACTCCGAACAACATTCGGTCATCAATCATATAACTCATATAATACTATATTGTCATCGAACGTCAAGCATGAGGACCCTACGGGTTCGTGAACTATGTAGACATGACCGAGACACCTCTTCGGTCAATAACCAATAGAGGAACCTGAATGCCCCTATTGGCTCCTACAAATTCTATGAAGATCTTTATTGGTCGAACCATCATGACAACATACACAATTCCCTTTGTCTGTCGGTGTGTTACTTGCCCGAGATTCGATCGTCGGTATCTCTATACCTAGTTCAATCTGGTTACAACAAGTCTCTTTACTTGTTCCATAATACATCATTCTATGAATAACCCATTAGTCATTTGATTGCAAGGCTTATTATGATGTGCATTACCGAGAGGGCCCAGAGATACCTCTCCGATACTCTGAGTGAAAAATTCTAATCTCGATTCATGCCAACCCAACAAGACACCTTCGGAGATACCTGTAGAGCATCTTTATAATCACTCAGTTACGTTGTAACGTTTGATAGCACACAAGGTACTCCTCCAGTATCCGGGAGTTGCATGATCTCATAGTTATAGGAACATGTATTTGACATAGATGAAAGCAGTAGCAATAAACTCGATCAAATGCTAAACTAACGGATGGGTCTTGTCCATCACATCATTCTCATAATGATGTGATCCCGTTATCAAATGATAGCTTATGCCCATGGTTAGGAAACCTTAACCATCTTTGATCAACGAGCTAGTCTAGTAGAGGCTTACTAGGGACATGGTATTTGTTTATGTATTCACACATGTATTTAGGTTTCCGATCAATACAATTCTAGCATGAATAATAAACTTTTATCATGAATAAGGAAATATAAAATAATAATAACTTTATTATTGCCTCTGGGGCATATTTCCATCAGAAGCGCCATGCTTTGGCTTAGACTTCATCAAATCGCCATCAGGATAGTGCTTGGCCCTCAGAATAATAGCACATAAGGAATCAGGATTATCAATAAGACGTCATGCCTATTTGGCAAGCAAAGCCAGGTTGAAATAGTGGATATCACGGAATTCTATTCCTCCTTGGTTTTTTTGGTACCCACATTGTCCACCAGGCCATCCAGTCATCCTCCTCTGGTTCTCCTCGTCTCCCCTCCAGAAATGCGCTATCGCGTCAATGATTCCTTTACAAATTTTTTAGAAATTTTAAAGACTGTCATTGCATAGGTTGAAGGAAATATGCCCTAGAGGCAATAATAAAGTTGTTATTTATATTTCCTTATATCATGATAAATGTTTATTATTCATGCTAGAATTGTATTAACCGGAAACTTAGTACATGTGTTGGACTAATGATTTCTGGTAAAAAAACTTCAATCGAGTAGCCACCATTTTTGCAATTATTTTGTATACCACATTACATAAGCTGATCGGTCTAAATTGTGTTTTCTTTTCTGGTGTATTAATCTTAGGAATCATCACGATCTCCGTATCGTTCCAACCGTTCGGGATAGTACATGTGTTGATTGCTTTCAGAACCTCCTCAATTAGGTCCTCCCCCAGCATAGGCCAGAACCTTTTGTAGAAAATAGCATGGAGACCATTTGGCCCTGGAGCTTTTAAGTCCCCAATATCGAATAAAGCCTTGCGAACATCCTCCGCGCTATAGGAGCAAGTAGAGCATTGTTCATTTCATTTGACACTCTCCTACGGACAAGTGATAAAACTTCTTGATTCGGATGCTGAACTTCCGCAGTAAAAAGCTTTGAAAAATATTCAGTGATGTGATCCGTCAACTCCTTTTCTTTTATCTAGTTTCTAGACTCATCTAAGAGTTTATTTATATTATTTATTTATTTCCCGGTCGTGGCAGCGTTGTGAGAAAAAGATGTATTACGATCCCCATGCATCAACCAGTTCGCCCGTCCTCTTTGTAACTGAAAAATTTCCTCTTGATCCAAGATATTTTCAATTACCACAATAATTACCTTCTGATGACATCGAGATTTTGTATTCAGTGAGCCACGTCTTAGTCTCTCCAATTATTATTTTCAATTTCCTAATTCTCACCTTCGGTCCCTTTAGAGTTTCTCGATCCCAAGTATGCAGATCGGCATGCACTGCTCTCGTACGATCAGCAAGTGAAGGTCCAACCCCCGCAAGTTTTACTTTCTCCCGAGATGCCTTAATAATTTCAGTGACCGTCTCTTCTTTCAACCACCTCGCCTCAAATTGTTTAACACGCCCCTCTAGTAGTTTGAAGATTTTTTCATCCAAATAATCTGTATCCAGTACGATTGGACGATGGTCAAAATAGAATATATGGTTGATACTTGATTGGCCTAGCGAGTAGAATATGAATTGGAATATATGTTTGTTACCATGCTACCCCGGGACCTATTACTAATTCAATTTTTGAAACATGCACAGGGAGAGAAACTCAAAGATACTCTTCCTTTGTGCTAGTCGTGGTAAATCCATGAATTTAATCTGAATTATTTTTCTTATACAAGTAAAGAAATAAGCATCTGAATCCAGGATCATTTGTGATTCCCATTTTCAAAGCCTGACTTTTAAGGGGAAATGAAAATAAAATTAACATGCATTTCCCATTTGCTCTCTTTCATGGGTGGAAGAACTAAAATAGAGGAAAGACGATTAAGAAAAGTATATTTTTGCACAAGCCATAAAAATTATACCATTAGAAGAAAAGTGATGATATATTTTTTTGAAACATAGGACACTTTTATTAGACAAATTAAAGATCAAAATATTTCCTCAGAATATGTGGATGTCATGTAAATTGGGAAGGTATGAATCGTAGTTCCATAGTCACCCGCACTACCACATGCGGCTAACTTAGGGTATTGTCTTAAGAGTTGCTACTAAAAGACCTATGACCTATGAACACATCGGGGTGGAGGATTGCCATGAATCGATTCTGCCTCGACGGCCACTAGGGATCATAGGTTATTTTTCGATTACATCGGGGGTGGATTGGGTTACAAACTTTCTTGTCTAGGCGCGGCGACCCTGGAGTCGCGTCGAGCGGCAAGGGGGG
>LR738709.1:515781464-515825912 GCA_902687465.1 Secale cereale
TTTTTTTGTTTTGTTTTAATTTTCTTATTTTCTTTTCTTTTTTTATTGTTTCTTTTATTTTAGTTTTATTTTATTTTCTACTTACTATAGTTTTACAGAATATAAATTGAGTTCCTAAATTAATGTTACTACTTATTATAATGCCACAATAGCTTGGGCACCCAAATAATTTAGTCTAATATTTTATACATTACAAAAGGCATTTAACTAATTATTTTAGCCACTGCTTTTAATTATAGCAATGCACTTAAACTCTTTATAAAAGTGTGGTCTCTCCACCAAATATTACATATGATTTATTTGTCATTTTTAGAACATTTTAGTTTTGACTTTTGAAACTTTTTAATGTTTGACTTTATTTTAAATCTTGAAATTTGACTTTGTTTTGAATCACGCAAGATTAACAACAATAATCGTGGTGACGTGGCCTCATTATCGAAGGTTCACTGTAGCTTAATTATCCGGGCGTCACATAATCAAAATGAATATTATATATTTAAGAAAAAACATGAGCTGCCACCAATGCTGGATGCGATCTTTGTGAAACTGCTCATGAAATGTAAACAATGTTTCCTGCAATGGAGAGGCTCGGTTCTTCATGAATAAAGAATGTGCCTTATGCAGTGGTAATGTGAAGTTACCTAGTATTGTGATGTTACCCGTTGACACCCTCAAATAGCCAAATTGCTCTTGTTGAGATTGTTTGACTCTATTGTCATGCCTCTCTGTACCATCAAAAGTGATCGGCTAAGTAATTAAGGATGTTAGACTAGTGCAACGCTTTAGGCATTGTGGCTTCTCGTGCTCCCCACATTGTCTTTATTCCTCGCTGATTCCAGCACCTGTATTTGGAGGCCGCGGATGTTGGGAGACGTAGTAGAAAACAAAAAACAAAAATCACCCTACGATTAATCAGGAACACTATGAGGATGCAATAACGATTTCGACCAGATCGTTACCAACTTTCGAGTTGCACCGGAAGAAGACAAGTCGGTGTAGATCATACTTGGAGTTCCTCAAACCGTCGATGAACGACCCCTCGAACGAAAGACTGAAAGCACGTCCTCTCTACGGATTCCAAGCGTACGGTCTTCACAATCCGGCAACGCTTCGCCGTCGAGAGCTAATCGTCACCGGGGAATTAGAGGGAGGAGATTAGAGCCACACTGGGCTTCTAATTATGAGGATTAGAGGATCTTGGTATAGCTCTAATTAGATCAATTAGGACCAGCTAGAACTAGAACTAGAGAACTAGAGGAGGCTTCAAAACTTGTGTGTTCAGAAAGTGCCCAAAACCTCTAGTATATATAGGTTTGTGACAGGAGAGGGGGCGCCACACAAGGGGGGAAATCCCTCCCCTTGCGCCGGCCATGGGGAGGGGGAATCCCTCCCCAATCCGGGCTCCCCTTTCTCATTTCCATGGGAAAGGGGGGGGGGGTTCCTCCCTATTGGGCCCTTGTGGCCCAATTCTCCTTCCACCACTTGGCCTTTTAAGGCCCGTTGCTACTTGTAAACTGCATTGGGCTTTTCCCCGAAGAGGAGAGGATATGCAGTATAGTAGAGATAAGTATTTCCATCAATGAGAACCAAGGTTATCGAACCAATGAGAAAACCAAGCAAGTGTAACGCCCCGGATGTAAAACCTTCCTTATATGGCAATATAATCTTCGTTGACTTAATCAATTCAATTCTAGGCTCTTCCTTCATTTCGGGTTTCTTCGTTTTTTGTCGTGTGCGTGTGTGCATATCATCCATGTCATGTCATCGTATGCATTGCATTGCATTCGTGTTGTTACTTGCACCCGGTCATGCTCGTCTCTTCCCGTTGTCCGTTTCGAGTTCCGACACTCACACACGTGCCCATGGCACCTCCAATTCCTTCTTTCACAAGTGGCCGTAGAACGTTCTCGGAATGAGGTGATACTTGTCGTACGTTGTTGTTTTAGTATGTGGAGACCGCCTGTCAAGTTTCGTCGCGTTTGGAGGTCGTTTGATACTCCAACGGTTAACCTCGTGGGCTAAAAGCTCCTCTCTCTTTTGGCCCAACACCCCTCCACAACAGCCCACTAACCCAGCACAACACCTTCCATCCTCTCGGTCATCGGATCGTGATCGTGTGGGCGAAAACCGCACCCCATTTGGACACTCCTAACTCCCTCTACCTATAAAACAACCCCATCCCCTTCATTTTCGAGTAAAAAAAACCCTAGATCCATCCTCCCACCGCGCCGGACACGTCCGCCGGCGCCAGACACGTCCGCCCGACCTCCCTCGGCCAATCGGCGGCTGACACATCGCTGACCCCGCCGTCTCTCTCTCCTCTCGCCTCCCGCGGCCCGCCTGACCCGCGCGTCCGCCGCCGCCCCCGCGCGACCGGCCCCGACAGCCGCTCCTCCTCCGGCCGGCCCGACGCCCGCCCCGCCGCCGCCCTCTGGCCTCACCTCCCCGCGCCGCCTCGCCGTTCTCTTCTCCACCGTCGGTCGTCGCCACCCACTCCATCGCCGGCCACCAGCAACCCCGACGTCGACCGCTGCCAACCTCACCGCCTCCGCGACCGCCGGCGCCGCCCCGCCACGCGTCGCCGCGGCGGCCAGCTCCGGCGAGCCGCCGGGCCCGTCCGGATCCAGATCTGGGCTGGTGGATGAGATCCACCCGTCCCACGATCCAAATGCCTCCGCCCGTCCCGGATCTCTCCGTCCCGGATCCCTCCGTCCCGCGTTGACTTTCGCGGAGGTATATTTCCACTAAGTCCCTGGATCCGTTAAATTTGTTGCCTCCTTCATCATGTGGTAACTTTGTGCTCGGTGCTCCGTTTTGCGCATATGATATATCGAAATGTCCGTCTCATCGTGATCTACATGTTAGCATCAGTTCCCTGCATGATAGGGATCATCTAGATGTCTTAATCTTTGTGGCAAGAGTACTTCGTGATGAAACTGTTTCAGCACTTGTTGTCTGTGTAAATTTGTTGGCACGTTCGTGAGCTTGTAACTTGGTGCATGTTGGTCCAAATGGAGCGTATGATATGTCAAAATGTTCGTCTTGTGATGGTCTTCATGATGGATGCATTTTCATACATGTTAGGTTGTATGCCATGTTTAACCCTGTTGCAAAAGTGCATGTGGCTGATAAGTTTCTGAAGTTGTTATGAGATGATGTTTTGTCTTGCTTATGTATATTAATCCATGTGTCATATGAGCTAGGTGTCAGCATGAGTTTTGCTCTTTGGAATGTTCTCTACATGATAGATTCATTTTCATGCCATGATATGTCTTGAAATGAGTGCAACAAGCTTGTTAACATGTCATCGTGATGATGAATTTCTGTTAAGTGTGAATCTGTTAATTTTCATGCCATGTTTCCATGATGCCACCGTCGTTGTTGTGCATGGTTAGAGTTGTCCAGTGGGTGTTCCTTGATGTATATATTATGCTCTAGCTATCCATGCTCTTGTTTGCCATCATGTCATGCTGTAGCTTGTTCTTCTAAGGCTCTCAAGTTGCTATAAAATATTTCTGTCAGCATGTTATCAACAAGTTTAGTTTTGCCATGTGAATAGCTAGTGTTCTATGCATCCTATGACCATGTTCTTGCCATGAGTAGCTTCACAAACATGTCTTCTTGTTGTTGGTTATATTCACATGCCATGCTATGCTTTGAGTTGAGTTGCACAACCTTGCAAACATGCCTACTTGTCGTCGTTTCTGCCATGCCTTTTGATTTTCACTAAGTCTGAGAAATCTGTAAACTTATTGCATATTGCCATGCTTGTTTAATTGTGTTCCAACAAGTTTTTGGGTGTGCTCTAAGTTCATGCTTGTTAATAATCATGTCTATTTCACATCCATGCATTTTGTCTTCATGTTTGGGTGATGTAGCATAATTATATCTTGCTCCAAAGATGCAATGTTGTTGTTAACTGCAGTTTTGCATTGCATATTGTTTTGCTTGTCATTTGCAAACCGTGCATCCGTTTCCGGTGATTTTTATATCGATTTCGACCGAAATCTTCCAATCTATCTAGTGGCCTGCTTGGTTACCCAAGATGAAGCCATTTACATCATCTTCTCCTTAGGCTCGAGTGCATCCTCATGCATACGCACATCATACTTGCATCCTATGACATGTCTTGCATTATGTTGATTGTGCATTGCACCATGTTTGATATTGTGCCGTTGTTGTGCTCTTGTGTTGGGTAGAGCCGGGAGCCGATGCCGAGTTCAAGGATCTTGTCGAGACTGAGTTTGAGGAGCCGTCTTACCATCCCACCGACGACTTACCATGCAAGATGACCGTTCCCCGATATCACCTCTATCTTTGCCTATGCTAGTTGTTACGCTCTTTAGCTATGCCTCGATGCCTATTCCTGCTTGTCAGCCTCCTATTGTTGCCATGAAACACTCTAACCGCCTTCCTAGCAAACCGTTGAATGGCTAAGTACGCTTTTGCTCAGCCCTCTTATAGCGTTGTTAGTTGCAGGTGAAGTATTGAAGATTGCTCCAAGTTTGGACTTATTTATTGGGATAACACAATATATATCTTAATCATTTTAATGCACATATATATTGGCAATGGGTGGAAGGCTTGGGCTTCTGCTTGGTGTTTTGTTCCACTAATGCCACCTTAGGACCCGATAAACCGGTGTTATGTTCCTTGATTTTGCGCTCCTAACAGGGTTGGGGTTTATGGCCCCCCCCCCTTGATAATTCGCATTGCTTAAAGCTTTTCCAGCAAGGCCCAACATTGGTACTCCATTTGCCTAACAACTAAAAATTTGCACAGGGACTAGCTACCCCGTGGACTTAATTAACAACCCGGGCCAGTGCTCCTCATGAGTGTTGGTCCAAACTGGGGGTTCTGCAGGGCCGCCTTGGGGAAACCCGAGGTATCTGGTATTACTTGTAGAACCGCCCATCCGATCGTGGCCTGAGACGAGATACGCGCGGCTACTATTAGGGTGTCGGCACGCTGGGAGGTCTTGCTGGATTAGTTTTACCTTTGTCAAAATATCTTGAGCACCGGATTCCGAGAATACTCGGGTCTTCCCACTTTGGAGTTGCAACTCCGCAGATCGTGAGCTTGTGATGGGCTAAGTTGGGACACCCCTGCAGGGTTTTGAACTTTCGAAAGCCGTGCCCGCGGTTATGTAGCAGATGGGAATTTGTTAATATCCGGTTGTAGATAACTTGACACCATATCCTTAAGAATACACTACCTATGTGAGTAACCGTGATGGTCTCTTTCCGAAGGGTTTCGGGAGGTGAACACGGTGGGGTTATGTTTGATCGTGAGTAGCTAGGATCACTTCTTGATCAACTTGGCGACCGTTGGCACATATTCTCACCTCGCTCTGAACTCGTAAGCTAGTTGCTTAGTGTTGCTGCAAACACTTTAATACTTGTTCCACACCTAAGGCTTTGTTAGTTTTGGTACCCGGGAATGGGATTGCTGAGTCCTTTGTGGCTCACAGTTTACAACACACACCAGATGCAGGTACAACCGAGGACGATGCAGGAGATGGATCAGAACTTCACTGGGAGTTCCATGAAGAGCATGGTCGTTACTATGTTTCGTATCCCGACGATCAGTAGTGGTTCCTACTAGGGGCGATCAGGCCTTTGTGTTTTGTGGTATCTTTCTCGTTTGGATTTCGTCCGTAGTCGGACCCTGAGTTATTTGGATGAATGTATGTTATTGTATTCATTGTGTGACGTGGCGAGTGTAAGCCAACTATCTTTTACACTTTCATCCCTGAACTTTTACATGAGTTGTGCAAAGATACCACGCTTGCAATCATTCCAGAATGCGCTTATGTCTTTAATTCGTGCCTCGACACGTGGGAGACATAGTCGCATCCTGGGCATTACAGCAAGCTCCCCTAAGCAGCACCTAAACACACAAAAGCAAATACTTGCACCCAACACACGCAAAAAAGGTAAATAAATTGCGGCAAGGTATTTTTGTGTTTTTATATGTGATAAAGGTAGACCCGGGGGCCATAGTTTTCACTAGAGGCTTCTCTCTCAAACTCAAAGCATACGGTGGGTGAAAAATTACTATGGTCAATTGATAGAAAAGTGCATAGTCATGACGTTATTCATGGCAATGATCACACATATAGACCGACTCCTGCCTGTATCCACTACTATTACTCAACCAATCGATCACTATCCAGCATGCATCTATGATATAAAGTTCATGACAAAAAGAGTAACGCCTTAAGCAAGATGACATGATGCAGAAAAAGTAAACCCAATTAATATGAATAAATGCCATAGCTTGATACTTAACGACAACAATACAAATACATGCCTCGCTACCCCTTCTGTCACAAGGTGAGGACACCGCAAGGTTGAACAAGCACCTCTCCCACTGAAGATAAATCAATCTTATTTGCCAAATCAAATGGATGGATCGAAGAGAAATACAAAGCTACCATAACCATGCATAATAGAGTTCAGAAAAGACTCAATTACTTTCATTGAATAATCTAATCATAAACTCACAATTCATCGGATCCCAACAAACACACCACAAAAGAAGATTACATCGGATAGAACTCCATGAAGATTGAGTAGAACATGGTATTGAAGATCAAAGAGAGAGAAGAAAACATCTAGCTACTAACTATGGACCCATAGGTTTGTGGTAAACTACTCATGCGTCATTGGAAGGCAACAATGATGATGTAGACGCCCTCCATGGTCGATTCCCCCTCCGATGGAGTACCAAAAAATGTGTTCAGATGGGATCATGGAAGAATATAAACTTGCGGCAGTAGAAAACATATTTGGGGTGGCTCTTTGTTGGTTTCACAATATTAGAGAATTTATAGAAGTGAAATTAGGTCAGACGGAGCCACGAGGGGCCCACAAGGTAACAGGGTGCCCCCTCTAGGCATGCCCTGTTGCCTTGCCATCCCCTTGTCTGGTCTTTGGTCTCCTCCGGAAGCTTCTAGGGTCTATTTTGTCCAGAAAAAAATCATCAAAAAGTTTCGTAGCGTTTGGACTCGGTTTGGTACTGATATTCTGGAAAACCAAAAACAAGCAAAAAACAGCAACTCGCACTAGGCACTTGGTTAATAGGTTAGTTCCCAAAAATGATATAAAATAGCATATAAATGCATATAAAGCATCCATGATTGATAATATAATAGCATGAAATGGTAGAAAAATATAAATGCTTTGGAGAAGTATTAAGCATCCCCAAGCTCAATTCCTGCTCATCCTCGAGTAGGTAAATGATAAAAACAATTTTTTTGATGTGAAATGTTACCTAACATGTGTAACATATAATCTCTTTATGATATAATTGATGAGAAACGATGAAGTAACAATATCAACATAATTGAAAGGATCGATATGGTTGACTAGAGGGGGGTGAATAGGCAACTACCAATTTTTTGCCTTTCTTAAACAAATTAAGCTTAGCAACAAATAGGTTGTATAGAAATGCAACTAGGTGAACAAACTATATGATTCTAATACCACAAGCAACACATGCAAGTAAGGGATACAACACAACAAAAGCTTGCACAAAGTAAAAGTAAGAAATAACCACAAGTGGAGCCGGTACAGACGAGGATGTGTTACCTAAGTTCCTTCCCTTTGAACGGAAGTACGTCTTCGTTGGAGCGGTGTGGAGGCACAATGCTCCCCAATAAGCCACTAGGGCTATCGTATTCTCCTCACGCCCTCACACAATGCAATATATCGTGATTCCACTAGTGGTGCCCTTGAAGGCGGCGATCGAACCTTTACAAACAAGGTTGGGGCAATTTCAACAACAAGCTTGGAGGCTCCCAACAACACCACAGAGCTTCACCACAACAGAATGTGGCTCCGAGGTGACCTCAACCATCTAGGGTGCTCAAACACCCAAGAGTAACACGATCCGCAAGGGATTAGTGAGGGGAATCAAATTTCTCTTGGTGGAAGTGTAGATCGGGGCCTTCTCAATCAATCCCTAGAAAATCAACAAGTTTGATTGGCTAGGGAGAGAGATCGGGCAAAAACAAGTTCGAAGGCAAGGCATTTAAAGAAAATAAATATTGTGTCTTTATTGACAACTTTTTGGTGAAGCATCGCGTCCATCCCATTAACATACCGAACCGTTTTACTTGGTCCTAGTTTCGATGTACAACCCCATTGACACGTCTTATCAGAGTAGGGATCGTGCCCGCTTATTGTGGGATCCTTATCAACGTGACATGAGCATCCAAACCGCCCATTACGCACGACCGCTTTGGGAACCAGCGAGGTTTATGGCTAAAGTGGGGGGGGGGGGCGTTCTATATTCACGGCGTTATAAAAGGATACCAATCCCTTTCATCAGCCCCATGCTTTCCTCAAGCTCGAGCTCTCTAATCTTCCTAGCCCCAGCATCCTCATCTCTTGCGCCCGCTGTTCTTCGTTCCTCAACCACTACCTCCTTCCCCAGCAATGGCTGGATCCGGCGCCAGGGGCAAGTGGGAGGCCTCAACGGTTACTGAGAAAACCGTGGGGGGTCTTCGGAGCGCGGGCTATCTCGCTACTGACATTGCGCACCGAGTCCTTGCAAAGGGACAGGTGGTTCCCGTCCCAGAGGCGGGTGAGAGAGTCGTGTTTCTTTTGCACTTTGTTAGGGGGCTAGGGTTCCCGCTCCACCCCTTTGTTCGGGGTTTGCTATTTTTCTACAGGCTAGATTTCCACGATCTAGCCCCTAACTCAATTCTCCACATCACCGCTTTTATAGTGGTGTGTGAAGCTTTCCTCCGCGTCCCTCCACACTTCGGCCTATGGCTCAAAACCTTCAACGTGAAGCCGAAGGTGGTGGATGGGCAACATGCGGAGTGCGGGGGTGCTATGATAAGCAAGCTCCCGAATGCGATTTGGCCAAAAGGGTTGTTCGTGGAGACGAACAAGGTCTGGCAGCAGGAGTGGTTCTATATCACTGAACCCAGCGACGCTAAATGGGCGGCAGAACCTGCTTTCAGATTTGGACCCCCGGAGAGGTTGACCTCCTGGACCGATAAGAGTCCGAATTGGGGATCTCAGGTTGAGGTGACGACACTCCAGGGCCATGTGTCCAGCGTGATTTCCAAGGGCTATCAGCTCTCGACCATGGTCCAGGTAATGTTGGCCCAGCTTGTCCTTCCTTGCCAAAGCCGGGACTCCTCCCTATGGGAGTTCGATCCGGCAGAAGATCAGCCTCTGAAGCATCTCTTTGGCTTCACGCACAAAGAGATCTGAAAGCATCTCTTCAAGATCCAGAAGGAGTGGCCGAATAAAATCGTGGATGCGGGCTATAGTACCACGTTCACTGTCCCAGAGGTAATAGAAAATTCTGCCGAACATATATCCCCTTTCTTATTTAATGATAATAGGAATTGGAGTTTTTGCGTGATATACATGGTTGGATGAAGAAGGCAATCCGGATTAAGTGTCCGACGCCTTTGCCTGGAGACCCAGAATCGCCTTGACTGACGGCGATGCTGGTCCCGGCGCCGTACAAGGCGCCGGTCAAGAAGCCCAAGAAGAAGAGCAAAGAGGCCGAGAGCGGCCCCCACCCGGCGGACGAGATGTCCGAGAAGATCAACATCCTCTCCTTCGAAGTGGAGGAGGATGATGATGAAGAAGAAGAAGAGCCCCCTGCGCAAGGCAGGAGGACGAAGAGGGCGGCTGCCGCTGATGCGGGTTCGGCCGCACCCCAGAGGAGGCTGAACCTCTCTGCTCGTTCGGACTCATCGTCCGAACATAGCTTTGGGGTGAAGCCCAGGGAGAAACCCCCGACCTAAACGTAAGTTTGTCCGGATATATTAATTGCTGCACCTTGTTTGTGTGGCATTTTGATGCTTACTTAGTATTTCTCACCTGTTGACCTACAGCCCTCCCCGAGCACACCCCGACGCCTCCTTATCGGTGGGGAACTCTCTAGCGCCTGGAGAGACGGAGAGTGACCCGCTGGTCCGAGATCCATCGCCCGTGATCGGTAGGGACACCGAAGTGTCCTCCCAGCGGGTGTCTTCTGCTCAAGGAGATGGGGGCGGGGCAAGTGACAGGGCGACCGAGGGTAACACCTCGGCTGCCGCTGACCTTGGGGAGACAATCCCCATGGAGACCGAAGACGGGGGGCCCAGATAGTCTGGGGCCCCGCCGAATACTGATCCGGAGCCTAGCGCGGCTCCGGGGTCCGAAGACCAGATCCCCAAGGCGGGGGAGGATATGACGGCACCCGGGGTCAATCCGGAGGCGCCGGACCCTCTAGAGGGAGCACTTCAGAGTGCTTCCGTCGTGGAGGAGCACCGCACCATGATGGGTGTGGTGATGAAGAAGATTCAGTGTGTCAAAGGCGGACTGAATGAAGCCTTCAACGGCCTATTAACAGGCTTTGAGGTAAGCAATGTAATAATCTTTATGGAACTTTTACTTGTTTTATATGCACATATATAGCCAGTAGCCCCCGATGCTTTGTGTGATTCTGGACAGAATCAGACGAGATATCCATAGTATAGCATGTTTATAGAACTGCACTGTTATGCTTCTGTTATTTGAACGGGCTTGACTAGCTACGGCAACTGCGCGAGATGCAGAGGTTGCCGAACTAAATAGGAAGCTCTTGTTGGCTAACGCGGGCCTCAATCGCGTCAACCAGCGTTTAGATGAAATGCAAGGTATGCGGATTTAAAAAATTAAGATGTCAAGAAGACTAATAATATTAATTGAGTATGGGTATAAACTCTTTATGATATTATGTATTATACAGTTGGTGCCACTGAGCTCGAGGCCCTCAAGGGCGAGCTCACGAAGGCCAAGAAGGAGGCCGATGCGAGCAAGGCCATCGCTGACAAAGCGGTTGCCGAACTAGAGGCCGAAAAGGCCGCGTGCCAAGAGCACGAGGCTTGGGTGTCCGAATTCGTGGACGAACTCAAAGATTCTATTCGCAATTGCGAAGCGTGGAGTTGAAGGCTTCAGAACAAGCGTCCGAGCTGAATACGGCAGTTAAGGCTGCCTAGGATGCACGAAGCGAGTCACGTAGCGCCTATGAAGAAATCAAGCTGGCGCGGCAGATAGCATTTGGTAAGACCTTTCTCTTATAGAGCATCTTCGGAGGGTGGAAGTATCTTGGGCTGACACGGTTATGGAGTTCTCCAGGCGTGTTTGCTGATCTTCCGAGGAGCCGTGTTGGCGCCGCCCAATACTTCCGAGCCTAGGAGGGGAACGACACGGAGAAGTTGTTTTAGTCGCAGTTCTATGCGCCAAAACACCCGGTGCCCCTCAACAACCAGATGAAGCAGCTAGTCGAGCTGCACAATATGGCGGGTTCGTCCATGAAGGACTTGATAGTCCGGCTATGGCCCGTTGATCCAATCCCAAGGAGCTACTTCGGATTGGTGAAGCAGCTCATCGAGGTGAGTCCGCGGGTCGATGCATTGAAGCGTTCAACCTGCATAGAAGGTGCTCGGATGGCCTTCGCTCGTGTAAAAGTGCACTGGGCGAAGATGAAGGCGCAAGATATAGCTACTGCTGGCCCGCCCGCACGCAAGGAGCACCGCAAGCCGGAGAAATACTTTGAGGACGTCATAGAAGGCGCCCGCCTTGTAGAAGGCCAGTGCTCAAAAGATGTTATCTTTGAGTAATTGTATCCGGTTGTAAATACTTGAGCTTATGAACCGATGTATATAACTTTTGCGCTATTATAATGTGAGTGACTTTTACCTCCTGTGTGGCTGTTTATGTAAATCTGAAAGGTTCTAGTCGTCGGCTTCAACCCCCATGTACATAGTATTGGGGTGTTCGGTCATATGTGTATGCACTCTTTATCCAACCTCTTGGTCCATGTAGGAGGTGTATGCGGAGTGAACCAGGCAATCAGACTATGCGGCGTTATTACTTTCACTTAGCCATATGAGTTTGACAAGTGGGGCTAGGTACTAGCCCCTGGTGCGGATATGATATTTCTGAATTAAGGTATCCAATTGCACTCGGCTGGGCGAAAAAACCAACCCTTCGTATAACACGGGGTAGATCTCTATCGAGCGTAGTATAAAACTAAGTCACCGGATTGCGGACCAGGTTCTCACCTATCATGACAGTCAGTTTTCGACTTTCTCTACTGAGGTACTTGACGGGACGAGCCAGAAGTACAATCGCAGTAGTTCTCCCTTTACACCCTAGCCGAACAATCGGGAACGTAGGGGTAAGCATAGGAGCCGGGCAACCCAACTATTGACCCAAGACATGATTCGGAACTGATGCATATAGGGTAAACATCCAGGACGCCGAACACTCCATATAGGTGTTCGGACTTTTCGACATATACCGGGCTGAATACAGCCCCTGGTAATGAACCTTGTTGAAAAGGCACATGTGGCAATCTGACGTGGGGAGAGAACATAGATGGTGAGTGAATAAAACTCCAAACATAATATGAATCAATATGTTCTTACAATACCCCGTTATAGTACGGCGAGCAGTAAGCTTACAGATAATGCCGATGACTTTCTTGGACATTTCACATGCCAGAAAAGTATAAAAAAAGGAGAAAAAAGGTTTACACAGGGTCTTAATCTAAAAAGAAACCTTAGCGCGGGTCCCTGCTGCACGTCTGCGTTGTTTACTCCTCTGTAATGTGTCCTTGAAGGGGGCAGTGTGATGGCCATCTGTAAAAAATGAGGAAAAGAAGAAGCCTAGAAAAGAAAAGAGATCCAGTGTGGCCATGAACATAACTGGTTCATTTAGTGAACCTTGAAAGATATTTTTAGACTCCGAATAGGGTCGAGCCAAACTATGGACTATGTGTATGCAGTGTGACCCCAGTGTCGCCCAAGGGATTTTGAGGGCATAATTATGTACACGAGTCACATATGTTATCGTCTTATGCAGCAGTCGATGAGGGCGTAAGTGCTAATCTAGCTCAGGTTCATCTGAGCTGCCGCACTGAGGCATATGCCGAACACGTTTAGCTGTGTCTGCGGTTTTAACGACCGATAGGATGTCCGGCTTGAATAGGCCGTTTTGGACTTCGGCTGCTAAGGCCGCATTGTCTTCCTCCGTACGGAGGGAGCGCTCCATGTTTCCATTGACCGTGATGACGCCACATGGTCCAGGCATTTTAAGCTTTAGATAAGCATAATGCGGGACTGCATGAAAGCGGGTGAAGGCCATTCTTCCGAGTAGTGCATGATAGCCACTTCGGAACGGAGCTATGTCGAAGATTAGCTCTTTGCTTCGAAAGTTATCAGGAGAGCCGAATACGACCTCCAATTTTAAAGAGCCCGTGCAGCGGGCTTCTATGCCCGATATTACTCCTTTAAATGTCGTGCTGCTTGGTTTGATTCTTGATGGGTCGATCCCCATATTGCGGACAGTGTCCTGATATATCAGATTGAGACTGCTGCGAGCGTCCATAAGGACTCGGGTGAGATGGTATCCATCGATTATTGGGTCGAGCACTAGGGCAGCCGAACCCCCATGACGGATGATAGTCAGATGATCCCTGCGACCGAAAGTGATCCGACAGGCCGACCATGGATTAAATTTGGGGGCAACAGGCACGACGGCGTAGACATCTCGGAGTGCGTGCTTGCACTCCCTCTTTGGGATATGAGTGGCATATATCATTTTCACTGTTTTGATCTTCGGAGGAAATTTCTTCTGTCCCCCTGTGTTCGGCTGGTGAGGTTCATCCTCGTCGTCGCTCTGAGGTCCCTTCCCCTTGTGTTCAGCGTTGAGCTTGCCGGCCTGCTTGAAGACCCAACAATTACGGTTGGTATGGTTTGCAGGTTTTTTCGGGGTGCCATGGATTTTGCAGGGCCTATCTAATATTCTGTCCATGCTAGATGGACCATCTTTGTTGCTGATACGTCCAAAACGTATCTATAATTTCTGCTTGCTCCATGCCTCTTTTGTGTGATATTGCTATGATATTTATGCACTTCCATACACTTTTGATCATATTTGGACTAACCTATTAACTCAGTGCACCACAGTGCCAGTTCCTGTTTTCTGCTGTTTTTCTATTTCAGGTTTCCCCCATATTAAAAGTGCCATAAAAATTCCGGGAAAAATACAGGAAAAATCAGCGTACCGGGAGCTTCAAGAAAAACCAAAGCAGGGCCAGAGGGGAGCCAGGAGCAGCCCAGGCGGCCCCACCCCTGGCCGCCCTAGGGGGGCGCCTGGGCCCCCCTCTCCGCTTCTGGTGACCCCCTTTGGCATATATACTCCTCGCGTCCCGAAACCCTCGAGGACGAAACCCTTTTTTACGATCTCGCCTCTGTTCCGCCGCCGCCGCGCTTCCAAGATCGGGAGCACCAGGAGAACTCTTCCCGGCACCCTGCCGGAGGGGAGAATCACCACCGGGAGCTTCTCCACCACCATGGACGCTTCCCGGATGAGTTGTGAGTAGTCCTCCTTGGACCATGGGTCCATGACCAGTAGCTATGTGATGTTCTCCTCCCCTCTTTGTTCTTCATGGTTTAGACCTCGTGAGCTGCCCTACATGATCGAGGCACATATGTAATCTTTATGCTGTTGCTCTGCTGAGTTTGCTGGGATCCGATGGATTATGAGATTATGTTCAGATTGTGTGTGAGTAATATATTTGATTCACCTCTATTATATTTATGTTCTTGAGTAATTCTTGCATGTTCTCCGTTGCTATTTATTGCTTTGGCCGAGTAGTAGGTAGTAACTCCAAGAGGGAACGTTATGCTTGATTGTGGGTTCATGCCCCTTGATGACTAGTTTGAGTGACAGAAACATGAGTCTAGGGGATGTGCTGTTGCCACAAGGGGGAAAACAACGGTGCTTGTACTTGCGGGTGCAAGGATTGTTTACTTTACGCAAAGGTCTTTTAATGCAGTTGTCTGTTGCTTTGAGTTTACACTTTGGGTGGGACTCGCAACTTAATACCAGCGAGATGTTCTGGATAGATATCTCAAGGTGGATGATTAGTAGTAGATGCAGATGGATTTCGGTCTACTTGCCTTGGCGTACCGCCCATGCTTTTGAGCCTCTACCTTTCTTTACAGCATAGTTAGCATTGGTTTGCGCACATAATCCTGTCAATTGCCCAGCTGTAATTTGTTTACCTCGCTTTGCTGTTTTATCGTCTTTTGGGAGAGAGACATCACTAGTGACATCATGGGATCCCGGTCCATATTACCATCACTGATCACACCCGCTATTTACTTCCTGTTCTTATTTCCTAGTTGCAGTCATACCTATCACTATTATCTCTTGTGTTTGATCCTTTGTAAACGACAAGGCCGGAGGGATTGACAACCTCTCTGTACTCGTTGGGAGCAAAGTTATTTGTATCTGTGTGCAGGTCCTGTCAACCGCTAAGTATCTGGCGCCGTTAGCAGTTGACACCTACTTGTCGACCCTCGGAGTCTCACGGGATTCGATCCTTGGTATCTTTGCCAAGGGAAACTTGTCGTTACGCTACATCTCAAACCTTCCACTTGGGGTAACCAACGAGGGGTGAGAAGCCATCAAGCAAAGTTTCTGGCGCCGTTGCCGGGGACTCCACTCTTCAAGATAGGGCTGTTGCACGCTATCTTTTATCTTTGCTTTTTAGTCTTGTTAGTTTACCTTTCAGTTTTTGCTTTAGTGTCCTCTATCAAAAAATCACAAAAAAAATTATTTGCTTTTCTGTTAGCAGTCCTTTCTGTTTAGTCAAGCATGTTAGGATTTGGTGCTTTGAGGGAATCAGAACTTCTAGATTTCCATCAAAGGGATGGAGAAAATATGAAGAAGGCATGGGACAGAATTTCTGATGCACATAGGAGAATTATGCCTTGGATACCTATAAAAATTGTGCTTAGAAATTTTTACCATGGTCATTTTAAATGGTGTAAACACTCTCTTGATATTATAGCTGAAGGAGATTTCCTAGAGTGTGATTAAGCTAGAGCTCTTGAAATTATACATGGTCTATCTAGTTACTTTGTTTATGATCATAGTTTTGATACTGTCATAGATAGACTTGCTACTATTGAGAAGAGAATGGATGCTCTAGACTTGATGAAGGTAGAGAAACCCAAACCCAATAAGAGAGATATTTTGTAAATAGACAATGATTGGGAGCCTTTTGTTAGGATTAGCATCTCTAATCAAGACTCCCTTGTTTATTGTGATATTGGATCTATGGTTTCTACTATGCCAAAAATTGTTCATGATTCTTTAAAATTTAACATGGATAGATTATCATCCTATCATGAACATGCTAATGGAGATATTTATGAGATCTAGGGAAGAATAAAAGACGTGCCAGTTACATTCCTTAAAGGGATTGCAATGGTTGATTTCTTCATCATGAAGCCAAACCAAGGAAATATAGTGCTTGGAAGGGACTTCCTCCGAGCCGTAAAAGGCTTCATCGATATAGGTAAGGGACAAATCCGCCTACGCGGGAAGGCAAAAGGTACGTACCCCTTTCCTAGAAGGAACAAGGGTGAACTTGTTGAGGAACCATTTGAAGCAATTTATAACTCCGATTATTATGATGATTTTTGATTCCTCTTTGCATCATGCCTAGCTTAAAGGCATAAAAGAAAGCGCTTTTGGGAGGCAGCCCACAACGAATTAGAATTTTTTTTTGCTTTTGTTGTGTCTTGATGTTTGTTACTACAGTAGCATCATCATTCTATCTTTTCTTTTCAGCTTTGTGCCAAGTTTAGCCTCCGATTGCAAGAAAGTTCAAAAGTTGTGACGTGCAGTCCATAAAACAGATTCTGTCCTTGGACAGAAAAATTCGTATAAAATTACCAGATCATCTTTTTGATCTGAATTTTTTTGAAAGCGTGCTCTATACAATTGGCTTTCGGGCGTCTGTTCTGAGTTTTTTGATTTGAGTTGCATAAGTGCCCCGAAAAAATTATTTACTACCTGCTGGTCTGTTTTTCACAGATTCTTTCCTGTTTTGCCTTTTCTTCGTTTTGCAAACCTTGAGCTTGCTTTTTCTTTGCAAAAACCTTTTGGCAATCTTGAGAAACAGTAGATCTTCTAGATTATCCTTATTTCCAGTAGGAAAAATTATTTTATTATGGGTACTAACCTCGCTAATCAGATTATGATGAGTTATGTATGAAGGGTTTTCAAGTGTGCGAAGGAAGATGATAAAAGAAGATTCAGGAGGGTCAAACGCTCAAGCTTGGGGATGCCCCCGTGCACCCCCAAGAAATATTCAAGAAGACTCAAGAGTCTAAGCTTGGGGATGCCCCCATGCATCCCCTTCTCCATCAACAATTATCAGTTTGTCTTTCGTTCCACTATATTCTTATCACTTCATGTGTTATGTGCTATGCTTGGAGCGTCTTGCGCTTAGTTTCCTTTTTAGTTTTCTTTAGCTTTGCTTGCTGTTCATAACAAGTTAGAACCCAGCTTTCTTTGTGTGGGAGAGAAACACGCTCCACTTCAACCTAGAACACAACATAGGATTTTCATGCTTATCTTTGCTGTGTGTGTTCTTTGTTTTTCCATAGCTGCTGTCATGTTTAGCTCTTAGTTTTCATGCTTTTCTTTTTAAAGAGCTTTTGTTTAGTTGGTTGCTGAACTCTCTTGAGTTTTCATGTTTATATTGTTAAGAGAGTCTGCCTGTTGCACTGAGTTGTGTGTCTTAACTTAAAGTAGGTAAATGAGGTTGCTATTTAATTTTAGTAGTAACTTGCAATAGTTTTGAGGTATTGCCATGAGTAATGTCTGAACTTTTGGTGTCAAGAGCTTTAGCCTATTAGTGATAGATGTCGTATTTTGGGCAATCCATGTTTATTTTCGAAAACGTACAAAATAGTTGAGAACTTTAGCTACTAAATGGATCGCTAATCTTTGGAGGGATCGAATATTAGAGTACACTCACGTACCATGGGTCGAGGATGCGCAAGGGTAACCAAACCCCCATACACACCTCCTCGGGGTACTTGTCTCTTTGTGAACCTCCTAATTAGATTGAGAGTTACCGATAATAAGTGCATGAGTTCTTCGGACTAATGTGAGTATTCGAAAGTTGACACTTCCACCTAGCCATATTTTTCTAGCCTCTTCGGTGCCGTGCATTGCCCTTTCTCACCTCGAGAGTTGGCGCATACTTCGCCGGTGCATCCAAATCCTTGGCACGATACGCTTTGTCATCATAAGCCTCATTATATCCTTCCTCAAAGCAGCCACCATACCTACCTATCAAGGCATTTCCATAGCCTTTCCGAGATACATTGCCATGCAACATCCATCTTCTCATGACTTGATCTTCATGTCATACATGCTTTTTGCTTGATCGATGAGCCGCATGCTAGTTGGGCCTTGCCCTAATCATTGCTACATGATGCGCTAGTATCATTGCATATCCTTCTACACTGGCAGAGGCATACATTTGCATACATCATGATAGTTTCATTTTCTTTATGTTGAGTACTTTTGTAAAGTGTGAAAGATCTTCTATACTTCTTGTAATATATAGAGTGTTGCCCTTAAAGTGAGGAAAAGATCCCAAAGAGGACAAAATCAAAAGATCCCAAAGAGGACAAATGAGAGTTAAATAGAAAGAGCCATGGAGGCCACAAAAAAATATAGAAAAAAGAGAAAAAGAAATAAAAAGAGAGAAGGGGCACACTACTATTTCTTTTGAGAGATCCACACTCGTACTCCATCTTATACCTTGTACTCCATAGAGATTATCATTTATGCATATAGCTATGTGGGGACCTTTACACTATAGAACTTGGCTTGTATATTCCAATGATGAGCCTCCTCAAAAGAGCTCTAGGTCTTCTTGAGCAAGCAAGTTGGATGCACCCCCACTAGTTCCATTGGAGAGCTTACCTTAGCTCATATGTGCATCCGTTGCATGGCAATCCCTACTCCTCACATCATATCTATCATTTGGCTTTCTCTCGCCGATGATTGTCCTCATTGATGTGAGCCTTTCACACCTTTTTTTGTCTTCCCCCTCTATCATTTTTCTCTCTTTGCCATCCTAAGTGTCGACTTTCTTGCTTACGCTCATCCATTGCATGAGTGCTCAAAATATCGAAAGGGTGTGGATCATTTTGACTTGTACTTGGCTGACGGTCTGGGGATGAGTCATGATAAGATTCCAAAGAAGACCAAGTGTGAAACTTTAGTAGATTAAGTTCTCAACAATACAAAAACTATGTTTTACTCTCTCATATATCCCTATCCCCTTTCTTGCATGCAAACACCATTTGGAGACATTCGAGTCACGGACAGCGAGAGCTCTTGCACCTTTATGTTCTTATGTTACTTGTTACAATGCTAATATAGACTCTTGCTTGTTATGACTTGAATTGAATTACATGCCTTGATTGCTTTACTTAAAAGTTCTTATACGGTTGATAGCATGTCACCACAGAAATTATGCTTGTTATCATTTACCTACTCGAGGACGAGCAGGAATTAAGCTTGGGGATGTTGATACGTCCAAAACGTATCTATAATTTCTGCTTGCTCCATGCCTCTTTTGTGTGATATTGCTATGATATTAATGCACTTCCATACACTTTTGATCATATTTGGACTAACCTATTAACTCAGTGCACCATAGTGCCAGTTCCTGTTTTCTGCTGTTTTTCTGTTTCAGGTTTCCCCCATATTAAAAGTGCCCTAAAAATTCCGGGAAAAATACAGGAAAAATCAGCGTACTGGGAGCTTCAAGAAAAACCAAAGCAGGGCCAGAGGGGAGCCAGGGGCAGCCCAGGCGGCCAGCCCAGGCAGCCCCACCCCTGGCCGCCCTAGGGGGGCGCCTGGGCCCCCCTCTCCACTTCTGGTGACCCCCTTTGGCATATATACTCCTCGCATCCCGAAACCCTCGAGGACGGAACCCTTTTTTACGATCTCGCCTCTGTTCCACCGCCGCCGCGCTTCCAAGATCGGGAGCACCAGGAGAACTCTTCCCGGCACCCTGCCGGAGGGGAGAATCACCACCGGGAGCTTCTCCACCACCATGGACGCTTCCCAGATGAGTTGTGAGTAGTCCTCCTTGGACCATGGGTCCATGACCAGTAGCTATGTGATGTTCTCCTCCCCTCTTTGTTCTTCATGGTTTAGACCTCGTGAGCTGCCCTACATGATCGAGGCACATATGTATTCTTTATGCTGTTGCTCTGCTGAGTTTGCTGGGATCCGATGGATTATGAGATTATGTTCAGATTGTGTGTGAGTAATATATTTGATTCACCTCTTTTATATTTATGTTCTTGAGTAATTCTTGCATGTTCTCCGTTGCTATTTATTGCTTTGGCCGAGTAGTAGGTAGTAACTCCAAGAGGGAACGTTATGCTTGATTGTGGGTTCATGCCCCTTGATGACTAGTTTGAGTGACAGAAACATGAGTCTAGGGGATGTGTTGTTGCCACAAGGGGGAAAACAACGGTGCTTGTACTTGCGGGTGCAAGGATTGTTTACTTTACGCAAAGTTCTTTTAATGCAGTTGTCTGTTGCTTTGAGTTTACACTTTGGGTGGGACTCGCAACTTAATACCAGCGAGATGTTCTGGATAGATATCTCAAGGTGGATGATTAGTAGTAGATGCAGATGGATTTCGGTCTACTTGCCTTGGCGTACCGCCCATGCTTTTGAGCCTCTACCTTTCTTTACAACATAGTTAGCATTGGTTTGCGCACATAATCCTGTCAATTGCCCAGCTATAATTTGTTTACCTCGCTTTGCTGTTTTATCGTCTTTTGGGAGAGAGACATCACTAGTGAACATCATGGGATCCCGGTCCATATTACCATCATTGATCACACCCGCTATTTACTTCCTGTTCTTATTTCCTAGTTGCAGTCATACCTATCACTATTATCTCTTGTGTTTGATCCTTTGTAAACGACAAGGCCGGAGGGATTGACAACCTCTCTGTACTCGTTGGGAGCAAAGTTATTTGTATCTGTGTGCAGGTCCTGTCAACCGCTAAGTATATGGCGCCGTTAGCAGTTGACACCTACCTGTCGACCCTCGGAGTCTCACGGGATTCGATCCTTGGTATCTTTGCCAAGGGAAACTTGTCGTTACGCTACATCTCAAACCTTCCACTTGGGGTAACCAACGAGGGGCGAGAAGCCATCAGTTGCCTGTGAATGGCTTCTCCCGTTGACCGGATCTGGAGCCGTTGAATCCGGCGTTTGCCGTTGTATCATCTGGGCTTCTAGCGTTGTTTCGACGTTTGTTTTTGTTACGTCGTGGCTTTCCATTACCGTCCCTGACTTCAGATGTTCCAGGGTCGCTGCTCCTACGAGCTAACCAGCTGTCCTAGCCCGTGCAAAAATGGATCATGAGTGTAGTTAGGGCTGCTATTGTCCTCGGCTTTTCTTGTCCGAGGTGTCTGGCTAGCCATTCGTCCCGGACACTGTGCTTGAAGGCCACTAAGGTTTCGTCGTCCGGACAGTCGACGATTTGGTTCTTCTTAGTGAGAAATCGATTCTAAAGCTTGCGGGCTGACTCCCCGGGTTGTTGGATGATGTGACTTAGATCGTCAGAGTCCGGGGGGCGGACATAGGTCCTTAGAAAATGGGCTCGAAAAGCATCCTCAAGTTCTTCCCAACTCCCAATGGAGTTCTGTGGGAGGCTGTTTAGCCAGTGCCGAGCTGGTCCTTTCAGCTTGAGGGGTAAGTATTTAATGGCGTGGAGATCATCTCCGTGAGCCATGTGGATGTGAAGAATGAAGTCTTCTATCCAGACGGTAGGATCCGTCGTTCCATCATATGCCTCGATGTTTATGGGTTTAAACCCTTCTGGAAAGTCGTGATCCAGCACCTCATCGGTGAAGCACAGAGGGTGTGCAGCGCCCCTGTATTTTGCTATGTCATGGCGTATGTCCGATGGTTGTGATGTTCGGTATTGACCCCGAACTGGTATATGACCGGTATGATTAGCTTGATAGCCGCCGTCCCGTGCGGGAGCACGGTCCCTTGATCCGTAAATGGATCTGGCCTTGCCAGCCTTTTTGTTTAGGTCCTCACGCAGATCGTGTTTCCGGGCCTCAGCCGCATCCTCCTTTCCTTTACGGGGCAGGGGTGCGGGCTTGTGCACACCGTTGCTAGCCACTCTGTCCCGTCCACGAGGTGGTCGGTCTGGCTTGTCGGCGGTGTTATTCTTCGACGGTATAGGTGCAGTGGCCTCGTCGTCGAATTCAGGCAACAATTTACGCTTAGGATAGCTTTTGGTTTGGTGATTGCCATATTTTTGCTCAGCGTCCATCACTTCGTTCCATCTGTCATTGAGCGTATCATGTTTGGCTCGAAGCCGTCTCTGCTGCTTTTTCAGGCTTCTCGCGGTGGCAATAAGCCTCCGATGGAAGCGCTTTTGGTTCCAAGGGTTCTTCTGGGACGATGTATTCACCGTCACCCAGGCTAACATCCTCTTCGAAGACAGGTTCATGATTACTGTCTTCGGCATCGCTATCATCGGACAACGGTTTTGGACTATGTTCGCCATCCTCAAGCTTGTTCTGCTCCGTCGCTGGGTCTGCGGGGTCTTCGGCTTGTTCCGGGCTGTCACCATTGTTAGTGATAGTGTTGCTATCTTTTCCTTTACGGGATTTAGTTCGGCGCTTCAGATGCCGACGTTTGGGAGGTTCTTCGATAGGCTTGTCCTTTGCGGAATCATTTTCGCTGTCGCCCTCCTTCTCCTTAGGTGTATCCACCATATACACATCGTATGAAGACGTAGCTGTCCATCGCCCGGTTACGGGACGGTTTTGGTCTAGATCTGCTTCGGCTTCGAGGTCCATCCCTTCGAAGTCTTTGGAAGCGTAGTCAAGTAGATCGGTTAGATCTTCGACCATGGCTACCAAGTGGGTGGTGGGTGGGGAGAAAAATTCTCCATCATCAGCCTCCAGTTCGATCCGGATATAACTCGGATGTGTGTTCCCAACTAAGGAGAGAGATTTTAACACATTGCCAAAGGGTGAGTGCCGAAAGATATCTGCGACGCTGAATTCGGCGACAAACGCCTGATCGAGCTTGAAGGGCGCAGATGCGCATGGTTCGAAACCTACGGCCGGAGACGAGTCCGTGACAATTACATGGAAGATGTCCTAGTGTGAGGACTTAGTCGTGAGGCCGCGCATCTATGTGGTAGCTTGAGAGGGGTTGAGCGGAATCAAGAAACGCAACACAAGACGAGGGTTTATACAGCTTCGGGTCCTGGGAAACATCATCCGGTAACAACCCTACATGCTGTTTGAGGCTAGGTCTCATTATTATCACGAGGGAGTCGCCGTAAACCGTCTCTCCCAGTTATGTCTAGCCCTAAGATTCTTTCTCCCCCCTCTTGGGGCGCCCTGCCCCTCCTTATATATGTTGAAGGGGCGGGTTACATGTAGAGTCTAACTCGGATTAAGACTTAAACTATTTTGACTTCTCTTCATGGGCTTCTTAACGTCTTGGGCTTCATAACGTCTCGGGCTTCATAACCCCAGGAGACTCTATCTGCCGGGTTATGACTGTCAACCCAGTTATCACTGTCTGCCGGGTTATGACTGTCAATCCAGTTATCACTGTCAACCCCGTTATCACTGTCTGCCGGTTTATGATGCTCTACCGGTTTATGATTGTCTACCGGGTTATGATTGTCTGCCAGGTTATGACTTAACACCTGCCGGGTTATCATCTGACTTAACACGTGCCGGTTTACCACCAGCCGGTTTACCGTCTGTCTTATCCATCTGTCTTAACTGTCTGCCTTAACTGCCTGTCTTAACTGTCCGATGGTTTACCAAGTTCCAGCCGGGTTATAACTCTAGTCGGGTCATACCGCGGGGTATATCCCCGACAGTTATGTTCTCCCAATCCATGAAATCTGAGTAAGTTTCATTAGATTCGTGTAGTGTATTGATTGTTTGAATGGTACAAGTGATAAGTGATTACTTGTTTCATCTGTGCAAATGGTTTCTGCTAGTAATCCGACTAGGGTTAGTGTTTGTGCTAATAATTCCTAGCCAGGACTTGACAATTGATTTTGAATGACCTACATATGTTTGTGCCATTATTTTCTTCAAGATTGGTCTGTACATAGACAAATGTGCTTAAATCGAACCATAATCTCTGGATATGTATAAATAAATACCCATAAATTCTTAATCCTACTTCACGGCATGTAATCGTTGATTTGATGCCAAATTTTGGCAACTGCCAAATGTTCGCTAGAGATTAGTTTGTAGCCATTAATTTGATGCCACATTTTTTTACTATTTGTATAGGTGCTGTCTTATGATGTGGACAGCGAGGATGAACATGTCTAGAGGAGGTACAAGAGGAAAATCCTGAGGGAGCTTTATGTGGGAATGCATAACAGGCGTATTAGGATCTGGAACAACGGCTATCGATGCCCATTTTGCTACCACAAGCTTCATGAAGCGTATCAAAGTGTTCTAGAACATGCAAGAGGACGGGCCGTTGGCTCCTTCAAGCAGAAGTACTCTCGCAGGGTGGAGCACGGCGCGTACGCCGAGTACCTGGAGAAGCTTCAGGATCGTGTCGGCATGTGAGATGAGATGTGGGATCGGAATATGTACGCTTAAGTAATGTTTAATGACGGTTGAACTATGTACTTATACTTGAACTATATATGCTTGTGCTTATTATCTATGTCTGAGTTTGTTTAATCTATGTTTACTTATGTCTAACCGTGGGATATGGATGCAACCAGTTCGGTTGATGGAATCTACCTCCGTCTTGGTTTATTGGTCCCCTCTGTAATTTGTGTTAAATTTTGACCAAAGGTTTAACTGACAAAATGTTAATGCAGGTCAGAAAAAATTATATCGTTGGATGGGTATTTGAGCATAGTGTTCAATGATATAATTTTTGGTGACATGCATAAACATTTTTTAGTTAAATATTTGGTCAAAATTACAAAGGGGGACCAATAAACCAGGACGGAGGTAGTACGTCAATCACACACGGTTTCCAAAAGTGGAACTGTGTGCAATGACTTTCATTTTGCCTGTTGCTTAAATCACACATGGTTCGCAAAAATGGAACTTTGTGCAATGAATTTCATTTTGCATGTTGCGTAAATCACACACGGTTCACAAAAATGGAACCATGTGCAATGACTTTCAATTTGCCTGTTGCATCAATCCCACACGGTTCGCTCTAGCAAACCGTCACCTCCAAAACTCTTTGTGGGACGGAAAACCCTCACCACCCAATTCAAAAAAGAAAAAAGAAAACCCTCACCATCCCCACATCACAAAAACCTTCACCCTCGGCCGCCACCCCCTCCGGTCCCCAGTCACACTGGCACAAGCTCCTTCACGTCTGCCTCCTTTAATCACCCGGCGGAAATCAGCGTGAATTCATTTTTATTCGAGCTGATTTGAGGGTTTTCTTTCATTCATAGAATGTACAGTGCGCCGACACATCAGGACTTTGCTACCTCCGCCAGAGGTTCCATCTCACCGTACCTGAATGCTTGATGACGCGCGTTCAATCTCACCCTAAATCGGTTGGCATGGCCTACTTTCCTGAACATATTCTAAATATTGCTACATTTGGATAAAAGGTGCCACATGCACCATATACGTCAAAGGGGATTCCCCCTCTTCTTTCTATATTTGGCAAATTAACGATGTATTGTTCTTTTGATTCCTCTCATATTTCCATGACATCATGTTTACCCTATTTGTTTAGTTAAAGATTTTGTCCTTCTATTTCAACTGCTCTACAGTTCTTTCAATTTGGGCCAATATTTGCATGTTAACATATTTTATTCAACAATCCTACCATTTTCTGCAGCGCATCCCTTGCTATGCAATAGATTATGTAGTGCACAATCTTTCCCTTTACATAGATCAAGACTGCACGGATGTCATACTGCACACAAATCATGGATTTACAATCATTGCTACTGTAAGACTTGATGAACGTGGTGACTCCTATTTTAGCATTAGCTTTTGGAAAGAAATTTCTAAGTTTTATGTACTGAAAGCTGGCACTAAAATTGCACTACACATGAAAGGGCATGGTCATGAGATATATGCTAACTTCCCCGACAAAATCATCCGTCCAGACTTTGTTCGAAGTAAGGTTTCTTTTCAACTATCTGCATGATGACTTACCCAACAATGTCAAATGAATTGTGTAGTATTTAAGCAACCAATTGTTATTCCCTTTTCCTACTATATTTCTACCTAATAAATCTTAGTTACCAATACACTTTCTATTGCCCTGTTTTAACTAAATATTCCCTATACTCCCATTTCTATCAGAAAGCGCCGCTGACAAGGAGACTCCGGAGGTGGAGAACGGGGCTGCCAACAAGCGGAGGCGGGGCGAGCTAGAACCGCAAGCGACTCCAGTAGGCCTAGACTTCATCAACAGCCTCCCCGATGATATGTTGACAGTCATCATCTCTCTCCTCCCAATCAAATATGGGGCGCGAACAACCGTCCTTTCCCGGCGGTGGCGCCCCCTATGGAACTCCAGCCCTCTCGACCTCATCGACACCCACGAGCTCTGCCATGGCTATCGCAAAAGCTTGGATGCGTTCTCCAAGATCCTCGGCAGTCACCTTGGCCCAACCAGAGGCCTTTGATTGGGCAAGTTCCGTTCCAACGGCAAGGACCGAGCCAAGCATGATGACTAGTTCCGACCCCCCTCCCTAGTTCAGCTCGAGGAGCTCACTTTTGACGATGGGCATATGCGGTCGCTACCAACATCCGCACTCCACCTCGTGTCCACACTGCGCGTCGCCAAGTTCAGCAATTGCCATCCCCCCTTAATGATGCACCCGCTCTTATTCTACCACGACTGAAGCACCTCGAGCTCGTCGCTGTCTGTCTGTCAAACGATGACATGAAGCGCCTGCTCTGTGGCTGCACTGCACTCGAGTACCTTCGTCTTTAGGCGATCAATGGGTTGATTACCTTCCACATCACCTCCATGACTCTCCGAACTATTTATGTGTGTTGCTGGTGCGGCAGGAAGACATCACAAGATGTGTACCACGGTATGGTCATTGAGGACACACCTGCACTTGAGAGATTACTTGTAGTTGATCAAGAAGGTCCAACAAGAATCAATGTCATTTCTGCGCCGAAATTGACAGTGGTGGGCTACTCGTCTGACAAATACTCCAAACTTGTTATTGGATCCACAACCGTTCAGGTACAATATCCGCCTTCTACCTCTCCTTCTACAAATTTACATTATTTGTAATTTTGAAGATGTTTGTTCGTCTGTCATTCAGAAAATGATTCCGACAAGCTTGACCCCGAAACTGCGCACAGTGAAGGTCTTGGCACTAGAATCTGTCGGCCCAAACTTGGAGCAAGTTATCAGTTTCCTGAGATGCTTTCCGTGCCTGGAAAATCTATATATCGAGGTGATGTTCCTTTCCTGTTAAATGTTAACCATGTTCAATTTGTGACACCTTTTTCCAAGTTTACAATGACAATGTACTACGATTTTTGAAGGATTCTTTTGGAGGATTTCAGTACATACATGTTCCACCCCCCATATTGGTTGCTTGATCCATATGCTTACAATCAATAAGCATTTCTCCTTTGGATTCATCTACCCATGTTAATCATGTCAGATTGAAGATGGCATGTTAGTGCATTTTACAAATCCTGCAAACCAAATAGGCACTAACACGTTTTCTTATTTTGCAGATAAGATTAGGCCCACTGGTGGATAATGTGATAGAATATAAAAATCACGTCGAATGCCTAGATCTGCATCTCTCAGAACTTTAAAATCCTACCGAGGAACCTTACCGAAGATTATATTCGCAAGGTTCTTTGTTCTCAGAGCAAGGGTGCTGAAGGAAATGAGGTTTGCCCTACATTTATTTCGCAACAATGAATGGTTTGTTGATCAGCGCCGGCGCCTGTGGCAGAATGGAATAGGCTCGAAAAATGCTGAATTTCATTTTGGAACTTCAAATGACAGAGTAATCGCAAGTCATCGTGTCAACCCCATACATGACTTCTCAGTGGCTGACACCTTTGAAAAAATTGTGAGGTTTCGAAACCATACTAATAAGTGGTAATATTAGTTTGAACCTCTCTGATATCCATGTTCAGCGGATCAGCGCGAGCTTTTGCAGCTGATGAGCTGAATTTCATTTCTAATATCAGTTTGAACCTTGTAATCTTCAAATTTGAGCCATATAACATTGGAATTTGAACCTTGTACATGTCTCTTTCCAAATAGCATAGCACCGTCTTTGAACCAATAAACTCTAGACAATAGTAACACAACATTGTCTTTTGAAATGGCATCATTTAGTGGTACACACACTTTTAGCATGATATTAGAATCTCTAAATGTTACTAGTTCAAGAATATAAGTTGTACAAGCAGCCTCATTTCTATTCAAGCATATAGGGCGATAGATGGCCTACCCTGCCCGACGAGGAGGCAATGAGGGTAGGAGAAGCGGCGGCCGACAGGTTTCTGCAGCATGGCAGGACTGTGCGCCCACATGGACCGCGCATGCCATCGCTTCCATGTTGACCACAAGCGCGTCCTCCTGACCAGGCTAAGCAAGGGATAGACCCGAACAACTAAGAGGGAGTATGAATATATGGAAATAAATAACCAAATATATGACGGCAAATAAGGAACAATGGTTGGGATAGAAAACGAATACTTAAGAAATAAATAATGAAAACTATACCAGAGGAAGTATTCGCCTCATCCACACGTAGCAGTTTTCCGCGCTCTCCTCCTCGTTTGTGTTCCAATTCCATCATCTTTCCGAATAGCATCATTTAGCATCATATTTGAACCAATAGACTCTAGAGAGTAGTAACACAACATTTTCATTTCAATTAACATCAGTGGGATACACATTTTTAGGTTGTTATTTGAATCTCTAGATTCTGTTGTTTCGAAGAAAAATAAGGTGTACATGTGGCCTCATTTCTATTTCGAGCATGAAGAAAAGTAATTTTAGATAAATACATTACATAAGTCTATAAACACGAGGATAACTATCCTCACAAATGTGCATGCCATTGTAATGGTTGTTATAACCATCGGGGCCTAAATTTGGGTCGATCTACCTTTTTCGACGGGTTGTTTGTATCCGGTGGCCGTGGCACATTATAAAAAGAGATAATCTTGGAATGAGATCCTATTTCAATTCTCTCCGGCTGATAGCGGTGGGAGAAGTAGCGGCTGAGGGGTCTCTCCAGCGTGGCAGGTTTCCTGATGAAGTGCATAACAATGACGCGGGGATTCGTCATCTAGGACGGCATGTGTGATACAACAACCATTGTTACCATCTGAACGATGCTTCATCTGGCTTGATGTTATAGATAACAATCATTGTAACCTCCAAAAGGTAGGTAGCTAGTCAGTAACTCAGTCTAGTCTAGCTCTCACCAGGCATGAAGACTCTTATTTTCCCCCTTATTCATCGAGGTTGAAACTATCTCCTATTATCCGACATCTTCTTGTTGTGCGTCAGAATTTTCTAGCATGTCTTGCGTGTGGGGGCATGGTCAGTCTTTCTTGTTTCCCTATTGTGCTTTTTGTGTAGTATGATTGTCTTTGATAGTCACCATTGATACGACTCCAATGTATTTATAATTTATGAAGTATTCATGCCATGTTTATAACAATTTTATATGGTTTTTGGTGCACTTTATATGACATTTTATATGATTTTTATGGACTAACATATTAACCTGGTGCCTAGTGCTAGTTGTTATTTTTTGCATGTTTTTGGTTTTCCGGAAAATCCAAATCAAATGAAGTCCAAATGCAGAGAAACTTTTTCACAATTTTTTTCTAGAAGGAAAGGGACCTAGGAAGCTTCAAGGGAGTACCAGAAGACCCATAAAGGCACCACAAGCCCCCAGGGCACGCCCAGGGGGTGGCCGCACCCTGGTGCATCGTGCCCCCCTATGCCCCCTCTCTGCATGATTCCAACTCTAAAAATCCTTATAAATTCCAAAAACCCCGAAAGTTAACCAAGAACTTTGACTCCGACGCCGCAACCTTTGTACCTCCGCGATCTCATGTACATCCATTTTCCGGCACCCTGCCGGAGGGGGAAATCATTACCGAAGGCAATCTTCATCACCCCAGCAGCCACCAGGACGAGGAGGGGGTAGTTCACCTTCGGGGCTGAGGGTATGTACGAGTACCTTTGTATTTGATCTCTCTATCTCGCATTCTTGATTTAGCAGGATCTTGATGTATCACGAGTTTTGTTAATATAGTTGGATCATATGGTGTTTCTCCCTCTCTATCTTGTTGCGATGAATTGAGTTTTTACCTTTGAGGTTTCACTATTATGGGATTGAATACTTTTATAGATTTGAGAACACTTGATGTATGCCTTCATGTGGATACTCGTGGTGACAATGGGGTGTTCTATTGATTCATTTGATATATGTTTTGGCACTCAACTCATGGATTTCCGAGGTGACATTGGGGTAATCTATGCATAGGGGTTGATGCACATTTTCATCCTCCTTTCTCCGGTAGAAATCTCGGGCCACTCATTGAAGTTTGTTGTGTTGGATTGACTATTAGGAATCTGAAGTTGTTTGATGGGTATCGTATGATTGACTCATGGATACTTGTGGTGACATTGAGTATATAGGTGGCATTAGAGTTGGTTGATACATATCATATGGTGTTATTTTAGTATGAACTCCAGGTCTGTTAGTGACACTTATAGGGATGGCTCAATAGATTGATCGGAAAAGATAACTTTGAGGTAGTTTGGTACCCTACAACAATTTCTTCTTATGTTGCCCGCTTGATACGGACTTTGGAGTGATTCTTTTTCGCACATTAAAGAATTGCTATATGATTAAATTATGTTATCACTATTGAGATATTGTGGGAGTATTTCGACAAGCTTTCCAATGGGGACAATGAGACTTCTACCGTTGAATTGGACGACTCCTTTGATGAGACCAGCATGCGTTTTGTTCAGCGAGTCCAGGAGTTTGTGGTCAAACATGCTTTAAAAATAATGAAAGTGAAAGTGCAGTATATCGACTAGAGGGGGGTGAATAGGAGATTTTTATGGAATGCTTCAAAACATGGAAGTTTTGAAGACAACCAATAGTACTGATCCTGTTTATATGCAGCGGAAGGTAGACTACACTAGACAAGCCATAGCCAACTATTCAATGAAGTGAAAGCATGAAGACTAAAAGCAGCTAGGCAGTAAGGATCAGGATGGAAGATTGAATGAAGCCAATCAGAACAGGTAGTCACACAGTGAAGTCAAACATATAGGCAAGCAAGCAAAGACTTCACAATGAAAGACAGTAAGTAAAGAGAAGGAAAGGATAGAACCAGTAGCTCGGGGAAGACAGTGATTTGTTAGACCAGTTCCAGTTGCTGTGACAACTGTACGTTTGGTTAGGGAGGCTGAGATTTAACTCAAAAGACCGCGTCTTCACCTTGTTCCCCTTGAGCTAAGGACACCTAGTCCTCGCCCAATCACTCTGGTAAGTCTTCAAGGTAGACTTCCAAACCTTCACAGACTTCGTTCACCGGCAATCCACAATGACTCTTGGATGCTTAGAATGCGACGCCTAACCGGCTAGAGGAAACACAGTCCTCAAGTGTAACAAGTCTTCAGGTCACACAAACAGAAAGACTTTAGTGATGCCTAACACTCTTTGGCTGTGGGTGTTTGGGCTTTGTCCTCGCAAGGATCTCTCTCTCAAATGCTTCAGAGGTGGGTTGCTCTCAAACGACAAAAGCCGTGTAATAACTCTGAGCAGCCACCAATTTATGGTGTAGGGGGTGGGCTATTTATAGCCACTGGGCAACCCAATCTGATTTGTCCGAAGTGACCCTGGGTCACTAAGGAACTGACACGTGTTCCAACGGTCACATTTCAAACACACACGGCAACTTTACTTGGGCTACAAGTAAAGCTGACTTATCCAGCTCTGGATAAGATTTGCTCTCATTGTCTTCGCTCGAAGACATAGGATTTGGTTGAGCATCACTTCAGTCACTCTGACTAAGTTCACTTGGACCCCACTTAATAGTACGGTGGTTCCTATGACTCAACAAAGAAGAAAAGGAAACAACGAAACATCTAAGTATTCGCGTTCCATAGTCTTCACACAATGTCTCTTCTTGTCATAGTCTTCAATCTGATTATCTTCACATACCACCATTGTCGTCAATGTCTTCATACATTTTTAGGGGTCATCTCCGGTAGGTAAACCGAATCAATGAGGGACTACTACCTGTGTTATCCTGCAATTCTCACAAGCACATTAGTCCCTCAACCAGGTTTGTCGTCAATACTCCAAAACCAACTAGGGGTGGCACTAGATGCACTTACAATCTCCCCCTTTTTGGTGATTGATGACAAACTGGTTGAAGTTTTCAACGGGGATAAAAGTATGTGAAATTGTAAGGGATGAAGGTATTGTCTTCTTAAGTAGCAAAAGGCTCCCCCTGAAGATGTGCATATAGTTGATTTGCTTTTGAATGCAAATGCACATGGCAGGTTGTACTTGTGGAGATCCTCTTCAACTTATGATGACAATTCATCATGCACATTTGATATGTTGAATATAATGATATGCATAATGAGAAATGGACGTCTGCAAAATGACTAAGTGCGGAAAATATCGTAGCACATGCTGAATTTATTATCGCATTATAGAGTACCGGAAAACGTAGCAGACGACCATCAAGTTTAAGTGTTACAACAAAGAACCAAATGTAGCAAAAAATGAGAGTTGTAAACACTAGGCAAAATATAAAGCACCCGCCCATATGGACCCGCTTGAAGACTATCAACTCATATGCTTCTCCCCCTTTTGTTAGTAAGGACCAAAAAGGTTTGAAGACATAGAGCCTCTACTCGTTCCCAGTTGGAGCAGGAGAGGAAGCAGGGTCGGCGGTGGTGTTTGGCGGTGCAGAAGTAGTTGGTGCAGTGTCGACACGCGCTAAGGGAGGAGTTGGTGAGGTAGCATCATCTTGATCATCTATCACCCTGGCGTCAACCGTTGCAGCGGAGGAGGAGTAGTCAGAGTCTTCAAGAGATGGAGTTCGACGCAGAACAACATTCCTTGTAGGAGTGTGATCAAACTTGAATCTTTTTGTGAAGCACTCATCTTGAAGATCCGCTTCAGCACTCAGCAAAGTTAAACTCTTCCATGACCTCCGACTGGTTTCATGAGCAACAAAGGCATTCTTGGTGGCAAGGTTGCGAATGCGATTGACATCCACCAAGAGGCTTTGCATTTGACGCTTCAGCCAGTAGTGATGCTTATCCTGTTTCTGATGTAAGGCAACGAGAAGCTCTCGGTCATTGAAAACACGAGAACGCTTCCGAGGCCTTTGGGCAATGGTGCTCTCAGTAGCTTCAGTCTCTGCATGACGAGGTAGGCGAGTACGGCCAGCCAGAGGATAAACACGAGAGACTGCTGGAACTCCTTCCATTGGCTGAGTGAAGCTCTGGTGATCAGCGTTGTGAAGACTAACAGGCTCTTTGGCAGGCTCTTGGTATATGGCTTCAGCTTACATATCAACCTCTGGCAAGAATATATGATGGTTGCGAGCAGAAGGCTGATAGGTGATAGCAGAATGAAGCTGGATGAGGCGCATAATCCATGGAGCATAGAATTTTAGACCAAATAGATCAGAGCCTGACACAGCCAACTGCCTGATAAAGAAATCTTGAGCATTGAAGCTGATGCCATTGAAAATATAGAAGGCCAATGTCTTCATTCTGCCTTCAAGCTTGGCTGATGAAGAATGTCCTTTGACAGGCCATAGAGTTCGCCTGATGATATGATATATGGTGCGGGGCAGATACTCAAGGTCTTCAACAAAGAACTCCTTTGGATATTCAACATTGATTGGCAAAGGCTTCATCATGCTTAGCATCCGGCTCATGTTGGGCTTGCGCTTCTGAAAGATGCTCTCCAAAGCTTCGTTGTGTAATTAACAGCCAGGTTCATACAGTTCTCCTGGAGTGGGCAGGCCAGTAAGCTCAATGAGATCAAAGGCTTTGGCTTCATGATGGACATTGCCTGTCATCCACTCAAGGACCCATGTCTTCGGATCCTTGCTATAGCCTCAAATGTGGAGGGTTGCATAGAATTGCAGAAGCAGCTCTTCATTCCAGTGCTCTTTGTGAGTCACAAAATTCAGCAAGCCAGCATCACAGAAGCAATCAAGAGCTTCCTCAAGACAGGGCAGTCCAGTAATGGCTTCAGTATCCAGACGCATATGAGGGAAAATGCGCCCTTGATCATAGAGTACTCGAGAATAATAACTGTGCTGTTGATGGATCCAAAACAGATCTAATGATATCCTTGGCTTGGAATAGGGGTTCTTGGCGCTGTCAAAGAATGTGTTGTGCGCAGTGAAGCCATTTGCATTGAAAGACCCTTGAGAGGTGGCAATACCTGGGAACCTTGGTAGTCTTGGCTTAGGCTTCTGAACCTGAGGTCTGTGCTCAACATGGTGTTCAAATTGAGGACCAACAACATGCGGTCCAGCAGCAGGCGGAGGAATCAGAATGGGCCATCTGACAGAGACGAGCTGATCATCTTGGTTGTATGCTTTCTCAATTGTATGGGGCCTTGGAGGCGGAACAGGAGCAGTGGCATTGGCTTCAGGCTGCTGAGCGGTTTCAGGTGCAACACTTGCTTCTGGTGCCATTACATCAGGCACCACATTGACTTCAGGTGCCACATTAGCTTCAACCATGACAACGTCATTGGCTTCAGTGGTGGCGGTGGCAGCCTCAAAATTTGTAACCTCCACTTCCGGAGCTGGAGGGTCGGACACGTTCTCCTCGAGAACAGGGGGTGTGGCAGCACGTGCTTCTTCTTCTTGGGGTTGTTCTTCTTCGACTGATGCAGCCGGAATATCTTCAGCCGCTTTGGCTTCAGACTCTGGGATGTTCACAGTAGGAGAAGCTTCAGGAACAGATTGTTGCTCTTCTCCTTCTGGAACACTTGAGGTGACGACTTGGGGCCTTGGTCCTTTGCGAAGCCTGCGGAATGCTGGCGACGCCTGTGGTGATGGAGTTGGTTGGGCCTCAAAGTCTTCATCTTCAAGCACCGAACTGGTGACTTGAGTTGAGGGAGTTGCTGGTGTATCTTTTGGGTAATCAGCCCATGAGTCATCCTGTGCAATTGGCATCAAAGGATGACCAATGCTGATGCGTTCGCTGTTCGTGAGAACAGGCGATGATTCTACATTTTACTCGATCTGAGGAAGGACTTCATCATCTTCAACATTATCATGAGGACCAATGTCTTCAGCTGCGGTGGGGTCAATAGCTGGAATGTCTTCAGCCTCTATGGGAGCAGGCTCATGAACAGTCATGCGACATTCCTGGTGTGCAGATGCAGGACTAGCAATAGAAATGGGCTCGACAAAAAGGGGCTCTGTGGGAGCAGCCCGGGCCTTCTTGATCTTGCGCTTCTTAGTGGGGGGAGCATCATCCGTGTTGTTCTTGCGCTTGCGGGCTTCAGCTTCAGCACCTTTGTCTTCTTAAGCTCTGAAGCAGCTGGGGTGACCTTAGGCTTCGTGCCAGTCATGCTAGCAGGGAAGACAATGCTAGGCACTTCCTGCCTTGATTCTTCAGCATGGGTCACTGTTTGCTTCTTCTTTTTCTTGGCAGCCATCCTGGGGTCAATGCCAGGACGCCCAAGGGCCTTGCGCTTTTAAGCTTCATTGTAAGCTTGGACGCATTTGGCTGCCAAGGCCTTGATTCGCCCACGAGAACCTTGGGCTTCTTCACGCCTCTTGCGAAAGGCTTCCTTGAGCTCATGCATCATGACTTGAAAGTTCTGGATTTCTTGGACGCTGAGCTTGGCCATATGCTTCTTGAACTGAGCCTTTTCATAGTCAATCTTTTTTGCTTCAGCTCAACAATTCTCTGAGCAAGAGCTAGCTCAGAAGCAATGGCGCCGTTGAAGGAGACGTTGAGGCCAACGGGAAGTTGTAGATCGTCAAAGCTGAGGTTGGGGGTGTCAAACCATTCATCAACGTAGTTGTTCAAAACTTCTACGTCAAAGAGCGGCAAATAGTTGAAGATTTCTGCATCTTGCTTGCTCTTGATCAATTGCTCCAGAGCGTCATCAGCTAGATCTTCATCACTTGAGAGATCAATGGCTTCATTAGCGTTCTTCAGAACAGCATCAGGAGTTAGAGCTGGACTGGGGTTGTGCATGGGCTTCTTCCTTAGCTGTTTGCTCCTGGAAATGCGGGAGTGCTCCTCAGATTACACACTTGGTGCTGGTGGAGCAGTGGCCAACGGCTTCACTCTCGAAGCAATTGGTGGAGTGGTCTTCGAACCCTTGGATTTCTTCTTCTTCTTGGGCTTCGGAGTTGCATGCGCTTCATCAGAATCAGCGTCGTCTGCAGGTTGATCCACATCCGCCCCTTGAACCCTTATGTGACTGATGAGACCTTCTAAGTTGTAGAAGGGCCCAACCAGGTTAGGTTCAGCTTCGTGCATGCCATTGGCACAGGGCGCAGAGGGGCCAGGATTGAAGTCCAATCCCCAAGTCTTCTTGTTCTATTTGGCCGAGTTCTTGGCATACTGAAGATTTCGCTTGAACAGATTGTTGTTGCGACACCATAGCAGTGATAATGGGTCGGCATCTGCTGGTTGTGGCCCACGGACCATGCAAGGAAAGAAGCCTTGAGCAATGGCTTCAGCCTGGGTCCTGGGTGGAAGATTCTTGTACATAATGTCTCCCCATGGACGCTTGATGGCATTCTTTTCAGCATACTCTTGAGTCATGAATCTTTACTTAAACCACGGTTCATCCCAATATCTTCGAATCCATTGGATTTGAGTCTTCCTCTGATTGTAGTCCTCCTCTGGATCAGTCTTGTACATTTCACTGAGGTCAGGAGGCAAATCCTTGGAGGTGTTTCCACGGCGCTGTCTGCCACCCTTCCTAACTGATTTGTCGGTTGCCATTGGGTTCAATCTGAAAGGCTTCAAACTGAGTGGCTTCAACACTGGCAAACACTTTGGTCTGCTGGTCAGACAGGAACTAGCTTCGGGAGAGTGAATATGACGCTGCAAGAATTCTGCAAATGAATGCAGACTATGAGAACCAAGGGATTCTCCCACGGACATGTACCTGTGACAGCATTAGAGATGCGTGGGAAGGGGAAGAGGTCGTATGCATTCTCAGAAGATTTTGAAGATAAATCAGTTTAGAAGACTTTGACCTCATAGCGCGAAGACATTCACTTATATGATGAGAGTTGGTTCCAGATTTGTACGAATCCATGAATAGGTACAAGTGAGGAATCTAACTACGTGTGAAGCATAAGTGAATATTCTAGGCAGAGTATGAGATGCAGACATGATAGATCCATATATGTGTGGACAGAAACTTCTTGTGGTAAAAGTGATGAATCTTTTGGATCAAGAAGATGGTAAAAAGAGAGTTTTAATTTACCACACGATGAACTGCTAGACAGAGAAGAAGTGGATGACGAGCAGTTCGATCTTCCGTGCCCTAACTTGGCGACGGAGGACACCTACGGCGGCGGCGGAGGAGACGATGTCCGAGGCCGGCGTGAAGACGGCGTCGACGAGGTCGTGGCAGCGAAGCACTTCGTCGCCGTCGTCGTCTTGAGCTAGCGGAGGCGCTAGGGTTGGTCGAGGTGGAGAGGTGGTAGAAGAATTTTTGACCGTGATGGGACGTGCATTTATAAGCATGGGAGACGGCACAACGCAATTACGCAGGTGCCCCTGGCGGTTCACATCTGAGGGACACGTGGCGGACATGTAACACATTGGGAGTTGCCCCACGATCCCACGTACGCCTGTACTGTCGGGGTGGTCATTCCGGCTTCTTCGGGTTTCATGCATAAAGGATTGAGCATTAAAATCAGATTTAAAGTTTGTCTTTGTATCTTCTGCTGACAAGGACGCAGAGAAGACATTTGACTGTTCCAACAGAATGCATATGATTTGGATAGATAGTGTTTGAGGTGAGAAAGCATAGAGAGATTAGGGTCAGATCACATTCACTTAGTTCAAAAGATTCAAATAAGAAGGCATAGCTATAAGTGAATGCTATAGAGAACAGAACACAAGTCTATATATGTCCCGTATGAAGATAAACCAAATGCGAAGACTATGCAAATGTAACGCCACGCGAAACAATTCAAACAAAGATTTGGTGGTGGCGTTACCCATCGTATAGGAAGTATTAGACCCAGACGCGACACACAATTATCGTGGTGCTCCGAAGTCAAATTCCGCGTTAATGTATTCACACTTAGAATGTAAGTCTTCATTGATTGAAGATATACTTTGCTTCGTGTGTTGCACATCAAAGTCATCAATATGCATAAGTGTTAGGATGTGTGCCTGATTACAGGACATTTGAGGATTCTAAGATATTTAGCTCACACCGCAACTTGCAAAACCTTTTCTCATCCAAGGGCTTTGTGAAGATATCTGCCAGTTGCTCTTCAGTGTTGACGTGTATGATATCAATATCTTCCTTCATGACATGATCTCTGAGAAAGTGATGACGAATTTCAATGTGCTTTGTCTTCGAGTGCTGAATTGGGTTATTGGCAATCTTGATGGTGCTTTCATTGTCGCAGTAGAGTGGTACATGCTTCAGATGGACACCATAGTCCTTAAGCATTTGCTTCATCCAGAGAAGCTGAGTGCAGCAAGATCCAGCAGCAATGTATTTAGATTCAACGGTGGAGAGTGATACACAGTTCTGCTTCTTTGAAGACCAACAGACAAGTGATCGTCCTAGAAAGTGACATGTGCCTGATGTAGATTTGCGATCAACTTTGTCACCAGCATAATCAGCATCTAAGAATCCAACTAGATCAAACTCTGAGCCCTTTGGATACCATAATCCTAGTGTTGGGGTGTAAGCCAAATATTGAAGTATTCGCTTCACAGCTAAGTGATGCGATTCCTTTGGTGACACTTGATATCGAGCACACATGCAAACACTAAGCATAATATCTGGCCTAGATGCACATAGATAAAGTAAAGAACCAATCATGGAGTGGTATACCTTTTGATCGAAATCTTTACCATTGGCGTCGGGACCCAGATGGTGTTTAGCAGGCATAGGCGTCGAGTAACCTTTGCAATCTTGCATTCCAAACTTCTTCAGGCAATCTTTGAGGTACTTCTCTTGAGATATGAAGATGCCGTTGCTTTGCTGATGAATTTGAAGACCAAGGAAGAACTTCAGCTCACCCATCTTGGACATCTGATATTGCTCTTGCATCATGTGACCAAACTCATCACTGTATCTTTTGTCAGTGCAGCCGAAGATAATGTCGTCCACATAGATTTGGCAGACAAACAGTTCATCATCATATGTCTTCGTGAAGAGTGTGGGATCCAGGGATCCAGGTTTGAAGCCTTTGCTCTTCAGAAAGTCTTTGAGTGTGTCATACCCAGCACGAGGGGCTTGTTTGAGGCCATACAGTGCCTTGTTGAGCTTGTATACCATATCAGGACGTTTTGGATCTTCAAAGCCAGGTGGTTGTGCAACATACACTTCTTCTTCAATCCTTCCTGAGTGGAGCTGATCAATTCTGCGCGAGTGACTCATTTTCTTTCTGAAGATCTTCATGAGCCGCTTTCAATTTCTCAAGTTCTTGCTTTCTTTGAAGGTAATCGTGGGAAAGCTTTTCATGAGTTTTTGAGAGCGATTCATAAAGACCTTCAAGTTCCACGTACTTAACATGAAGATTTTTTATGTCTTCAATTAAGGATTGAGAACGGGTCATTTCCACGTCCAACAGGTCATCGCTTTTGTCTAACAGTTTTTGAATATGTTCCATAGCTTTGTGCTGTTCAGTGGCAATTTTAGCAAGTGTTTTGTAGCTAGGTTTCGATTCACAATCAGAGTCATCTTCACTGGATGTTTGAAAGTAAGCATCACATGATTTTACCTTGGCACCGCGTGCCATGAAGCAGTAGGTGGGAGCAGAGTCATCGTCCTCATCATCAATGTTGGTGACGAGGCCATTGCCTTCAGTGTTGAAGATGGACTTGGCAACTTAGGCTGTGGCTAGATCCAAACTTGCAGCACCAGAATCGGATTCCTCCTCAGACTCCACTTCAGCTTCTTCTGAAGCAGACTCCTCCTCTGAATCCATCTCCTTGCCAACAAACACACGAGCCTTGCCAGATGCATTCTTCTTGTGTGATGAATACTTTGATGAAGACTTGGAAGAAGACTTTGAGTATTTCTTCTTTTTCTTGTCATCAGAATCATATTCCTTGCTCTTCTTCTTCTCATTGTCCCATTGAGGGCACTCAGAGATGTAGTGACCAGGTTTCTTGCACTTATGACATGTTATTTTCTTGTAGTCATGGGTAGAAGCTTCATCATTTCTTGAGCTGGATCGTGAAGACTTTCTGAAGCCTTTCTTCCTAGTGAATTTCTGGAACTTCTTCACAAGCATGGCAAGCTCCTTTCCAATGTCTTCAGGATCATCAGAACTGCAGTCAGATTCTTCTTCAGATGAAGAAATAGCCTTTGCCTTCAAGGCGCGAGTTCGGCCATAGTTGGGACCATAGATGTCACGTTTCTCAGATAGCTGGAACTCATGTGTGTTGAGCCTCTCAAGTATGTCAGACAGATCGAGAGTCTTGAAGTCAGGGCGTTCTTGAATCATCAGGGTGTTCTTGAATCATCAGGGCAAGGATGTCAAATGAGCTGTCGAGTGATCTCAGGAGGGTCTTGACGATTTCATGCTTGGTGATCTCAGTTGCGCCAAGTGCCCGAAGCTCATTTGTGATGTCAGTGAGGCGATCGAATGTGTGCTGGACATTCTCATTGTCGTGTCTCTTGAAGCAATTGAAAATATTGCGAAGGACACTGATCCTTTGATCTCTCTGGGTTGAGACGCCTTCGTTGACCTTGGAGAGCTAGTCCCAGACTTCCTTTGACGTTTCCAGAGCACTCACACGACCATACTGTCCTTTGGTGAGATGACCACAGATGATATTCTTGGCCGTTGAATCAAGTTGAATGAGCCACTTGACATCAGCAGGGGTGATACTTTCACCAGTCTTAGGAATGCCGTTCTTGACGACAAACCAGAGGTCCACATCAATGGCTTCAAGGTGCATGCGCATCTTGTTCTTCCAGTAGGGTTATTCGGTGCCATCGAAGACGGGGAACGCTGCGAAGACTTTGATTATCCCTGCAGTCGACATAGCTAAAACTCCAGGTGGTTAAACCGAATCACGCAGAACAAGGGAGTACCTTGCTCTGATACCAAATGAAAGTGCAATATATCGACTAGAGGGGGGGGGGGTGAATAGGCGATTTTTATGGAATGCTTCAAAACATGGAAGTTTCGAAGACAACCAATAGTACCGATCCTATTTATATGCAGCGGAAGGTAGACTACACTAGACAAGCCATAGTCAACTATTCAATGAAGTGACAACATGAAGACTAAAAGCAGCTAGGCAGTAAGGATCAGGATGGAAGATTGAATGAAGCCAATCAGAACAGGTAGTCACACAGTGAAGTCAAACAGATAGGCAAGCAAGCAAGGACTTCACAATGAAAGACAGTAAGTAAAGAGAAGGAAAGGATAGAACCAGTAGCTCGGGGAAGACAGTGATTTGTTAGACCAGTTCCAGTTGCTGTGACAACTGTACGTCTGGTTAGGGAGGCTGAGATTTAACTCAGAAGACCGCGTCTTCACCTTGTTCCCCTTGAGCTAAGGACACCTAGTCCTCGCTCAATCACTCTGGTAAGTCATCAAGGTAGACTTCCAAACCTTCACAGACTTCATTCACCGGCAATCCACGATGACTCTTGGATGCTCAGAACGTGACACCTAACCGGCTGGAGGAAACACAGTCCTCAATTGTATCAAGTCTTCAGGTCACACAGACAGAAAGACTTCAGTGATGGCTAACACTCTTTGGCTCTGGGTGTTTGGGCTTTGTCCTCGCAAGGATCTCTTTCTCAAATGCTTCGGAGGTGGGTTGCTCTCAAACGACAAAAGCCGTGTAATAACTCTGAGCAGCCACCAATTTATGGTGTAGGGGGTGGGCTATTTATAGCCACTGGGCAACCCAACCTGATTTGTCCGAAGTGACCCTGGGTCACTAAGGAACTGACACGTGTTCCAACGGTCACATTTCAAACACACACGGCAACTTTACTTGGGCTACAAGTAAAGCTGACTTATCCAGCTCTGGATAAGATTTGCTCTCATTGTCTTCGCTCGAAGACATAGGATTTGGTTGAGCATCACTTCAGTCACTCTGACTAAGTTCACTTGGACACCACTTAACAGTACGGTGGTTCCTATGACTCAACAAAGAAGAAAAGGAAACAACGAAACATCTAAGTCTTCGCGTTCCATAGTCTTCACACAATGTCTCTTCTTGTCATAGTCTTCAATCTGATTATCTTCAGATACCACCATTGTCGTCAATGTCTTCATACATTTTTAGGGGCCATCTCCGGTAGGTAAACCGAATCAATGAGGGACTACTACCTGTGTTATCCTGCAATTCTCACAAACACATTAGTCCCTCAACCAGGTTTGTCGTCAATACTCCAAAACCAACTAGGGGTGGCACTAGATGCACTTACAGAAAGGAGGCAAGGCCATGGCCCCTGATTGTATCCCTGTTGAGGTGTGGAAAGGCCTCGAAGATATAGCGAAAGAATGGCTAACAAGGCTTTTAGACCTCATTTTTTAGGCAAACAAGATGCCATAAGAATGGAGACGGAGTGTATTAGTACCAACCTTCAAGAACAAGGGGGATGTTCAGATTTGTACTAATTACCATGGAATTAAGCTAATGAGCCATACAATAAAGCTATGGGAGAGAGTCATTGATCACCGCTTAAGAAGAATGACAAGCGTGACCGAAATGTTTCATGCATGGGAGGTCAACCATGGAAGCCATTTTCTTAGCATGAAAACTTATGGAGAGATACAGGGAGCAAAAGAAGGACTTGCATATGGTGTTCATTAAGTTGGAGAAGGCCTATGATAAGATACCGCGGAATTTCATGTGGTGGGACTTGGAGAAACACAAAGTCCCAGCAAAGTACATTACCCTGATCAAGAATATGTACGATAATGTTGTGACAAATGTTCGAACAAGTGATGTCGATGCTGATGACTTCCCGATTAACATAGGACCACATCAGGGGTCAGCTTTGAGCCCTTATCTTTTTACCTGTGTGATGGGTGAGGTCACAAGAGATATACAGGTAGATATCCTATGGTGTATGCTCTTTGCGGACGACGTGATGCTAGTTGATGATAGTCGAACGTGGGTAAATAGGAAGTTAAAGTTATGGAGGCAAACCTTGGAATCAAATGGGTTTAGGCTCAGGAGAACTAAAACTGAGTACATGATGTGCGGTTTCAGTGCTACTAGGTGCGACGAGGAGGAGGTTAGCCTTGATAGGCACGTGATGCCTTAGAAGGACACCTCTTGATCTTTGGGGCCAATGCTGCAGCAGGATGGGGGTATTGATGAAGATGTAAACCATTGAATCAAAGCCGTATGGATGAAGAGGCGCCAAGCTTCTAGCATTCTCTGTGACAAGAGAGTGCCACAAAAGATAAAAGGTAACTTCTACAGGACGATGGTTTGACCCGCAATGCTGTATGGCGCTGACTATTGGCCGACTAAAAGGAGGCATGTTTACTAGTTATTGCCTCCGTTCCAAAATAGATGACCCAACTTTGTACTAAAGTAGTACAAAGTTGGGTCATATATTTTATAACGGAGGGAGTAGGTGTGTGCTACTTGTTATCCACATTGGTATTTCCCCAAAGAGGAGGGGATGATGCAACACATCAGAGGTAAGTATTTCCCTCAGTATGAAACCAATGTTATCAATCTAGTAGGAGAACCAAGCAACACTTTGATGGGGAATGTAGCCTGCAATTAAAAAAACCCTACGCTCAGGCAAGATCTATCTAGGAGAAGCATAACAACGAGTCGGGAAGAGTGTGTCTACGTACCCTCGTAGACCGAAAGCGGAAGCGATAGATTAACGCGGTTGATGTAGTCAAACGTCTTCGCGATTCAACCGATCAAGAATCGAACGTACGTCACCTCCGAGTAGAGCACACGTTCAGCTTGATGACGTCCCTTCAGCTCTTGATCCAGTAGAGGGTCAAGGGAGAGTTCCGGCATCACGACGGCGTGTTGACGGTGATGGTGAAGTAGATCGCGCAGGGCTTCGCCTAAGCACTATGACAATATGACCTGAGGTGTATACTGTGGAGGGGGGCACCACACACAGCTAAAATAATAACTTGTCTGTTCTACGGTGCCCCCTCCCCATGTATATAAAGGAGGGAGGAAGAGGAGGCCAGCCGGACGCTAGGGCGCGCCAAGGAGAGGAGTCCTACTAGGATTCAATCTCAAGGAAGGGGGGAAGAAGGAAGGAGAGGGAGAGGGAGAAGGAAAGGGGGGGTGCCGCCTCCTCCTCCTAGTCCAATTCGGACTGCCATGGGGGGGGGGGG
>LR738709.1:515826002-515858504 GCA_902687465.1 Secale cereale
GGGGGGGGGCGGCCACCCCTTGCGGCCCTCCTCTCTCTCCACTAAGGCCCATGTAGGCCCATTAGTCCCCCCGGGGGGTTCCGATAACCCTCCGGCACTCTGATATTTACTCAGTACCTCTTGGAACTCATCCGGTGTCCGATAACATCGTCCAATATATCATTCTTTATGTCTCGACCATTTCCAGACTCCACATCATGTCTGTGATCTCATCTAGGACTACGAACAATCTTCGCTCACCAAAAACTCATAACTCATAATACAAATCGTCATCGAACGTTAAGTGTGCGGACCCTACGGGTTCGAGAACTATGTAGACATGACCAAGAAACTTCTCCGGTCAATAACCAATAGCGGAACCTGGATGCTCAATTGGCTCCTACATATTCTACGAAGATCTTTATCGGTCAAACCGTAATGACAACATATGTTATTCCCTTTGTCATCGGTATGTTACTTGCCCAAGATTCGATCATCAATATCTTCATACCTAGTTCAATCTCGTTACCGGCAAGTCTCTTTACTCGTTCCGTAATACTTCATCCCGTGACTAACTCGTTAGTCATTTTCTTGCAAGGCTTATTATGATGTGTATTACCAAGAGGGCCCAGAGATACCTCTCTGACACTCGGAGTGACAAATCCTAATATCGATCTATGCCAACTCAACAAACACCTTCAGAGATACCTGTAGAGCATCTTTATAATCACCCACTTACGTTGGGATGTTTGATAGCACACAAGGCATTCTTCCGGTATCCGGGAGTTTCATAATCTCATACTCGGAGGAATATGTATTTGACATGAAGAAAGAAGTAGCGATAAAACTGACCGGTCAAAAAGCTAAGCTAACGGATGGGTCATCTCCATCACATCATTTTTCTAATGATGTGATCCTGTTAATAAAATGACAACACATGTCTATGGTTAGGAAACACAACCATCTTTGATTAATGAGCTAGTCTAGTAGAGGCTTACTAGGGACACTAAGTTTCGTCTATGTATTCACACATGTATCAAGTTTCCGGTTGATACGATTCTAGCATGAATAAAAGACATTTATCATGATATATAAGGAAATATAAATATCAACTTTATTATTGCCTCTAGGGCATATTTCCTTCAGTCTCCCACTTGTAGTAGAGTCAATAATCTAGATTACACAGTAATGATTCTAACACCCATGGAGTCTTTGTGCTGATTATGTTTTGCTCGTGGAAGAGGCTTAGTCTACGGGTCTGCAACATTCAGACCCATATGTATTTTGCAAATCTCCATGTCTCCCTCCTTTACTTGATCGCAGATTGAGTTGAAGCGTCTCTTGATGTGCTTGGTTCTCTTGTGAAACCTAGATTCCTTTGCCAAGGCAATTGCTCTAGTGTTGTCACAAAAGATTTTCATTGGACCTGATGCACTATGTATTACACCTAGATCGGATATGAACTCCTTCATCCAGACTCCTTCATTTGCTGCTTCCGAAGCAGCTATGTACTCCGCTTCACACGTAGATCCCGCCACGATGCTCTGCTTGGAACTGCACCAACTGATAGCTCCACCATTCAATAAAAATACGTATCCGGTTTGTGACTTAGAGTCATTCGGATCAGTGTCAAAGCTAACATCGATGTAACCGTTTACGACGAGCTCTTTGTCACCTCCATGAATGAGAAACATATCCTCAGTCCTTTTCAGGTACTTCAGGATGTTCTTGACTGTTGTCCAGTGATCCACTCCTGGATTACTTTGGTACCTCCCTGCTAGACTTATAGCAAGGCACACATCAGGTCTGGTACACAACATTGCATACATGATAGAACCTATGGCTGAAGCATAGGGAATGCCTTTCATTTTCTCTTTATCTTCTGAAGTGGTCGGGCACTGAGTCTGTGTCGGTGTACTAAAGTAGGGGTACCCTAGTATCCCGAACTTGTGCACGGGCAGTTGCAGCGCCCCGCGGCAAGGCTTGTCGGGTGACCGCCACGGTCCTTCGTGGTTCCTCTGGAGCCATTCAAGAACAAAGTATCCAAGCCAAGGAGACAAGACCCTGGCAAGAGGAGCTTGCCGGGAAGGCCAACCAAGGCATCTCAAGGAACTTGCCGCGACGCGCCACGTGTCCCGGCAAGGCCCGGTGAGCGACAAGCTCCCGGAAGCGACAAGATAGCGACCGCGGCAAGGCGCTTGCCGCGGAAAGCTACCACTCTGTGCCTACGCTCTAGCGCATCCACCCACGTGTCACTCTAGGACCCTCCCAGGCGTACGTGGCGGGAGGCTGTGCAGCCAGGGGTACGCGGTGGCAAGCGGCGCTGACAAGATGGCCATCGTGGCGAACGGTTGCGCCCCTGACGGCCCTTTTTGCACTGTTTGGGCGACGGCGATGGGCATTTAATGCCCTTGTCCCCTGCCGTCAGGGTTAGGTGCGATGCACTGTACAGGTAGCTGTACCTACCGCAGCACTTTTCCCCTTTTTACCCTCATCTGTGTTGCCACCTGTCGGTGACCCCTTGAGCCTATAAAAGGAGGCCCATGCGCAACGTAGAGGAGGGTTCGAACACTCTCACGCTCGGTCTCGTTAGCTGCTAGAAGGTACTGTAGCTCTCAGCGCTCCCGAGCAAGAACTCAATACAATCCACAAAGCAGGAGTAGGGTTTTACGCATCCGTGCGGCCCGAACCTGGGTAAACTGCTCGTGTGCCTCGCCTCGATCTGCTCTTCGTGCGATCTCCGCCCCCCGCCGAACCGAAAGGGGTCGGCCCGCCGATCCCATAGGTGTTCGTGGGTGGATCAGTTTCCCCGACATCTTTGGCGCGCCAGGTAGGGGGTGCGTCGAGGTTGTGTGAACCTGATCCGGCGTTCACACGAGTTAGATCTTCATCATCTTCATAAACATGCCGCCGAAGAAGAAGGCTTTGGAGGCAGCTGGTCCGTCCGCGTCGAACCCGCCACCGCCGGAGCCAACGGCTGGTGGGGTAGACGCCGGCGGAAGAACGGGCGTCGACGAGGGAACTCACGGTGCCGCCAAGTCCAAGGACAAAGCTGCGCTGCCCATCGGCGGCATAGCCGGCTCCCACGACGACCGGGCGCACTCCAAGACCTCGGCGTCCGTGCATGCACCGCACCCCTCTCAGGAGGCGCTGGACCGGCAGCGTCATGGTACTCACGGCACCATACGCTTGCTGAACCAAGATCGAGCTGGTGGATCTCGGGATGCTCAAGACCAGCATGCACACCAACATGACGGCACGAGCAAGGCACGGTCACCTGGACGGGATACTGCTCCTTCTAACTTAGTTAGAAGTCCGAGCATATCCCGCTCCTCGCACCGTTCGCCACCGCTACCCGCCACTCCAGCAGAAGCTTTGGCACGAGCTCAACTGCTCCTAGACTTCCCTCCAGCGGCAGACAAGGCCGACGACTGGAGGGCCACCATTCAGAGTCTCATCGCCTTCGCCAACGGCGACACTCCGCGGCAGCCGAGCACATTGCAGCCGCGGCAAGTCAGCCAGGCACGGGCCGATGGCGACAAGACTGGTGGGGGTGCAACCACCGTGCACTCTCCGCCCCGAAGGCCAAGATCGCCGACTCGTCGGATCAACCTCGACAGCGACTCCACCGCGTCGTCAGACCCGCGGGCTCGTCGCGATCAGCGCCAAGTTCTCCACGAACGACAGCAAGAAGACACTCGTACCCGCATCGAACGCCGAAGAGAAGCGCGGCGTCAATCAGACCAGCGCGCTGGGCCCGCTGTCGACATGCATGCGCCAGGGGAACCAGGCGACTTGCCGTATGCGGTAGGTTGCCCTGCGTTCACCCGTGAGCTGCGGCAAGTCCAGTGGCCCAGCATGAAGAATTTCAAGCCAGACGTACCGGAGAAGTACGACGGCAAGACGCATCCGTCGGAGTTCCTGAGCATCTACACCATCGCGGTGCAAGCTGCCGGGGGCGAGACGACAAGATCCTTGCCAACTATTTCCCGCTGGTACTCAAGCCCAACGTCAGGTCCTGGCTCATGCACTTGCCGGACAACTCCATATCCTCCTGGGCAGACCTATGCCATCAGTTTGTCGGCGCCTTTACAGGCGGCCACAAACCTCATGGCCAAGAGAGTGACCTTCACCTGCTCGCCCAGAAGGAAGGAGAGCCCCTGCACAAGTATATCCAGAGGTTCAGCCGTGTACAGCACAACATCCCAGACGTCCACCCTGCCGCGGTTATCAACGCGTTCCATCAGAACGTGCGTAACCGCAGGATGAGGGAGGAGATGGCGATGTGCAAGATCAGGGACGTCAGTGAGCTATATGCCCTGGCCGACAAGTGTGCACGTGCTGAGGAGGGGAGGAAACTCCCCGGAGAGGATACAGGAGCAGGAGGATCTGACAGCGAGGATGCCACCCCGGCAAAGAAAAACCAGCGGCGAAACAATAGGAAGAAGAAAAACAAAGAGGTGCTAGTCATTGAGAAGTCCGGCAACGGAGGTGGCGCCGAGAAAGCCAAAGTTGGTAGCTCCAGCAAGGAGACTGCCGCATGCACCAACTGCCAGGCTGTGGCGGCCGTCGACAAGCAGGACGGCACCGACAAGCAGTACTGCAAGATCCACCGCACCAAGGGCCATGACCTCCAGAACTGCAAGAGAGTCGAGCAGCTCGTTGAGCAGCAAAAGGCTGAATACGAGCGGCGCGACAAGGAGAAGGCCCAAGGAGGTGGGGAAGGATCCGGCAAGAAGCGGCCATTCAACGGCCGGGGAGGACGCCGCGGCAAGGCCAAGCAGCGGCAAGGAGACAGACCTCCCCGCGGCCGCGACAAGGATGAAGATGACGACGACGACGACGACGACGTGGATGATACCAGTGAGCAGGAGTTCCAGAAAGCCACGGAGGTCTTGTGCGTTGACGGAGGTGCTTGTCTGCATACTTCACACCGCCAACTCAAACAGTGGGTACGGGAAGTCAATGCGGCAGAACCGCCTATCGAAGCGCCCAAGCTTCTGAAATGGTCTAGCACGCATATCATCTTTGACATTGAGGACCACCCTGATCGCACAACTGCGGTCGGGTGCTTGCCGATGTTGGTTTCACCAACTATCCGCAACCTCAAGGTCACTAAGATGCTAGTTGACGGCAGGGCTGGCTTGAACCTGATCTCCTCCGCTGTACTCCAGAAACTCCAGATCCCTGACAGCGAGCTCGAAGAGACCGGCACATTCCAAGGAATCAACCCGGGAAGGAGCAAGCCGAAGGGGAAGATCACGTTGCCAGTAACATTTGGCGGCGAGCTGAACTTCAGGACTGAGAGGGTCACTTTTGACGTTGCCGATTTTCCATTGCCTTACAATGGAATACTTGGCCGTCCAGCACTCGCCAAGTTCATGGCAGCGTCTCACTACACATACAACATGCTGAAGATGCCAGGCTCGATAAACGTCATCTCTCTCCCTGGAGACAAGAAGGATGCTCTTATCTGCGCCGACAAGATCTACCGGGAAGGAGCAGCCACAACAGATCGCAAGACACTTGCCACTGAAGCTCCCGGGGGGAAGAAGACCAAGTCCGGCAAGAGCTCTGATGCCCACTCCGGCAAGCGCACCTCTTCGGAGTGCTGCGCTACCGTCGAGGACGCACCATCGAGCTCCACCGGCAAGTGTAAGAAGACCATGGCAGCTCCGCCAGAGACCAAGAAGGTGTCCGCCAAGGAGGACGGCACTGGTGGTACCTTCACCATTAGTGCCACACTTGACCCTAAATAGGAAAGCGCGCTCGTTGCTTTCCTGCGGGCGAATGTGGACGTGTTTGCATGGCAACCGTCTGACATCCCCGGTGTTCCCAGGAAAGTAATTGAGCACCACCTTGCCGTCTGTCCTCATGCGCGGCCCGTCAAGTAGAAAGTCCGGAAGCAAGCAGTGGAGCGCCAGGAATTCATCGCGGAAGAAATCAAGAAGTTGGAAGCAGCATGCCTTGTCAGAGGAGTGCTCCATCCTACGTGGTTGGCCAATCCTGTAGTCGTGCGCAAGGCGAACAGGAAATGGAGGCTTTGTATCGACTTCACCGATGTCAATAAAGCTTGTCCCAAAGACCCATTTCCCTTGCCGCGCATTGACCAGATTGTTGACTCCATAGCCGGATGTGACTTGCTTTCATTTCTTGACGCATACTCAGGATACCATCAGATCTTCATGGCTGAAGAGGATGAGGAGAAGACCGCATTCATCACTCCATGTGGCACGTACTGTTTCATACGCATGCCTTTTGGTTTGAAGAATGTTGGTTCAACATTCGCAAGGGTAGTCCATACAGCTTTTGAGCCACAAATTCACAGAAATGTGGAAGCCTACATGGATGACATAGTGGTCAAGAGCAAGGACAGGACAACCCTGATCCAAGATCTAGAGGAAACCTTTGCAAATCTACGCAAGATCCAGCTCAAGCTCAACCCCGAGAAGTGTGTGTTTGGAGTCCCTTCCGGCAAGCTTCTCGGGTTCTTCGTGTCTCAGAGGGGAATTGAAGCCAATCCCGACAAGATCAAGGCCATTGAGCAAATCGAAGCACCGAAGCGTGTCAAGGATGTACGGAGACTTGCCGGTTGCGTGGCTGCTCTCAGCAGGTTTATCTCTAAGTCTGCTGAGCGCGCCCTACCATTTTTCAAAATTTTGAAAAAGGCAGGTCCAATGAAATGGACTCCGGAAGCGGAGGCTGCGCTGCAAGACTTGAAGAGGTACCTATCCTCCACTCCAATACTTGTCGCACCTAAGACACAAGAGAAGTTGCTGCTGTATCTAGCGGCAACCAATCAAGTGGTTAGTGCTGCGTTAGTAGCGGAGAGGGAGGCAGATGATGAGCCAGCAACCGCGGCAAGCGCATCCAGCAACAAGCAGGGGGCTTCCCCGACAAGCTCTGGTTCCGACAAAGATGGATCTGCACAGGAGCAAGAGGAGATACGGAAGAGGATGGTGCAGCGCCCAGTTTACTTTGTCAGTTCCCTTCTGCAGGGGGCTAGGTCAAGGTACTCCGGTGTGTAGAAATTGCTTTTCGGCCTTCTCATGGCCTCGAGAAAGCTACGCCATTACTTCCAAGCACATGAGATCACAGTGGTCACTCGCTTTCCGCTGAAGAGGATACTGCAGAATCCAGAAGCAACAGGCAGGATTGTTGAGTGGGCACTGGAACTGTCAAGCTTTGGCCTCAAGTTTGAAAGCACTTCAACTATCCAAAGCAGAGCATTGGCAGAATTCATAGCAGAATGGACGCCAACACCAGACGAAGAAATTCCAGAAACGAGCATCCCCATCAAGGAAGCAAGCAAAGAGTGGCTGATGTACTTCGATGGCGCCTTCTCGCTGCAAGGCGCCGGTGCTAGCGTGTTGCTTGTCGCACCCACCGGAGAGCACCTCAAGTACGTAGTCCAGATGCACTTTCCCAAGGAGCAAGCGACAAACAATACTGCAGAGTATGAAGGGTTGCTTGCCGGTCTCAGGATCGCGGCAGACCTTGGGATTAAGAAGCTCATTGTCAGGGGTGACTCACAGCTTGTCGTCCGCCAAGTGAACAAGAGTTATCAGAGTCCGTTGATGGAAGCATACGTCGATGAAGTGAGAAAGCTAGAAGAGCACTTTGACGGCCTACAGATGGAGCATGTTCCAAGAGCTCAGAACGACATCGCCGACGGCCTGTCAAAGTGTGCCGCACTTAAGTTATCTGTGGAACCAGAGATTTTTGTGCTCAAGCTGACTCAACCGTCCGTAACACCATCAACTAGACAGAGCAACAAGAGAAAGTTGATTTCTGGTGACTATTTTCCGGCAGAGCTTCCCGAAGCCGCCGCTAAGAAGGTCCCCAAGATCAACTCCAAGAATGCTGAGGAGCAGTCTGCTCCGGCAAGCCCTAGGGTTTGTTCCGTTGAAGCAAACGCTCCCGACAAGTTTTGCTCCGGCAAGCTTGCCGGGGAACATCAAGCTCCGGCTGAGCCGCAGGTTCTCGCCGTAGAAGCGGATGTTCCCGCAGCAACAGATGTGCCTTTAGTCCTTGTTGTCGAGCCGCAGGCTCCAGCATGGGCGCAACAGATTGTCCGTTTCCTTCAGACAGGAGAACTTCCCGAAGAACAAGAAGAAGCGGAAAGAGTAGCCCGGCAGTCAAGTATGTACCAGTTTGTTGACAACATACTGTGCAGTAGAAGACTCAACGGTGTGAAATTGAAGTGTATTCCCCGGGAAGATGGACAAAAGCTGTTGGCAGAGATACATGGAGGCATATGTGGTCACCACATTGGCGCAAGAGCACTTGCCGGCAAAGCATTCCGGCAAGGTTTCTTTTGGCCGGAAGCCCTCCAGGATGCAACTGCACAAGTAACCAAGTGTGAAGCGTGCCAGTTCCATTCCAAGCAGATAGACCAGCCAACTCAAGCTCTCCAGACGATCCCTTTATCCTGGCCATTTTCGGTCTGGGGGCTCGACATCCTCGGCCCCTTTCCCCGCGCAGCCGGGGGCTTTGAGTACTTGTACGTTGCAATCGACAAGTTCACAAAGTGGCCGGAAGTGGAGCCAGTGAGGAAGGTGACCGCACAGTCAGCAGTCAAGTTCTTCAGGTCGATTGTTTGCCGCTTCGGGATCCCTAATAGGATCATCACCGACAACGGTACGCAATTCACGAGCCGCACCTTCATGCAATATGTCCAAGATCTTGGCGCCAAGGTCTGCTTCGCTTCTGTTGCTCACCCGAGAAGCAACGGTCAAGCGGAGAGGGCAAATGCTGAAGTGCTGCGTGGACTCAAGACCAGAACTTTCGACAGGCTGCATAAGTGCGGAAGAAACTGGATCGAGGAGCTGTCGGCGGCTCTTTGGTCGATCAGGACGACGCCAAATCGAGCCACTGGACAGACACCTTTCGCTCTAGTCTATGGAGCAGAGGCAGTTCTCCCCACGGAACTCGTATACGAGTCACCTCGAGTGCTCGCTTATGATGAGCTTGAGCAAGAACAGCTGCGACAAGACGACGTGCTGCTCCTTGAGGAAGACCGTCTTCAGGCTGCTGTACGAGCTGCTCGATACCAGCAAGCTTTGCGCCGCTACCATAGCCACAAAGTTAACGCCAGAAGTCTCGAGGAAGGCGACCTTGTTCTTTGGCGCGTTCAGTCCGCCAAGAATTCCAACAAGTTGACGCCGAAGTGGGAAGGCCCTTACCGGGTGAAACGAGTCACTAGGCCCGGCGCTGTCCGCCTTGAGACCGAAGATGGCTTTCCGGTGAGCAACTCCTGGAACATCGAGCATCTTTGTAAGTTTTACCCGTAAGGCGCGGTTGCCGCGACCCGCTCCGGCAACCACCTTTTGTACAAGTCTTGCCGCTGTTGCATGTAATCCTTTGTACAAAGCCGGGCGCAGACCCCGTGCATAAGTAAAGCTCATGTGCTCCGCACATCTCGTCAATTTCATGCTTTCTATCTTTTTGCATGAGTTATCTGACACTTTGTGCAGCACCTACTTCCGGTAAGCAATAACAAGCCTTAAGGCTCCATATCTGTATTTTCTCTTCTTTCTTTTTTCTCAAGGAAAGGAAGGTCCCCTCGCGCACAAGTTTGCCGGGGGGGAGGAGAAGATAGTGGTATGGACCAAGCGCCGTTCAAGAAAGTTGCGCCTTGCCGGGAAGCAAACAACAGAAAAGCTAAGTTGCCAAAGTTTGAGCAATCAAAATTTTAAATTTCTAAGTTATCTTCCTTGAACGACCACACTTTGTATGGAAAACCCGTGCGCGGAGGAACCAACTCGCGGCTAGACGCGCCCTTACTTTGTTTCGAGTCCGCTCAACGACCTAAGTGTGTTGCGACTAGTGTTGCGCCCTTACTTCGTTTCGAGTACGCTCAACAACCTAAGTGTGCTGCGACTAGTTGCGACAAGGTTTCTTGCCGGCAACGGCACCGCCAGCAGGCTGCTGATGTTCCGCACTCAGCGCTCGCGGCTCAGGTGCCTGCACCGGCAAGTTCCTTAAAAGCGTAGGGCAAAAACATACAAAGCAAAGGAGTCAAGTAAAGGAAATAACATTGCAAACACTACCCAATATAGGGTTATATTACAAGTGCCTTGTCGCAGCTCTAACAGATTGTTCTCATAACATGACAAGCAGCAACAAGGAAAGAAGAAAATGGGCGAGCCTAGTCCGCGCGATCGCCCTCGACCCCCTTGATGCCACTCACCTTGTCCACAATGGGTGCGACAAGGGCCTTGAGCGCCTCCAGATCAGCATCCTGCGGCAGGGACCTGAGGACGTTGGTGAGGTTGAGGCCTGGATTGCGGAAGGCCACCTTCATCAACACCTTTTGCAGGGCTCCCGCGCAGAGCTTGCGCGACTCGTCGGCCAGCTGCTTTGGGATTCTCTCCCGGAGCTGCTGGAGGGCCGTCGCCACGCCTTTGAAGAATAGGGTGAGCTTGGCGCTGGGTTGGAGATTCTCGTCGGAGGAATACCCGAGATACTCCTCCCCCAGCTGCGCCAGCTCCCCGTCGATATCTGCGGCAGCATTGACGAGACCCTCCGTCCAATGCTCCACAGTCTCCCTAAAGACGTTCTAAGTGACAGCAGCACTCACCAGCAGCGCCTTCTCGGCCTTGACCTCCTCCTTCAAGGCCGCCTCCCGCTCCTTGGCGCCGTCCAGCGTCTTGGTCAAAGTGGTTAGCTTCAACTCAAGATCCACATTGGAGTTCTTGGTGGAGGCAAGCTCCTTGCCCTTCTCGGCGAGACGCACCTGCAGCTCTGAGTGGCTGTGGGCGTCCTTCTCCCGCTCAAGCTTGAGCGCGGCAATCTCTTCGCCTCTCGCCTGGAGATCGGCCTCCAGCTGCGCCACCTTCGCCTCCAGTTCCTTCTTGGCGACCTCGGCAGTTGCGGCAGCGTCCTTTGCTTCCTGGAGGGCCCCGCCAAGAGATTGCTCGCGCGCGGCAAGCTCTTCCTCGTGGCTGTCGAGGTTGACCTTCCGCTGTGCCAGCTTGCCTTCTCGCGTGGATAGCTTCTCGGCGGCAAGCCGCTGTTGCTCTTCGACTTCGGCCTTCTCGAGGAAGAAGGCCGTCTGCTCTTCGGCAAGTTGCTCCCGCTCCTCTGCCAAGGACCGGAGAGCTGCCTGGTTGAGGGCCCGGAGCTCCTCCGTGCGCTTCTCAATGTCGGCTCCCGCCTTGGCGGCCAGCGCTTTGCGGGACTCCAGTTTGGCCTGCCGGGCGCGGTAGAGTGACAGCAGCTTCCGCAGCAGCCGCTCCTCCTCAGGCTCGCCGCTGCTGCTGCTCGGCGCGTCGACAAGCGTCAGCCCGGCAGAGGCGAGCACTTCCCTATCAAAGGCTTCTCCCTCGACCGGCGCCCTGGAACTTGACGCCCAGGGTAGTTTGATGAAGACTCCGTCGCCGGCCTTCAAGTAGGCGCCTGGCTCGGGCTCTTCGGAGCCTGGGGCCGCGGCAGCGGCGGAGGGCTCGGTGGTCGGTGTAGCGTCTGGCGCTCCTGCGGCCTCAGTGCCGTCAGTACAATCGCTGGGCCCCTCGCCAGCTGCTGCGGCGGCAGCCTTGGCGGCCTCGTCGCCGGCGGGCTCGTCAGCACCGGCCGCCTCTTCAGTGTCAGCGGCGTCGCCGGTGTCACCGCGTGCATTCTCCTCGACAGCGACCTTCGTCTCCATCGGCTCCGTAGCGGATGGATCTGACAGCAGGAAAGGGGAGAAAAACAGTCAAGCAAATATCCAAAAAGAAGAATCAAAAGAAGAAAAGCCCAAGGGGAGTTTTTGAAGCAAGAAGATTACCCGCGTGAGCCGGCTCCTCGACGGTGCCCCTCGCCGGGGAACTCTCCCTTGGCGGCGTAGTCGTGGTCTCCGCCGGCTGAGGGCCACTGGTGTTGTCCCTCGCCGGAGAACTCACCCTTGGTGGAGAACTCTCCCTTGCCGGAGAGACCCTTGCCGGGGAACTTGCCCCTGGCGGCGTAGTTGAAGCAGGTGGCACGACGGGGGCGGTCTCCGGGCGCTCCTGGTGTGTCTGCTCTGCTCCTACACAAATCAACAAGCAAGTGTCAGCAAAAATAGAACACCCACGCGCGCCTAACAGCGGAAAGTGAACCAAGAACTTACGCTGGGGGCTGCGCTGGGGGCTGCTCTGAAGATCAGTTGCCGGGTCCGGCAAGTTTGTCTCAGGCGCACCCCCTGCTGGCACGGCAGGCTCGTCCTCGATGACAATCACCAGGACCTTGGCTCTCTTCGCCGCCCTATGGGCCAGAGTTCTGAAAAAAGGAACAGGTTCAGAGTGAGGCAAAAGAGATACAAGACCAAACAGCAAGGATTGAAGAAATACAAGAACAACAAAATCTTACTTTTCTTCTTCCTCGTCGGAGCTGAGCGCGGAGAAGTCGAAGTCTGGCTCATGCATCCCGACGCGAGGAGGCGGAGGTGAAAGTGCAACTAATCCCCGGGTGGTTTTGGTAATTAATAACAACATATATATCATTGAACTAATAGTTACTTGAGAATCATTTCAGAGAAGTTCATTGATACGGGTATGGAAATGTCTGAAGAAGTGGACCCCTCAAAATGCTAAGGCAAACATTGGCAAAAGCTCAAGACTCCATTTTTGGTTTAGTGATCAAAGATCACATTGAGTCCATAGGAAAAGCCAATACTATTAAAAGGGGATGAGGTTGTGTTGATGATCTGGTTGCTCAAGTGCTTAGTGATATATCTCCTTTAACTATCAGCAACTTTCACTTCTAAACACACTCATAAGTAATCTCGGACAAACCGATTCTTCCAACTCAGTCCCACCGAGATGAACCACCTCAGCTATTTTCCAAACCCTAGAAATTTCGGTCTATCCGATTTTGAGTTCGGTCTCACCGAAACCGGGCTGCCAACCTTCTGTAACCGTTTGTCATCATTTCGGAATATCCGAGTTGTTGATTTCGGTCCCACCGAAACTAGCAAGTTCCTACCTTTGACTCATATCGGACACACCGAGATGGTATTTTCGGTCCCACCGAAAACCCCAACGTTCACTATATTTGAACTTTCGGTCTGACCGAGTTTTCACTTCGGTCCCACCGAGATTGCTCAATTATGTGTGTAACGGTTGGATTTTGTGTGGAGGCTATATATACCCCTCCACCCCCTCTTCATTCGTGGAGAGAGCCATCAGAAAGTACTACCACTCCTACCTTACACTTTCTGAGAAGAGAACCACCTACCCTTGTGTTGAGATCAAGTTATTCCGTTCCTACCAAATGAAACTTGATTTCTAACCTTCCCAAGTTGCTTTCCACTCAATCCTTTCTTCCACCACAGCCATATCAGTGAGGAGAGTTGAGTGTTGGGGAGATTATCATTTGAAGCACAAGAGCAAGGAGTTCATCATCATCTACAACATCTATTACCTTTTGGAGGGTGGTGCCTCCTAGATTGGTTAGGTGTCGCTTGGGAGCCTCCGTCTTCGAGATGTGGAGTTGAACCAAGAAGTTTGTAAGGGCAAGGAGATCGCCTACTTCGTGAAGATCTACCCCGAGTAAGGCTAGCCCTCCGTGGGCGTAGGCCATGATGGAATAGACAAGGTTGCTTCTTCGTGGACCCTTCGTGGGTGGAGCCCTCCATGGACTCGCGCAGCCGTTACCCTCCGTGGGTTGAAGTCTCCATCAACGTGGATGTACGATAGCACCACCTATCGGAACCACGAGAAAAATCTCCGCGTCTCCAAATTGCGTTTGATCTTCTCCACCTCTCTTTACTACATGTGCAATTTACTTTCCGCTGCTTATACTCTAGAATTGCATGTGTAGGGTGATACTTGTCTTGATCATAATTGTGAAACTGCCAAAAACTGTTCATGATCAAAAGGCAGAATTTTTATATTTACAAGTAGTCTAATCACCCCCCTCTAGACATACTTTCGATCCTACAAGTGGTATCAGTGCTTTGGTCTCCATTGTTTTGGTTTCCATTGCATTGGACTCCATAAGCTTGGTTTCACAACCTAGGAGAGTATGGCGTCTAGTGAGGGTAATTATCGTAGAGGTCCTTACTTTGATGGTACAAATTTTGCTAGTTGGAAGCATAAAATGAAAATGCACATTCTTGGTCATAACCCAGCCGCATGGGGCATTATTTGTGTTGGTATGCAAGGTGAATTCTTCGAGGAAGGAAAAGTTCCGGATCGCGAAGCTACACCGGAAGAGTTGCGGATGTTGCAAAACAATGCTCAAGCTTGTGACATTCTCTTCAATGCTTTGTGTCCCGAGGAGTTCAACAAAATCAGTCGTCTTGAGAATGCTAAAGAGATTTGGGATACTTTGGTTGAAATGCATGAAGGTACCGAGTCTGTGAAGGAATCAAAGCTAGATATTCTTCAAGGTCAACTTGACAAGTTCAAGATGAAGGATGGTGAAGGAGTCGCTGAAATGTACTCTAGGCTTGCTCTCATCACAAATGAGATTGCCGGCTTAGGAAGCGAAGAAATGACCGACCGATTCATCATTAAGAAGATTCTCAGAGCTTTGGATGGAAAATATGACACCGTGTGCACTTTGATCCAAATGATGCCAAACTACAAGACTCTCAAGCCAACTGAAGTCATTGGAAGAATTGTTGCTCATGAGATGACACTTAAGGATAAGGAAGAGCTTCACAACAAGTCAAGTGGTGCTTACAAAGCTACAAGTGATGCTCCAACAACCTCAAGTGACAAGTTAATTTCCAATGAAGAGATAAGCCTAATGGTTAAGAACTTCAACAAGTTCTACAAGAATAGAGGCAAAGAAAGAAGCTCAAAGTCTAGATCATATGATGAAAAGAGATCTTCTAGTCGTGATCGAAACTGCTACAACTGTGGAAGACCCGGACACTTCTCAAATGAGTGTACGGCTCCCCACAAGAGAAGAGAAGAATCTCCAAGAAGAAGAGCAAGAGATGAGTCACCTCGGAGAGAGAGAAGGAGTAGAGATGATCGTTATGAATGAAGACCCTCTCGGAGAAGCAAGGATTCGGAGAGGAAGGACAAGTCAGCAAGGAGCTACACAAGAAGAAGACATCAAGCTCATGTAGGTGAATGGGTCTCCGGCTCCGACTCCGACAATCAATCCGATGGAAGCTATCACTCCGACTCCGACTACAGTCAAGATGAAGGTGTTGCCGGACTTGCACTCGTATCCTCCAACTCCAACTCCTACGACTTATTTGATTCACCAAATGAGGGAATTGGAAGATGCTACATGGCTAAAGGCCCCAAGGTAACACACCCTGAATTCATTGACTTTGATAGTGATGAGGATGACTTGCTTGGTGAAGATGAGCTCTTGCATGATAAATCTAGTGAGCTTAGTAACGATGAAAATGCTAGTAGTCTTTATAGTCGAGAAGAGTCGAATGACAATGCTATGAAGGAGATTGAGCGTCTAACTAAAGAACTAAACACTCTTAAGTTAGCTCATGAAACGACTCAAGAAGATCATAGAGAGCTCCTAAGATCTCATGAGAAGCTACGCTTCGAGAAGCTCACTCTAGAGCAAGAACATGAGTTTCTAAAAGCGATCAATGACGATCTTCGAAAGAAGAGTTCTTCATATCTTGCCAAACGACTTCTGTTGTCTAATTTCTTGCCACCTATTAAGACTAAGCATGACAAGCATAAGAAAAATTCTTCCTCTAGTAGTAACAATAGCAATGTCAAATCTAATGCTGTTACTTCTAGTAGTTCTCTTGATTCCACTAACAATGTTTCAAGCCAAGTTACACTTGAGCAAGAAAATAGCTTATTGAAGGAAATCATAGAGAAAGGTGTCTACAAGAGTCTTACCGGAAGCAAGAACTTTGAGTAAATTGTTCGCAAACAAGGAAGGCACCGGAAGAATCAAGGGATTGGTTTTGAGCGAAAGTTCAACGCCGAAGGTGTTGAGTGGGAAGAAGGTCAATACCCTACTCCACAGTTTGTTTCTCAAAAGGAGAAGTATGATCCTACTTCTTCCAATGTGGAACAAGCTCAAGATGACCTTCCACCACAAGACCACAAGCTAAAGGCCAAGGACAAGCTTCAAGAGGAGATTGATGCATTCATAGAAGCACCTCAAGCCATGGTCAAGTGGGTTCCCAAGGACACATCAAGTTCTACTTCGTCAAGCTCAACTACAACCCCAAGGATTCCCATCAAGATGATGTGGATCCCAAAGAAGAAGAACTAGAAGGTTCTTGAGGGTGACTCCGCCAACATACTTCACTCATATTCATTTTGGCAAGAACTTGTGCAAACAACTTCCACATCATGCACTAGTTCATGGAGTCACAAACCCTCTTGTTGGTAAGTCAAGGGACAAGGTAATCATTGCTTTCATGGACATCATCTTTTGTGAACTTCAATCTATGTCTATGGATATCCTTGTTTGTTCCTTGTGGGACTAACCCATGTAGGTATTGAAAGTGCCCTAATCCAAAGGATAGCTCCCAACTCTTGATGATCTACATCAACATTGAGCATCCACATCTTCAACATCTACATGAAGTCTTCTACGACAACCCAAGGTTAGTTTGACCCTTTAAAGGGGTTCTCACATCTAGGGGGAGCTTTGCTCTAAAATTTGAGCTAAAGCATCTTCAAATGATGTGAACACATCAATGCTTTATGTAAAAGTGGTAACCCCACTTGTGCTTAAACGATGAGTATGACCTATGATCAAATGTTCTCATTTGACTCCTAAGTCAAGATACGCATATAAAGATGACCTAGTCATCGACAAATTGTGTGCTAGTAGCTAGAGTTTTGGTTGTGCATGTTTGACACATATTTCATTTGCTATCTTATTGTGTGAGCATGTTGAATGCATGATTTTATCCATTCGAGGACATCCATTTGTTGTTTTGGTTGTTTTGATCTTTTTGGCCAAATGGATGGACAAGAATGCCTAAGCACCTTCCCTAGCTATCTATGCTTTCTTGTCTCAAATTCTGTTCATGCTCATATCACAACTTTGAACAAGTCATTTTCGGACACTCCGAGTGAGGAGCACTCGGAGCCACCGATCTGTCTAAGGCTGACTTCCAAAACCTTCTAAGTCAATTTCGGTCAGACCAACTTCTCCATCTCGGTCCAACCGAAATGCTTAGACTAATCTAGGTTTCATCTCGGTGAAACCGAGTTATGAATCTCGGCGTGACCGATATGTGTAACTGCACAACAGTTATCCATTTCGGTGTCACCGAGTTTTTCAACTCGGTCCCACCGACAGCATGGGGATATAAATACTGAGGGCAGCGCGCGATTATTTCTTCAAACCGTTTCGCCCCCAAGTCCCCTGCTGCCGTCGCCCTAGTCTTCGGATCGTCGCCGTCGTCGCCTGTGCGCCCTCGCCGCAGGTCTCCGCCGCCGTCAACGGTTTTCTTCTCCGCGCCGTTGCCGCCGTAGAGGGACTCCACCAAGTTAGGGTGAGTCTCGATCCCTCTCGTGCTCCCCATCTGATTCTTTGCACGATTGGTTTGCCCTGCATCTAGCCACGATTGGAAAATTCCTTAACATCAGATCGGTTCTAGTTTCGAGCGAAATTCTTAGGTTTAGGTTTCCACGGAACACATCTCGGTGAAACCGAATTTAATTTTTGGGGTGTGACCGATTTGGCCTCTGGCCATTGCACTGCACTTTCGGTCTAACCGAGTTGTGCAAATCGGTGTGACCGAAACTCAGTTTTAGTGAAACCCTAGTTTATCGGCAGGACCGAAACCCATTTCGGTCTGACCGAAAGTGGTGTGTAAGTTTCTGTTATACACTTCGGATTCACCGAAACTGAAAATCGGTTTGACCGAAATGCATTCTGTGAAAACTCAAAACTAAGATTTGAACTCATTTTTTTTGCAAAAAACCTCTGCAGTTGTGATAACTCTTCTACTCTGCCTATACCTTATCTATTCACAGGTTGTCAGCCATGTCAGATGCCAGTGACAGTCAGAACAGGTCTGAATCACCTTTTGCAGAGATTTCTGAGGCAGATACTAGTCCTGAGGCTAGTAGTCCTAGTGATGATGGTGAGAGGAGTACCCCTAGTGGTTTGCCTCCTGCAGCCACCAGAACCAGAAAGCAGAGAAATTCTGATGATGAGGACTCTGACTTCATTGCTGAGGAAGTAACCTCCAAGCCCAAGAGAAAAGTTGTTGCCAAAGAGCACCAAGGGCTTCAGTCGAAGAAAGGCACCAGCAAGGTCAAGCAATCAGCTGTTGCCAAGAAGCTGAACTTGGAAGAGCCAGCTCCAAGTAAAGTGAAGAAAACTTCCAAGAGGAAGAGAGTTGTGTATGCTGAACCTCATGTTGATGCAGCAGTGGATGAAGAAGAAGAAGATGCACCCCAGCCTCCTCCTCAGAAGGCTAAGTTCATGGGTGATGCAATTAGGGCTCAAGCCACTTCTAAGCCCAAGAAGCCTACTCAAGCCAAGGCAGCTCCTGCAAAGCCCAAGAGGACTACCAGGAACATCCCAGCCTCTGAGAAGAACAAAGGTGATATGCCATCGTCTGAGTCTGAAGAAGAACATGTGTTGCTAAAGCTCCGTCCAAAACTGCCGCTCCACAACGATGCTCATCCTCAAGCCGAGGATATGAAGGCAAGAAAGGATAGAGGTCTCAGGCTATGGAGACAGTCTGATCCATATGCCGTGAGGAGAAGGACTGCTGTGGACCCCAGATTCCACACCAGAGAGCAGCAGGACTTCTATGAGACCGTGCTGATGGATAAGAAGCCTATTGTTGCAGACACCAGGTATGTTGACTGGGAGTACATTGACAGTGAAGAGCACCGAGACTTCTTTCCCCATGTGCATGAGAGCTTTACTGCATGTGGAGTTGATGACTTTGTGTGTCAGAAACTGACAGACTGGAACGATGAGATGATTATGCAGTTCTACGCCACAGCCCACTTTTATCCTGATGGCAAGATCACCTGGATGACTGAAGGTCAAAGGTTTTCTTCGTCTGTTGAAGAATGGGCAGAACTTCTGAATGCTCCAATGCAGAGAGAGGACGACATTGATGTCTATGGGATTCCTAAGAAGAACCATGATTCCATGAAGAACATGTACAAGGAGATCCCCGCAGCTGATTTGGAAGGGTGGAAGCTTGGCTCAGTGTACTATCTCCAGGCAGGTCTGACTACCACAAACACTATTCTGAGGCATACATTGATGCCCAAGTCTGGAGACCACCGCATGATCCGAGGCTATTCTATCAACATGCTGCACATTCTTGATGAGAAGGCACCTTTTAAGGTGATGGACTTAATGGTAGAGACCATTAAGAGGACTTCAGCTGACTAGAAGAGGTCGTGTGGATTTGCCCCACAAATTCAGATGCTCATCAATGCCAAGTTTGGCACAGGCAAATTCATGTTGGATAGGAAGCACTTGCCACTGCAGCCAGAGCATGAAGATAACATTGTTGTGATGGACGAGGAGGATCCAACTTCGGTTGAAGGTCAAGCCAAAATTGAAGCTACCAAGAAAGCTAAAGCTGATAAAGAGGCAGCAGCAGCAGCAGCTAAACCAAAGAGCTTCGGAGAGCAGATTCTTGAAGCTACCCAGAGGATTGAACAACGCCTGGCCAGCATTGAACAATCTCAGGAAAGCCTAGAGAGGATTGTTGACGACAAGATCCACGCTCTGGACGTGAAGCTGACTGAACTTCAGGTGACTGTCAACAAGCTTGAGGCAGACATGGAGGAAGCTAGGCAGGACAGGGCAGAGCTCATGCAGGATGATCTAGTCCAGGACTCTCATCGCCAGACTGCTCAGGTTCCCAGAGGATCCCGATCAGCAGCTATCCCAGTGACTGACTCCAGGGCTACCACTTCAGCACCTCCTACAGCTCCAGCAGTTACTCCAGCCACAGCTCCAGCATCCACTCCTCCAGTGCAGACATCAGCTGAAGTCTTCGCCGATGCCGTCATTTCTACTCCGACATCTACCCAGACGGGAGCCGCCAGCAGAGCCCACAGTGACGCTTAGCTCTACGCTTTTTCAAACTTTTTGGTAACTTGTTGCCAAAGGGGGAGAAATTGTATAGATCATAGGGCTTCGAGAGAGAGAGTGCTCTTTCGTTCTTTTGCCGGTTTTCTTTGAGATACATTTGGTTCTTTTGGTCTTTCGATACTTTCAGTGTGCTTGATACTACGTTTGATGCTACCTTAATGAGTGCTTGGTCGTACTATGCTTTAATGTGTGCTTAATGCTTATCATATGCTATTCCTTCTTGTATGATCATTTACTCATGTCTTGGTGATTGGGTGCATTTTATTCATTCTTATCATTTTGTGCGCTCCACCAAGATGTATGTGACATGGAAGAGTGACCCATAATCCTAATCGATTGTGCATTTGCATTCAAACGCAAATTTTAAATAATGCACAAATTTAGGGGGAGCTCTTGTTTATCACATACTTCTCAAAGCGACGATATTATTCATTGATTATATCTTTTGTCGAAGCTTTGATCTATATGTTGTCATCAATTAACAAAAAGGGGGAGATTGAAAGTGCAACTAATCCCCGGGTGGTTTTGGTAATTAATAACAACATATATATCATTGAACTAATAGTTACTTGAGAATCATTTCAGAGAAGTTCAGTGATACGGGTATGGAAATGTCTGAAGAAGTGGACCCCTCAAAATGCTAAGGCAAACATTGGCAAAAGCTCAAGACTCCATTTTTGGTTTAGTGATCAAAGATCACATTGAGTCCATAGGAAAAGCCAATACTATTAAAAGGGGATGAGGTTGTGTTGATGATCTGGTTGCTCAAGTGCTTAGTGATATATCTCCTTTAACTATCAGCAACTTTCACTTCTAAACACACTCATAAGTAATCTCGGACAAACCGATTCTTCCAACTCAGTCCCACCGAGATGAACCACCTCAGCTATTTTCCAAACCCTAGAAATTTCGGTCTATCCGATTTTGAGTTCGGTCTCACCGAAACCGGGCTGCCAACCTTCTGTAACCGTTTGTCATCATTTCGGAATATCCGAGTTGTTGATTTCGGTCCCACCGAAACTGGCAAGTTCCTACCTTTGACTCATATCGGACACACCGAGATGGTATTTTCGGTCCCACCGAAAACCCCAACGTTCACTATATTTGAACTTTTGGTCTGACCGAGTTTTCACTTCGGTCCCACCGAGATTGCTCAATTATGTGTGTAACGGTTGGATTTTGTGTGGAGGCTATATATACCCCTCCACCCCCTCTTCATTCGTGGAGAGAGCCATCAGAAAGTACCACCACTCCTACCTTACACTTTCTGAGAAGAGAACCACCTACCCTTGTGTTGAGATCAAGTTATTCCATTCCTACCATATGAAACTTGATTTCTAACCTTCCCAAGTTGCTTTCCACTCAATCCTTTCTTCCACCACAGCCATATCAGTGAGGAGAGTTGAGTGTTGGGGAGATTATCATTTGAAGCACAAGAGCAAGGAGTTCATCATCATCTACAACATCTATTACCTTTTGGAGGGTGGTGCCTCCTAGATTGGTTAGGTGTCGCTTGGGAGCCTCCGTCTTCGAGATGTGGAGTTGAACCAAGAAGTTTGTAAGGGCAAGGAGATCGCCTACTTCGTGAAGATCTACCCCGAGTAAGGCTAGCCCTCCGTGGGCGTAGGCCATGATGGAATAGACAAGGTTGCTTCTTCGTGGACCCTTCGTGGGTGGAGCCCTCCGTGGACTCGCGCAGCCGTTACCCTCCGTGGGTTGAAGTCTCCATCAACGTGGATGTACGATAGCACCACCTATCGGAACCACGAGAAAAATCTCCGCGTCTCCAAATTGCGTTTGATCTTCTCCACCTCTCTTTACTACATGTGCAATTTACTTTCCGCTGCTTATACTCTAGAATTGCATGTGTAGGGTGATACTTGTCTTGATCATAATTGTGAAACTGCAAAAAACTGTTCATGATCAAAAGGCAGAATTTTTATATTTACAAGTAGTCTAATCACCCCCCTCTAGACATACTTTCGATCCTACAGGAGAAGTAGGCTCCCTTGGCCGCTTGGCGGCCGCAGCGGCGGTGGTCTGAGACGACCCCGCTCCGGCTGTCGCCGCGGCGAGAGGGGCGGTAGGAGCAGAAGCGGCGGTCCCGGAAGATCCCGCTCCAGTTGCTTCAGAAGCACGAGGCGCTCCCGCGGCAACCTTGCTTGCCGCGGTGGAGCGTGTCGCGCGGCGCGGCGGCTGTTGACCTGTCTGCCGCTCCGCTACGTCCCCGGCCTTGCGGAGACGCCTTCTTGGTGGAGCTGGAGGCTCTGCTGGTGGTGGCGAGCTGCCTGAAGACGAGGAGGAAGAGGAGTCGATCTCCAGCGAGCCGCTCGTATCCTCAGCGGGCTCGCTTGGCTCAGCGACATGCGCAACAAGCTCTTCCTCGCCGGCAGGCTCCCCCGCGCCGAGAAACTCCTCTCGCTCGGCAAGGCTTGTCGCCTCCGCTGCCTCCTCCTCCTCCACGGTGAATCCGAACTCGCCCGCTGCCGTGGCTGCCGCCGCCTCATCCAGCCTGGTGGCTTTGTACGCCATCTCCTTGTCGGTGGTGTCGCGGGTGAGGCCCTTCTTCTCGTCGGAGCTAATCGGCGTTTCTTCTAAGTTGTCGAAGAACTCCTGCACGGCTTCGTCGGCAGGCTCTTGCCAAGTTGGGTCAATCCCATGAGAGTCGCACAGCGGCATCATTGCGCGGAAGCGGCTGAGCGCGGAGTTATTGCACAGCGGGACGACCCCCCTCGGCAACTTGAACACTTCGGGATGATCGGGGTCATACTTGAACAGCTCCTGTAGCATCCCGTTAAGCTCCAGGACAGTGAAGTTGAAGTTGAGGCCCGGGCGCAGCCTCATGATATCCGCCGCATTCTCGAACTCCAAGGCGGGCCTCTTTCTCTCCTGCAAGGGGGCGATGCGGCGGCGAAGGAAATCTGTGCCAACTGCGCCTACAGTGAGCTTGGCAAGCCTGAGGCGTCGGATCCGGGCAGTGGCAATCTTCAATCTACTGTCTTCCGGGGCCAAGTCGCTCCAGTCGTTGCCGCGCACTACTGGGGCTTGGCGACGGGTGGTGAATGGCTGCGGGTTCTCTTCTACAATCCAACACCAATTGGCTCTCCATTCCTCCCATTTTCTATGGAGCTCTCCCTCCAGATAAGCTTCCTTCTTGTGAGGCCTCGAGATCCAGGAGACTCCGCCGGACAAAGGCTCTCCTCTCTCAACTCGAGGCATAAAGTAATGGCGGAAAAGGGCGACATTGGGATGGACTCCGACAAAGTTTTCGCAGAGATGTGCGAAAACTGCCATGGTCAGAACGGCGTTGGGGGTGAAGTCAAGGAGGTGAAACCCATAGGTGTTCATAATGTCGCAGAAGAATTCAGAGAAAGACGGGCAGAGCCCGCAGTAGAAGAACAAGGCGAAGAACGCATATCCGTTCAGAGCCATTTGACAAGCAACGGCTGGGAGTACCTTGGTGCGCGGATGCGCTCGCGTCTCCCCCGACCAGAAAAGGTAGTAGTTCTCCCTCAGCTTCCTCGCGGCAAGCTTGGGGGGGAAGACAGTCCGCTCCTTTCGCAGCCTCGCGAGCCGCTGCGCCTCGGCCGACTTCGCGGCCTTCCCCTTCTCGCCTTTCGGAGCCATGGTGGATGCGGTGAGGGAGGTCGACGGCGCTAGTGGTGCTGGTGGCGATGGAGGGCGGAGCACTGCTTTCTTTCAAGCTTTGGGAAGAAGGGGAGCGACGGAGTTTTTCGAGGAGCAGCAACGGGCGGATGTACGAACTGCCCCTGTTTCCCCTGCTTATAAGGAGGGAGGGGGGCAGACGTTCCGCATTTCCGATTAAAGAAACCGCCCACGACCTCTCGCACGACGCCGCAATCAACGCGTGCCGTTAAGGGAGGGCGCGGTGGATACGGAGTAAGATTCGGCGTGACCCAGGCCGCGCGTGCCCATGCACTGTTTTGGGCCTGGCCCAACAGCGCTCGGCACCGTGTATGGCCCAGGCCCGGGGGCTCCTGTCGGTGTACTAAAGTAGGGGTACCCTAGTATCCCGAACTTGTGCACGGGCAGTTGCAGCGCCCCGCGGCAAGGCTTGCCGGGTGACCGCCACGGTCCTCCGTGGTTCCTCTGGAGCCATTCAAGAACAAAGTATCCAAGCCAAGGAGACAAGACCCCGGCAAGAGGAGCTTGCCGGGAAGGCCAACCAAGGCATCTCAAGGAACTTGCCGCGACGCGCCACGTGTCCCGGCAAGGCCCGGTGAGCGACAAGCTCCCAGAAGCGACAAGATAGCGACCGCGGAAAGCTACCACTCTGTGCCTACGCTCCAGCACATCCACCCACGTGTCGCTCTGGGACCCTCCCAGGCGTACGTGGCGGGAGGCTGTGCAGCCAGGGGTACGCGGTGGCAAGCGGCGCTGACAAGATGGCCATCGTGGCGAACGGTGGCGCCCCTGACGGCCCTTTTTGCACTGTTTGGGCGACGGCGATGGGCATTTAATGCCCTTGTCCCCTGCCGTCAGGGTTAGGTGCGATGCACTGTACAGGTAGCTGTACCTACCACATCACTTTTTCCCTTTTTACCCTCATCTGCGTTGCCACCTGTCGGTGACCCCTTGAGCCTATAAAAGGAGGCCCATGCGCAACGTAGAGGAGGGTTCGAACACTCTCACGCTCGGTCTCGTTAGCTGCTAGAGGGTACTGTAGCTCTCAGCGCTCCCGAGCAAGAACTCAATACAATCCACAAAGCAGGAGTAGGGTTTTACGCATCCGTGCGGCCCGAACCTGGGTAAACTGCTCGTGTGCCTCGCCTCGATCTGCTCTTCGTGCGATCTCCGCCCCCCGCCGAACCGAAAGGGGTCAGCCCGCCGATCCCATAGGTGTTCGTGGGTGGATCAGTTTCCCCGACAGTCTGACTCAACTTCATACCTTGTAACACAGGCAAGAACCCTTTCTTTGACTGATCCATTTTGAACTTCTTCAAAACTTTATCAAGGTATGTGGTTTTTGAAAGTCCAATTAAGCGTTTTGATCTATCTCTATAGATCTTGATGCCCAATATATAAGCAGCTTAACCGAGTTCTTTCATTGAAAAATTCTTATTCAAGTATCCTTTTATGCTATCCAGAAATTCTACATCATATCCAATCAACAATATGTCATCCACATATAATATGAGAAATGCTACAGAGCTCCCACTCACTTTCTTGTAAATACATGCTTCTCCAAAAGTCTTTATAAAACCATATGCTTTAATCACCTCATCAAAGCGTATATTCCAACTTCGAGATGCTTGCGCTAGTCCATATATGGATCGCTGGAGCTTGCATACTTTGTTAGCACCTTTAGGATCGACAAAACCTTCTGGTTGCATCATATACAACTGTTCTTTGAGATATCCATTCAGGAATGCAGTTTTGACATCCATTCACTAGATTTCATAATCATAAAATGCGGCAACTGCTAACATAATTTGGACAGACTTAAGCATTGCTATGAGTGAGAAGGTCTCATCGTAGTCAACTCCTTGAACTTGTCGAAAACCTTTCGCAACAAGTCGAGCTTTGTAGACAGTAACATTACCATCGGCGTCAGTATTCTTCTTAAAGATCCATTTATTTTCAATGGCTTACCGATCATCGGGCAAGTCAACCAAAGTCCACACTTTGTTCTCATACATGGATCCCATCTCAGATTTCATGGCCTCAAGCCATTTTGCGGAATCTGGACTCATCATCGCTTCCTCATAGTTCGTAGGTTCGTAATGGTCTAGTAACATGACTTCCAGAATAGGATTACCGTACCACTCTAGTGCGGAACGTACTATGGTTGACCTACGAGGTTAGGTAGTAACTTGATCTGAAATTTCACGATCATCATCATTTGCTTCCTCACTAATTGTTGTAGGCATCACGTGACCGATTTTCTGTGATGTGCCATTCTCCAATTCGAGAGAAGGTACAATTACCTCATCAAGTTCTACTTTCCTGCCACTCACTTCTTTCGAGCAGAACTCCTTCTCTAGAAATGATCCATTCTTAGCAACAAAAATCTTGCCTTTGGGTCTGTGATAGAAGGTGTAACCAATAGTTTCATTTGGGTATCCTATGAAGACGCACTTCTCCGATTTGGGTTCGAGCTTATCAGGCTTAAGTTTTTTCACATAAGCATCGCAACCCCAAACTTTAAGAAACGACAGTTTAGGTTTCTTGCTAAACCACAGTTCATATGGTGTCGGCTCAACGGATTTAGATGGTGCCCTATTTAACATGAATGCAGCTGTCTCAAATGCATAACCCCAAAACGATAGTGGTAAATCGGTAAGAGACATCATAGATCGCACCATATCTAATCAAGTACGGTTATGGCGTTCGGACACACCATTACGCTATGGTGTTCCAGGTGGCGTGAGCTGTGAAACTATTCCACATTGTTTCAAATGAAGACCTAACTTGTAACTCAAATATTCGCCTCCGCGATCAGATCGTAGAAACTTTATTTTCTTGTTACGATGATTCTCTACTTCACTATGAAATTCTTTGAACTTTTCAAATGTTTTAGACTTATGTTTCATTAAGTATATATACCCATATCTGCTCAAATCATCTGTGAAGGTCAGAAAATAACGATACCCGCCTCGAGCCTCAACACTCATTGGACCGCATACATCGGTATGTATTATTTCCAATAAGTCAGTTGCTCGCTCCATTATTCCGGAGAATGGAGTTTTATTCATCTTGCCCATGAGGCATGGTTCGCAAGTATCAAATGATTCATAATCATGTGATTCCAAAAGTCCATGTGCATGTAGTTTCTTCATGAGCTTTACACCAATATGACCTAAACGGCAGTGCCACAAATATGTTGCACTATCATTATAAACTTTGTATCTTTTGGCATCAATATTATGAATGTGTGTATCACTACGATCGAGATTCAACAAAAATAGACCACTCATCAAGGGTGCATGACCATAAAAGATATTACTCATATAAATAGAACAACCAATTTTCTCTGATTTAAATGAATAACCGTCTCACAACAAACAAGATCCAGATATAATGTCCATGCTCAATGCTGGCACCAAATAATAATTATTTAGGTCTAAAACTAATCCCAAAGGTTAATGTAGAGGTAGCATGCCGACGGAGATCACATCGACTTTGTAACCATTTCCCATGCGCATCGTCACGTCATCCTTAGCCAATCTTTGTTTAATCCGTAGCCCCTGTTTCAAGTTACAAATATGAGCTACCAAACCAGTATCAAATACCCAGGCGCTACTACGAGCATTAGTAAGGTACACATCAATAACCTGTATATCAAATATACCTTTGTTCACTTTGCCATCCTTTCTATCCGCCAAACACTTGGGGTAGTTCCACTTCCAGTGACCAGTCCCTTTTCAGTAGAAGCACTCAATTTCAGGCTTGGCTCCAGACTTGGGTTTCTTCTCGGGAGTAGCAACTGGCTTTCTATTCTTCTTGAAGTTCCCCTTCTTTCCCTTGCCCTTATTCTTGAAACTAGTGGTCTTGTTAACCATCAACATTTGATGCTCCTTTTTGAATTCTACCTCCGGAGCTTTGAGCATTGCGAAGAGCTCGGGAATAGTCTTCTCCATCCCTTGCATATTATAGTTCATCACGAAGCCTTTATAGCTTGGTGGCCGTGATTAAAGAACTCTGTCAATAACACTATCATCATCAACTTGAACTCCTAGCTGAGTCATGTGATTATGGTACCCAGACATTATGAGTATGTGTTCACCGATAGAATTGTTCTCCTCCATCTTGCAGCTATAGAACTTGTTGGAGACTTCATATCTCTCAACTCGGGCATTTTCTTGAAATATTAACTTCAACTCTTGGAACATCTCATATGCCCCATGACGTTCAAAACGTCTTTGAAGTCTCGATTCTAAGCCGTAAAGCATGGCATACTGAACTATCGAGTAGTCATCAGACCGCGTTTGCCAGACGTTCAAAGTGTCCACATTAGCGGGAGGGGGATTTTCACCTAGCGGTGCTTCAAGGACATAATTGTTTTGTGCATCAATGAGGATAATCCTCAAGTTACAGACCTAGTCCGTGTAGTTGCTACCATCATCTTTCAACTTAGCTTTCTCTAGGAACGCATTAAAATTCAAGGGAACGGTAGCACGGGCCATTGATCTACAACACAGATATACAAAAACTATCATGACTAAGTTCATGATAAATTAAGTTCAATTAATCCTATTACTAAGAAACTCCCACTTAGATAGACATCCATCGAGTCATCTAAATGATTACATGATCCAAATCAACTAAACCATGTCCGATCATCACATGAGATGGAGTAGTTTTCAATGGTGAACATCTTATGTTGATCAAATCTACTATATGATTCATGCTAGACCTTTCGGTCTCTAGTGTTCTGAGGCCATGTCTGTACATGCTAGGCTCGTCAAGTTTAACCCTAGTATTCTGCACGTGCAAAACTGTCTTACACCCATTGTATGTGAACGTAGAGCTTATCACACACGATCATCATGTGGTGTATCGACACGACGGACTGTTGCAACGGTGCATACTCAGGGAGAACACTTGTATCTTGAAATTTTAGTAAGGGATCATCTTATAATGCTACCGTCGTTCTATGCAAAATAAGATGCATATAATAAGATAAACATCACATGCAATCAAAATATGTGACATGATATGGCCATAATCATCTTGTGCTTTTGATCTCCATCTCCAAAGCATCGTCATGATCTCCGTCATCACCGGCTGGACACCATGATCTCCATCATAGCGTCGTGGTCGTCTCGCCAACTATTGCTTCTACTACTATCGCTAACTCATAGTGATAAAGTAAAGCAATTAAAATGGCGTTCGCAATTCATACAATAAAGAGACAAAAATAAGGCTCCAGCCGGTTGCCGATAATTTACAAAACATGATCATCTCATACAATAACGTATAACTCATCACGTCTTAACCATATCACATCACAAAATGCCCGGCAAAAACAAGTTAGACGTCATATACTTTGTTGTTGTAAGTTTTACGTGGCTGCTACAGGCTTCTAGCAAGAACCGTTCTTACCTACGACACAAAAACCACAACGGTGATTTATCAAGTTTGCTGTTTTAACCTTCAACAAGGACCGGCCGCAGTCAAATTTGATTCAACTAAAGCAAGAGAGACAGACACCCGCCAGCCACCTTTATGCAAACAAGTCACATGTAACGGTGGAACCGACCTCAAGAACGCGGTCATGTAATGTTGGTCCGGTCACTTCATCTTAAAATACCGCCGAATCAAAATATGACGTTGGTGGTAAGTAGTATGAACATCACCGCCCACAACTCCTTTGTGTTCTACTCGTGCATATCATCTACGCATAGACCTGGCTCTGATACCACTGATGGGGAGCGTAGCATGTAATTTCAAAAAAATTCCCACGCTCACACAAGATCTATCTAGGACAAGCATAGCAACGAGACGGGAAGAGTGTGTCTATGTACCCTCATAGACCAAAAGCGGAAGCGTTAGATTAACGCGGTTGATGTAGTCGAATGTCTTTGCGATTGAACCGGTCAAGCACCGAACGTACGACACCTCCGAGTGCAGCACACATTCAGCTTGATAACGTACCTCAAGCTCTTGTTCCAGTAGAGGGTCGAGGGAGAGTTCCGACAGCACAATGGCATGTTGACGGTGATGGTGAAGTAGATCGCACAGGGTTTCGCCTAAGCACTACGACAATATGACCTGACGTGTAAACTATGGAGGGCGCACCGCACACGGCTAAAAGAATAACTTGTGTGTTCTATGGTGCCCCCTCCCCACGTATACAAAGGAGGGAGGGAGAGGAGCTACCCGGCCCCTAGGGCGCGCCAAGGATAGGAGTCCTACTAGGACTCCTAGTCCTAGTAAGATTCCATCTCAAGGTAGGGGGAAGAAGGAATGAGAGGGAGAGGGAGAGGGAAAGGGGGGCGCCGCCCCCTCCTCCCAGTCCAATTCGGACTGCCTTGGGGGGGCATCCACCCCTTGCGGCCCTCCTCTCTCTTCATTAAGGCCCATGTAGGCTCATTAGTCCCCCGGGGGGTTCCGATAACCCTCCGGCACTCCGATATTTACCCGGTACCGCTCGGAACTCATCCGGTTTCTGAATAACATCGTCCAATATATCATTCTTTATGTCTCGGCCATTTCGAGACTCCTCGTCATGTCTTTGATCTCATACGATATTCCGAACAATCTTCGGTCACCAAAAGCTCATAACTCATAATACAAATCGTCATCAAACGTTAAGCGTGCGTACCCTACGGGTTCGAGAACTATGTAGACATGACCGAGACACTTCTCCGGTCAATAACCAATAGCGGAACCTGGATGCTCATATTGGCTCCTACATATTCTACGAAGATCTTTATCGTTCAAACCGTAATGACAACATACGTTATTCCCTTTGTCATCGGTATGCTACTTGCCCGAGATTCGATCATCGGTATCTTCATACCTAGTTCAATCTCGTTATCGGCAAGTCTCTTTACTCATTCCGTAATACATCATCCCGTGACTAACTCGTTGGTCATTTGCTTGCAAGGCTTATTATGATGTGTATTACTGAGAGGGCCCAGAGATACCTCTCCGACACTCGGAGTGACAAATCCTAATCTCGATCTATGCCAACTCAACAAACACCTTCGGAGATACCTGTAGAGCATGTTTATAATCACCCAGTTATGTTGTGAAGTTTGATATCACACAAGGCACTCCTCCGGTATCTGGGAGTTCCATAATCTCATAGTCGTAGGAATATGTATTTGACATGAAGAAAGAAGTAGCGATAAAACTGAATGATCAAAATGCTAAGCTAACAGATGGTTCATGTCCATCACATCATTCTCCTAATGATGTGATTCCATTAATCAAATGACAACTTATGTCTATGGTTAGGAAACACAACAATCTTTGATTAATGAGCTAGTCTAGTTGAGGCTGACTAGGGACACTGAGTTTCGTCTATGTATTCACACATGTATCCAGTTTCTGGTTAACACAATTCTAGCATGAATAAAAGACATTTATCATGATATATAATTAAATATAAATAATAACTTTAGTATTTACTCTAGGGCATATTTCCTTCACACTATGTGGACAACACTTGCGCACAAACAACAAATACTTGCAACCCAACGCATAGAGGGGTTGTCAATCCCTCGACGGTATTGAGATTTGATCATAAGCATAAGGAATTTTTGTAGATATGAAAATAATATGATAGGAAATAGACCCCGGGGGCCTAGAATTCACTAGTGGCAAATAGTGAAATAGCATCCGCTGGGTAAACAAATTACTATTGGGAAATTGGTAGAAAGCAAATAATTCTGACGATATCTAAGGAAATGATCATAAGCATAAGGAATCACGTCCAAGATTAGTAGATTGAAACGATCTGCATCTACTACTTTTAGTCCACACATTGACCGCTATCCAACATGCATCTTGTGTATTAAGTTCATGAAAAAACAGAGTAATGCAATAAGAATGATGACATGATGTAGACAAGTCGAGCTCAAGCATGAACAAACCCCATCTTGTTATCCTTAATAGCAATGATACATGCGTCTCATATCTCCTTCTGTCATTGAGATTGAGCACCGCAAGATTGAACCCATCACAAAACACCTCTTCCCATGGCAAGATAGATTAATCTAGTTGGCCAAACCAAAGCAATAAATCGTAGAAGAAATACGAGGCTCCAACAATCATGCATAAAAGAGTTCAGAGAGAACTCAAATAATTTTCATGGATGTATCTGATCATAAACTCACAATACATCGAATCTCAACAAATACACCGCAAACAAGAGTTACATCTATTATATCTCCAAGAACATTAAGGAGAATATTGTATTGAAGATCAAAAAGAGAGAAGAAGCCATCTAGCTACTGACTACGGACCCGTAGGTCTGTGGTAAACTACTCACGCATCATCGAAGGGGAAACAAGGATGATGAAGATGTTGGGGAACGTAGTATTTTCAAAATTTTCCTACGATCATGCAAGATCTATCTACCAGATGCATAGCAATGAGGGGGAGAGTGTGTCTATGTACCCTTGTAGACCGAAAGCAGAAGCGTCAAGTGACGCGGTTGATGTAGTCGAACTTCTTTGCGATTCAACCGATCAAGCACCGAACGTACGGCACCTCCGCGTTTAGCACATGTTCAGCTTGATGACGTCCCACGAGCTCTTGATCCAGTTGAGCTTCACGGGAGAGTTTCGTCAGCACGACGGAGTGGTGACGGATATGATGAAGTTACCGGCGCAGGGCTTCGCCTAAGCACTGCAACGGTATGACCGAGGTGTGTTTCTGTGGAGGGGGGCACCGCACACGGCTGGAGAGATCAACTTGTGTGTTCTAGGGTGCCCCTGCCCCCGTATATAAAGGAGCAAGGGGGGAGGCCGGCCGGCCCTCCTATGGCGCACCAAGAGGTGCAATCCTACTAGGAATAGGATTGCAATCCTATTCCTAGTAGGAATCACCAAGAGAGAG
>LR738709.1:515865555-515877687 GCA_902687465.1 Secale cereale
GAGGGAGAGAAGGAGAGGGAAAGAGGGGCCGCGCCCCCTCCCATAGTCCAATTCGGACTGCCCCTTGGGAGGGGGCGTGCCACCTCCTGGCTTCTGCCCTCTTTCTTCCCTAAGGCCCACTAGGGCCCAACTTTCCCCCGGGGGGTTCCGGTAACCCCCCGGCACTCCGGTTAATTCTGAAACTTTCCAGAACACTTCCGCTGTCCGAATATAGTCGTCCAATATATCAATCTTTACGTCTCGGACATTCCGAGACTCCTCGTCATGTCCGTGATCTTATCCGGGACTCCGAACTACCTTCGGTACATCAAAACTCATAAACTCATAATACCGATCGTCATCAAACTTTAAGCGTGCGGACCCTACAGGTTCGAGAACTATGTAGAGATGACCGAGACTCATCTCCGGTCAATAACCAATAGCGGAACCTGGATGTTCATATTGGCTCCTACATTTTCTATGAAGATCTTTATCGGTCAAACCGCATAACAACATACGTTGGTCCCTTTGTCATCGGTATGTTACTTGCCCGAGATTCGATCGTCGGTATCTCAATACCTAGTTCAATCTCGTTACCGACAAGTCTCTTTACTCGTTCCGTAATACATCATCTCTTGACTAACTCATTAGTCATTTGCTTGCAAGGCTTATTATGATGTGCATTACCGAGAGGGCCCAGAGATACCTCTCCGACACTCGGAGTGACAAATCCTATTCTTGATCTATGCCAACACCACGAAAACCTTCGGAGACACCTGTAGAGCATCTTTATAATCACCCAGTTACGTTGTGACGTTTGATAGCACACAAGGTGTTCCTCCGGTATACGGGAGTTGCATAATCTCATAGTCATAGGAACATGTATAAGTCACGAAGAAAGCAATAGCAGTAAAACTAAACGATCATAGTGCTAAGCTAACGGATGGGTCTTGTCCATCACATCATTCTCCTAATGATGTGACCCCGTTGATCAAATGACAACTCATGTCTATGGTTAGGAAACATAACCATCTTTGATCAATGAGCTAGTCTAGTAGATGCATACTAGGGACACTTTGTTTTGTCTATGTATTCACACATGTACTAAGTTTCCGGTTAATACTATTCTAGCATGAATAATAAACGTTTATCATGATATAAGGAAATAAATAATAACTTTATTATTGCCTCTAGGGCATATTTCCTTCAGAAGAACCCCTCTATGATCATTGCCCCCTCCGACAGAGTGCTGGAAAAGGTCTCTAGGTTGGATCTCGTGGTTTTGGAACTTGCGGCTGTGGAAATTGTGTTTCGTCGACTCGCCTAGGTTTTTTTGTATTTTAGAGTATTTATATAGTTGGGGTAGGTCAAGGAGGTGCCTGTGGGCTCCACTACCCACCAGGGTGCGCTTGGAGGCCCTGGCGTGCCCTGGTGCATAGTGGGCCCCATGGGCCTCCCCTCGTGCACTCCTTTCGCTCCCTGGGTGTCTTCTAGGCAGTAAAAAATATCCAAAAAGTTTCATGGCATTTGGACTCCGTTTGGTATTGATATTCTGTGAAGTAAAAAACAAGCAAAAAACAACAACTGACACTGGGCACCATGTCAATAGGTTTGTCCCAAAAACTGATATAAAGTTGCTAGCAGATGTATATAAAACATCCAAGATTGATAATATAACAGCATGGAACAATAAAAAATTATAGATACATTGGAGACGTATCAAGCATCCCCAAGCTTAATTCGTACTCGTCCTTGAGTAGGTAAATGCTAAAATCAGAATTTTTGATGTGGAATGCTGCCTAACAAATTCATCACATATTCAATAATAGTGCACGTGCATCGGACTAAGATGGAATCTGCAAACATTTATTCGAAGGAGAAGACAAGGTCATATGGGCTCTTCGTTAATTCAAAAATAATGCATATGAGAGCCACTCATCATTTTCATCGTGGTCATCTCCTCTCTACCTCTAAAGAAAAATGAATTTCAAAGAAACGCACCGAAATATTTTTGGAGTTTTTGTTTTTCTAAAGAAAGCGAAACAAGAACGAGAAAACTATTTACATGGGAAAGCTCCCAACAGGCAAAAGAAGAACAAGAAATCTTTTTGGATTTTTCTTTTAATACTACAAACTACTAAGAAACTAGATAGAAAGAAAAGACAAAAAGAAACAGGAAATATTTTTGGGTTTTCTAAATTTTTCAAACACACAAGAAGAAAGGGAGAAAAATAAACTAGCAAGGATAGTACAATGAAAAAGTATGAACACCGACAACTGGAACGAATGTGTGAACATGAATGTAATGTCGGTGAGAAATACGTACTCCCCAAAGCTTAGGCTTTTGCTAAGTTGGTGTAGGGCCACCAATGGCCTAGACGATATCCGAAATAATAGCTGGGGTTGTACTGTGCTGCAGCAGCTACTACTAGGCAAGCTTCCTCCTAAAGGCATGTGGTCTCCCCCTCTCTCTCATATGTGTTCGCCTCATATCTGGTTATAAATATCTCCCTTTTGCCGGAAAGTCAAAGAAAGAAGGAGCATGAAGAGTAATATGGACGACACATCATTTGTCAAAGATTAATCGGTACTGAAGGTGCTGCTCATTCCTCTCAAGAAACTGATAACGTATCATGGCTTCATAATCTAGAAAAGCAAGTGGCAGCTCAACATCATATCCTCTTACGGGCACACCCAAATAGTTAGCTAAGCGAGTTGCACATATCCCTCCAAATAAATATCCATCTTTAGCATTAAGGTGCAACCTCCTCGCAATAATTGCTCCTAAATCATAGCACTTATCACCTAACACTGCACATTTAATGATATTGAGATCCGGGACACAAATATGGCAATGCTCATGTTTACCATTAATGTATCTACCTATGAAGAGTGCAAAGTAATGTATAGCAGGAAAATGAATGCTCCCTATGGTGGCTTGTGTAATATTTCTAGTTTCCCCCACGGTGATGCTATCAAGGAAATCACGGTATTGAGATTTGTGAGGATCATTCAGACTATCCCATTGTGGAATTTTGCATGCAACACAAAAGTCTTCTAGGTCCGTGGTATAAGATTCATCATAAAGATCAAACATGACAGTATGGGTATTGCACTTGGATGAAAATTCAAACCTCCGAACAAAGGAATCGGTGAGGTAATAGTGTTGCCGACATTTATCTGATAAGAAGTCCTCAAGGCTGGCATTTCGTATGCATGCATCAAACTCATCCTTGAATCCTCCGTGAATCATAAATTCATCCGACGGCCATTCACAAGGCCGTACTTGAGCATCTCATGGTGGTTCAAGGTCCAGTTTGCGTATAGCACGCCTTGGTGATTGTTTTCTTGGAGGGCCACCTTGAAATGTTCTCCTAGACATTTTCTTTTCTGGAAAATTCTGAAATTTTTAGTGACTCTAAATAAAAGTGAACTAAACTCAACAAAATTGATAGCAACCACTCCTACAAGTGTTTAGAGGCTATATCATGCATCAAAACTACTTTGAACCATATAAATTTTACATGCAAGCTCAAGAACAAGGTCACTACAGTAGCAAAAATTTGCAATAAATAAAGCACTAGAACAAAAACTAATTTGACTATTGGAGGAGTCACATACCGAAGAACAATCCCCAAAAATAGTTTTGCAAATGATGGATTGAGCAAGGAGATCGAAAATGGCAGCAAGATGAGCTTGAACTTGGGTTTGAGCTGGTGAATGATTTTTTCTGGAGGAAGAAGGAGAGAATGGGTGCTGGAATAAGTGGAGGGGGCCACGTGGGACCCATATGGACAGGGGGCGCGCCCATGGGGTAGGGGGCGCACTCAACCCTTGTGGCCCACTGGTGCAGCCCCTCGTGCATACTCAGTGCCAAAAATATTAAAATATTCTAGAAAAAATCATATTAAATTTTCAGGGTATTTCGAGAACTTTCATTTTTGGGACATTTATTATTGCACGGATAATTCAGAAAACAGACAGATAATACTATTTTTGCTTTATATAATCTAAATAACACAAAGTAAAAGTTGAGTACAGAAGGTGGTGTTCTGTGAATTCATCCATCTCATGCTCATCAAAAGGATTCCATCAATGAGGTTGATCAAGTCTCATTAACAAACTTGTTTTGAATAACATAAAACCAAAGAATTTTCAAATAACACTAGGTTACCTCAATGGGGATATGCATGTCCCCAACAATAATTATGTCATATTTCTTCTTAATAGTAGGAAGAGGGAATTCAAAACCTCCAATAGTGATAGTTGAATTTTTTTCCAATAGAATTTACGCTATTGACTTGAGGTTGTTTCTTCAGAAAGTGTACCGTATGGTCATTACCATTTACATGAAAAGTGACATTGCCTTCGTTGCAATCTATAACAGCCCCTGCAGTATCCAAAAAGGGTCTACCAAGGATAATTGACATACTGTCGTCCCCGGGAATATCAAGAATAACAAAGTCCCTTAAGATAGTAACGTTTGCAACCACAACAGGCACATCCTCACAAATACCGATAGGTATAGCAGTTGATTTATCAGCCATTTGCAAATAGACGTCAGTAGGTGTCAACTTATTCAAATCAAGTCTATGATACAAAGAGAAAGGCATAACACTAACACCAGCCCCTAGATCACATAAAGCAGTTTTAACATAATTTCCTTTAATGGAGCATGGTATAGAAGGTATTACTGGATCTCCAAGTTTCTTTGGAATTCCACCCTTAAAAGTATAATTAGCAAGCATGGTGGAAATTTCAGCTTCCAGTATCTTTCTTTCATTAGTAACAATTTCTTTCATATACTTGGCATAAGGAGGCATTTTAAGCATATCCGTCAAACACATACGCAAAAAGATAGGTCTAATCATCTCACAAATGCATTCAAAATCCTCATCATCCTTTTTCTTGGATGGTTTAGGAGGAAAGGGCATGGGTTTCTGAACCCATGGTTCCCTTTCTTTACCATGTTTCCTAGCAATAAAGTCTCTCTTATCATAACGTTGATTCTTTGCTTGTGGGTTATCAAGATCAACAACATGTTCAATCTCTACATCATTATCATTACTTGGTTGAGCATCGGTATGAACATCATTATTAACATTATCACTAGGTTCATGTTCGTTACTAGACTGAGTGTCAGCATCAGAAATACAAATATTATTAGGATTCTCAGGTGTGTCTACAACAGGTTCACTAGCATGCATAGTCCTCTCGGTTTCCTTTTTCTTTTTGTTACTAGTACTAGGTTTATCAATATTAATTCTCTGAGAATCTTGCTCAATTCTCTGAGGATGGCCCTCGGGATACAAATTTTCCTGAGTTACTTTATCACCTCTAGTAGCAAACATAACGGCTTTTTCATTATTTTTACTATTCAACTCAATGAGCAAATCATTTTGTGCCTTAAGTACTTGTTCTACTTGAGTGGTAACCATGGAAGCATGTATACTAATAAGTTTCAGATCATTAGAAGTTCTAGTCACAAGATCACCCAAGCGGTCAAGCATATAAGCATTATGTTTCAGCTATCTACTAACATAAGCATTGAAATCTTCTTGTTTAACAATAAAATCATCAAACTCATCTAAGCATTGGCTAGCAGACTTATTATGAGGAATATCACCTTCATCAAATCTATAGAGAGAATTTACCTTCACTACCCGTGTCGGGCTATCAAGACCATATATTTCTTCAACATGCAGTAAATTCTTAACATCTTGAACTTTAATACCTTTTTCCTTCATATATTTCTTTGCCTCTTGCATATCTTCGGGACTGAGAAATAGAATACCTCTTTTCTTCGGAGTTGGCTTCGGTGTTGGTTTGGGAAGAGTCCAATCATTATTATTACTCAATATATTATTCAGTAACTTTTCAGCTTGTTCAATAGTTCGTTCCCTAAAAACACAACCAACACAACTATCTCCCCTCGTTCTAAAGGGAATGATCTTAGTTCTATCATCCTTTAATGTCCTCATAGTGATCAATAGATATAAATCCCAAGTAACTCAGAGAATAGAGCTATGCTCCCCGGCAACGGCGCTAGAAAAAGGTCTTGATAACCCACAAGTATAGGGGATCGCAACAGTTTTCGAGGGTAGAGTATTCAACCCAAATTTATTGATTCGACACAAGGGAGCCAAAGAATATTCTGAAGTATTAGCAGCTGAGTTGTCAATTGAACCACACCTGGAAAACTTAATATCTGCAGCAAAGTATCTAGTAGCAAAGTAGTATGGAAGTAACGGTAACAGTGGCAAAAGTAACAGTAGCAGTTTTGTAGCAATGATGACAGCAGCAGTAATGAAAGTAACTAAGCAAGTATCAATATGGAACGAACTCGCAGGCAATGGATCATTAATGATAGGTGTCGGATAATATTCATCATGCAGCATTTATAACCAAGGGTGACACAGAACTAGCTCCAATTCATCAATGTAATGTAGGCATGTATTCCGAATATAGTCATACGTGCTTATGGAAAAGAACTTGCATGACATCTTTGTCCTACCCTCCCGTGGCAGCGGGGTTCTAATGGAAATTAAGGGATATTAAGGCCTCCTTTTAATAGAGTACCAGACCAAAGCATTAGCACTTAGTGAATACATGAACTCTTCAAACTATGTTCATCATCGGGAAGTGCCCCGGTTATTGTCACTCCGAGTTTGCCGGATCATAACACATAGTAGGTGACTATAGACTTGCAAGATAAGATCATGAACACACATATATTCATGGAAACATAATAGGTTCAGATCCAAAATCATGGCACTCGGGCTCTAGTGACAAGCATTAAGCATAGCAAAGTCATAGCAACATCAATCTCAGAACATAGTGGACACTAGGGATCAAACCCTAACAAAACTAACTCGATTACATGATAAATCTCATCCAACCCATCACCGTCCAGCAAGCCTACGATGGAATTACTCACGCACGGCAGTGAGCATCATGAAATTGGTGATGGAGGATGGTTGATGGTGATGATGGCGACAATCTCCACTCTCCGGAGCCCCGAACTGACTCCAGATCAGGTCTCCCGATGAAGAACATGAGGTGGTGGCGTCTCCGTATCGTAAAACATGATGGAATCTTCTCTCCGATATTTTTCTCCGCGAAAGAGACTATATAGAGTTGGAGTAGACATCGGTGGAGCCTTAGGGGGCCCACAAGGTAGGAGGCACGCCCTAGGGGGGCGCCCCCACCCTTGTAGATCTTTACGCCAACATTTTTCATATTTTTTGAAAATATTCCTCGTGAAATTTTAGGTCATTCTGACAACTTTTATTTCTGCACAAAAATAACACCAAGGCAATTCTGCTGAAAACAGCGTCAGTCCGGGTTAGTTCCTTTCAAATCATGCAAATTAGAGTCCAAAACAAGGGCAAAAGAGTTTGGAAAAGTAGATATGATGGAGACGTATCACCTACCTTTTTCGATGGGTCGTTGGCATCCAGGTGCCCTAGGACACTAAAAAAGAGATTATCTAGGCAACAGATCATCTTTTAATTCTCTCCGGCTAGCGGCGGAGGGAGAAGTGGTGGCTGAGGGGTGTTTGCAGCATGGAAGATTTTCAGACGAAGAGTGCAAAATAATGACGAGGCGATTCGTCATCTAGGATCTACATGCGTGATCCAACAACCACGGTTACCATCTGAATGATGCTTTGTCTAGCTTATTGATGCAGATGACAACAATTGTAACCTCCGAAAGGCAGATTGCTAGTCAGTAAGTCATTCCAACCTAGCTAGCCCTCACCAGACTAGCAACCTCTTCCTTTTCAAATTATTTGTCGGGGTTGAAACTATCACCTATAGTCCATCACCTACTTGTCGCGCATCACGATTTTCTAGCCACTCTTGGGTGTGGGGGCATGGTATCTATGTTTGGTTTCCCTATTGTGCTCTTTGTGTAGGAAGAGTGTTTTTGATAGTAACCATACATGTACCCAATCAACCCAGAGCGCTTGTCAAATCCTAGAGTGACATTTTTTAGGTTGGTTTCAGTGTCTACCCTTTTGCTTCTTCGGGCATCATATTCTTAGTTGTCTCATCGTAGTGCTTGTTTTTGGAGGCAAAATATTTGTTTTGTCATGTTGTTTCTAGATGGGCAGCGCAAGGAACAGAAATATTGTCCAGTCCACTCCACCACCCTCAGTCTTGCAGTCTCTCTGAGCTAGGTAGGTCATGTTTGATCTGTACATCACACATGGAGTACCACAAGTACGTGTGTCTTTCCAAAATCATAGTACATCACCGTCTTTGAACCAATAGATTCTAGAAAGCAGTAACACAACATTGTATTTTGGAATGGCATCATTTGGTGGTACACACACTTTTAGCATGTTATTAGAATCTCTAGATTCTAATAGTTCAAAAAACATAAGTTGTACATGCGGGCACATTTCTATTCGAGCATATAGGGCAATAGATGGCCTGCCCTGCCCGACGAATGGGCAACACGAGTAGGAGAAGCGGTGTCCCACGCGTGTGTGCTGTGTGGTAGGATTACGCGCCCCCGCTTCCAAGTTGACATCACGCGCGTCCGCCTGGGCACGCGAAGAAAGGGAGAGACCCGAACGACTTGGAAGGATTATGAATATATGGTAATAAATAACTCAATATATGAAAGTAAAGAAGGAACAATGTTTTGGATAGAAAAAGAATACTTGAGCAATAAATAATGAAAAAGAAACCAGAGGTAGTGTTCGCCTCGCCCGCAGAAAGTTGTTCCTCCTCCTTTGTGTTACAATTCCATCGTCTTTCCAAATAGGATCTAGCATGATCTTTGAACCAATGGACTCTAGAGAGTAGTTACACAACATTGTCATTTCAATTAGCATCCTTTAGTGAGATACACCCTTTTAGCTTGTTATTACAATCTCTAGATTCTATTGTTTCAAAGAAAAATAAGGTAGACATGCGGCCTCATTTCCATTTAGAGCATGAAGAAAGGCAATTTTGGATAAATAGATTAGATAATTCTATCAAAACGAGGCTAAATATCCTCACAAATGTGCATGCCATGGTAATGGTTGTTATAAGCATCAATACCTAAACTGGGGTCGACCGACCTTTTTTGATGGGTCATTGGTATCGCCAGCCCTGCCACACTAAAAAACATATGATCTGCGCACGATGTCCTCTTTTAATTCTCTCCGGCTGGTGGCCAAGGGAGAAGTGGTGGCCAAGGGTTGTCTCTAGTGTGGCAGGTTTTCATATGAAGTGTATAAGGTTGACACGGTGATTCGTCATCCAGAACCTGCATGCATGATCAAACAACCATTTTTACCATGTGAACGATGCTTTGTCTAGCTTATTGTTGTAGATAACAACAATTGTAACCTAGCTAGCTATCAGCAGACTAGCAAACTCTTCTGTTTTCCCTTATTTGGTTTAAACTATCACCTATGGTCCATCATCTACTTGTCATGCATCGCAATTTTCAAGACGGTCTTGGGTGCGGGGGCATGGTGTCTCTTTCTTGTTTACCTATTGCGCTCTTTGTGCGGTAGGCGAGTTTTTGATAGTGACCATGCATGTACCCAATTAACCCAAAGCGTTGTTGAACTCGTAGAGTGATATTTTTTTCTTTCTAAGGTTGGTTTCAGTGTCAACCCTTTTACTTCTTTGGGCATCATCTTCTTAGTTGTCTCATCATAGTGCATGTTTTTGGAGGCAAAAGATTTGTTTTGTCATGTTGTTTCTAGCTGGGCAGCGCAAGGAACATAAATATTGTCCACTACGGTCTTCCAGTAGGTCTTGTCTGACCTGTACATCACACCCGGAGTAACACAAGTACGCGTGTCTTTCCAAAACCATAATTCATCATCGTCTTTGAACCAATACACTCTAGAAAGTAGTAACACAACATTGTATTTTGAAATGGCATCATTTGATGGTACACACACTTCTATCATGTTATTAGAATATGTAGATTCTAATTGTTCAAGAAACATAAGTTGTACATGCGGCCACATTTATATTGGAGCATATAGGGAAATAGATGGCTTGCCCTTCCTAACGAGGAGGCAATGCCGGTAGGAGAAGCGGCGTCCGTCGGGTGTGTGCTACGTGGCAAGATTACATGCCCACATGGACCTTGCGCCCCTCTGCTTCCACATTGACTGCAGACGCGTCCGCCTAAGCAGTCAAAGCAAGGGAGAGACCCGAATGACAGAGAGGGAGTATGATTATATGGCAATAAATAACTAAGTATATTAAAGTAAAGAAGGAGCAATGTTAGGTATAGAAAACGAATACTTTGGCAATAAATAATGATAAAGAAAACAAAGGTACTTATTCGCCTCGCCCACATGAAGCAGTTTTCTCTCGTGGTCTCCTCCTCCTTTGTGTTCCAATTCCCTCGTCTTTCCAAATAGCATCTAGCATCATCTTTGAACAAATAGACACTAGAGAGTAGTAACACAACATTGTCATTTCAATTAGCATCATTTAGTGGGATCCACACTTTTAGCTTGCTTACGCTTTGTGTACTCTATGCAGTTTGGTATCTTCTGTTACCCAAGCATGTTGTCATTCCTCTACACAACCATCCGAGGATGACCGTCTTCGGCAAGATGCTTTTTGGTTCCATGCACCTCAAGTCATCTGACTGGGATAGTAGTAACTCAGACGCTGGCACTAATACGCTCACCACCTCAGATGATAAGTTAATAGTAGTTTCATTCCTGGCCCCTCTATTTCCTTCTTTTTTTAGCAATGCTCATTAGCTGACCTATTTCTTGTCCTGATCCCTCACTTCAGGGTCTCATTTGGCGAAGATAAACAAAAACACAACCTGCACCGCTTCACGGCGCTCACCCCTTGCACAGTTCGTGACGTGATGGTACCCCCGTATAACCACGCTGTTGGTATGGACTGCGTGTACTACATCGAGTCCCCGTTCTCAAACACAGCTAGTGAGTGTTTTCTTACAGTCTTGACTCAGTTTATGAAGAACATCTGGATGCTTGCTTTTGCTGCTCGCTAACGAAAGCGTCCTCGGGTTTCAGGTGTGACCGACGTGTGGTGCTCCTGGCTCAAGGAGATCCCGAACAACTCTCGTATGAAGGGCGTAACGCTATCGCAGCGATTCGTCATCTAGGAACCTGCATGACCATTGTTACCATCATCTGAACGACGATCAGTCTAGTTTGTTATAGATAACAGTTGTAACCTGCAAAAGGAAGGCAGTCAGTCAGTCCAACCTAGCGCTCACCAGGCTAGCAAACTGTTTTCTTTTTACCCTTACTCTTGGGGGTTGTAACTATATCATGTCGTCCATCATCTTGTTGTCTTGCGTCGAGATTTTCTTGTCGGTCTGGTGTGCGGGGGCGTGGTCGCTCTTTCGTGTTTCCTTGTTTCGCAGGCATGCGTGTTGTTTGTGTAGCAGGAGTGTTTTCGACGGAGACCACGTACCCAATCAACCTAAAGCGTTGTTGAAATCAAAGAGTCACATTTGTTTCATCATTGCTTCTTTCTTTCTCTATGAGGCTGGTTTCACTTTCTTATAATTTTGATTCTTCAGGCATCATTTGCTTAGTTGTCTCACCTTAGTGCTTTTTTTGGAGGCAAAATATTTGTTTCCTTAGTGGAAGGGCCCTAGTCACACACATGCATTGCCAACCAAAACCCTTCACATATGCTAGTACCTACCCTTTACATACATTGAAAAAGTCTCATGGACCACAATTGCTTGATATAACACGAAGCAATCAAAAGAAACATGAGGACGTGGATACCTAGCAAAGAACCGCCTTCTCACGGGATCGAGCGCTCTACCCAAAAGGAAGGGCCAGCCGCGCGGCCCCATCAGGACAACCCAGAAAAGGAAAGCGCACCCCATGAATTATTTCCACCTGATCGAGCAGATTGAGCGCCCTGGTCCTGTCGCCACCCCACTCACGTGTTTCTCCCCGGCCCCCACCTGGCTCCCTGCTCCAATCTCACGTGACCCTCTCCCCCTTTTACTTCAAGGACAAGAACACACATGGGACCGCTTCCTCCTCCCTGCTCCTCCTTTCTTCCTCCAAAACAGATCTTGAGAACAAGGACATGTTGCTCGCCCTATGAATGTTGTCTTGAGAAAGAAGAAATGCATAAAAAGACACCCTTCTTCCTCCTCCTTCCTTCCTCCAAATCAGATCTG